>VWYH01006479.1:202107-250594 GCA_013399365.1 Pampusana beccarii
TTTTCTTTTTTTATTTATTTTTTTTTTTTTTTTTGTTTTTTCTTGTTTTGTGGATTCTGGTTTGTTTGTTTGTTTTTTTTTTTTTTTTTTTTTTTTTTAATTGACTGTATAAGAAACCTGGAGAGATGAGCCAGCCCAGTTAGTGGTGGTATCAGTTGCACCCACAGTTGTCAAGTGGGACATCTTTGGAGGGGGTAATAAGGACATTGGTCTGAAGTTTAAATAGTTTGCCCAGTGCAAAATATTTTTTACAGCCTTGAAGGAATGCTTGCATCTTAAATACATATACCAGCATTTCTTGCTTTTCTAAATGCCCTAGGACTTTGTGAATCGATAGAGATACAAGATCAGCTCCTGAACATCCTCACTCTTAAAAGCAAAATACAAATTAAAACTACACGTAGCCAAATAGGTTGCAGTAAGTAACAGACATCACTTAGTCCTTTCAGTGAAGTACTCACTAGCGTAGGAGCGTCTGTAAACAGAGAGGCGCCTCCTGCGCCACCAGCAGCTGTTGATAGGCATTTTCTATGATATTAGAAACTGCTTCAAAACATTCTGACGAACAGAAGCCCAAAATGTTCTTATAGGTATTTCTTTCCTAAGTGAACTGACAAGCCAGGGAGGAGAAGGACATTTGAGAGAGTATGAGAGTGTTTGACACAACCTCATGAATTTGAAAAGATGGAAAAATTTGTATCTGGGATGATTTGGAAAATTGCTGTTAATCCAGACAAAATTTATGTTGTTTCCATTTTAAAAATGAAATGAAAAATTGCTGCAGGATGTTGGGGTTTTTTTTCCCCCTCTGATACTGCATTTTTGAGTAAAAGCGTAACAACTTGGACAGGGCTGATAGCTGGTGGGAGCTCAGTCTGTACGGGGCCGGCCTTGTAGGGAAAGGTTGGGAGAAATAGCTGGGTGCGAGTCTGTGTGACCCCTTCCACTGAACAAGCAGGTCTGCTCTTTATTGCTGGAGTTGGTTGTTTATGTCTGTAAAGTATAAACAGAGGGGGAGGAGGATGCGGGTGGTGTAACTCCAACCTGTGCTGTTGTCATCTGAGGAACGTGTGACGCCGTCTGCGGGAGGCTGCGCCTTAACCCCCTCACCGAACTGAATTCGGTGGCAAATTTGGGGGGTTTCCTGCTCCAGTGTGCATGGCCAGTCTTTGGGGGACCTGCCCTGGTTTTGGGGAGGTATTTCAGCCGTTGCTGGGAGACCTCAATTGCACGTTGCCTACTGGTGTGCATGGGTTTCTCCCACGCGTGTATTTGTCCATTTGTCTTCTCCACTCCTCCTGTTGACCTCCCGTGTGCTGCTGTAGCTCCAAGTCGTGCAAAGCGGGGGCTGCCCGGGCAAACCCCAGCGCTGCCTCTTGGGCTCTTCTTCACTTGCTCTGAAACCAGTGAATGTGGACTTGCTGAGCAGAAAAGACAGATTTCTATCTCTAGTGGTCACTTCTTGGTTTTGAGGGTGGAGATGATGGGTTTACTGTATATTTTGATGGAATACATATCTAAATTACTATTAAATTGATATCTCGGGGAAAGTGTTTCTATATTTATGGAACAAAGAGCTATTTTAGATAGTTCTTTGAGGTAAATACGCTTGTCAAAGAATTTATTGTTTGAGTTGTGTGGTCTTTCTGAATGCATTTGATGTGATCGTTATTTACTTGTTCCATTTGTTTCCTGTCTCATTATATAAGTTAGCAAACCACTCCAGGGTTACCTTTACTTTTTTTTTTGCCTTAGAAACTGCACCATGAAAAATGTTCTTGTAAGGTTGCCGGCTGCGAAGCCAAGAGCTGTAAATAAAGTGGTTTCTTATTGAAATACAGGAGAACCACAGAACCATTGTGATTAATGTAACCTCTGTACTTTTTTTTTTTTCTTTTTTTTTAGTACCACATATCTTTTTTTTTTTTAAATAAAGTGAACGAAGTTTCTCTTCCTCCTAGTTATGTTTAACGTGAAGTGGTCACTTCTTGCTGAACTGAGTGCTCCAGATCTCTGACATTTACATCCTTCTGCAGGTGTGCCCACCTCTGATGCTGTTAGTGTTTCTGTATGCTTTCCTGGGTAAGTGGACAGTGCTAGGAAGAACACGTGAGGCTTCTCCTTTCTGTTTATTTATTTGTCTCAGAATTCATTTATGGAGAAGAACCCTTTCAAATAGGAAAAGGTATTTTGTGGAAAGCATCCCTGTGTGCACCTTGTGAGCTGCAGGCAGGTGCTACTGAGAAGCGGTTTGCTGGTTTTGACTGGGAGGGTTGGGCACGTTTTGCCACTCGTGTTTTAATGGCATGCTCCATCTGCTGTCTAGCCACCTCTCTGAACGTGAAAGTGTTGTGGCAAATGTAGCATCAAATAAAGAGAAAATGGGTGGGGTGTTTTCTTCAGTGTGCCATAAATGTTAAAAACAAGTAAGTGTGTTTGAGAGGGTGGGTAAATCCAGATATTTTTGTGTGTCTGGTTCTTTGCTTATTTTAAAACAGCAAATACGTGTAATTCCAGTTGGTTGTTAATTTGGAAACATAGGCCAAGTATTCTTTTTATCTCTAAATGGCTGTTTTGTTGTTTTTTTGGTTAACTAATTCGGTATTATCTGCTTTATTCATAGAGTTCTCATCACAGACTATCTAATGTGCTGGATTTCTGCCTCTTGTGAGGAATGTTATTTTTACCCTTTTTGCAAAGCCTTGTGCTATGCCACTAAATAGATTTTTTTTGTTTGGTTTTGTTTTTTTCTTTTTCTCCCAGTGTTAAGGAGATGCAGCGATTATGTCATCCATTCTGAAGGTTCAGAATTCATAATACTCATGTGCTTCATTCTAATCATCTGCAGTTATAATTTTTAATTTTCTGATTCTGTTTATTAACATGGTACTTTTTTGTTCAGATATGACAGTCATGAATCATTCGGCAAGCTACTTGATTCGCATGGATGATTTTTCACATTTTTTTTTTAAAGTAGCTATTGGGGGAGGGGGAGAATTATTTTCTTAGCACTTCTCCAGTTTTAGGAGTAGGAGCTATGAGTATCTTTCCTTCCCTCTGCTTATTAGAAACATAGCAGATGCTAACAGCCCTGTGAGGCCACAACCTGCCATCTATGATGGTCCTTTAGGCATGGGAATGGAGTCAAAAGCCTGAATTGTGTCAGAATTTTCCATCTTATCCAAGTTCTTTCAGTTTAGAACTTTCTGAAAGACTTGAACCCACTGGAAATTGTGACATTCTGAAGTCCAGAGCAAGTTTCTTCTCATATTGACCTGGTACTCAGGGGACAGTTTGTCCATTGGAGGTTGTGGCTAAAATGAAAATATAAATGATCCTACTATCTTGCTAAAGTGGGTTTGGTTTTTTTTTTTTGAGCATCATCTTGTTGTTAAGAGCTTATAAGAAGCTGAGAAATAGAAGTGAGGTCTGGAAGAAGTAAGTGATGATGATTTAAAGTATCTGAAAAATGTTCAGGTAATATGAACCAGAAACCTATTGCTGACTCAATGTCCTGTGCTTGGGGGCGTATAAAATGTGTCAGTACTTGCTTGTGTGAAAGATGTATAGCTTGCACAGCAGACCAGTGAAGTCGTGTCCACAGCATTATGCTACCATTTATTTCCCAGGTTAAATGGACTATGTAACTCTAAAGAAGTAAAAACAGTGATCAACCACAGATTGTAGAGTGAAGCTGTGTGTCTGTCACCAGTGGAGAAGTTGTGCAGACTGCACTCGCTATTCTTTGTGCTTGGAAAAGGATGAATACCCATGAACTTTCCCAAATCTCATGATTCTCAACAAACTCATCAGAAACCTCAAATTGGAGAGGTCTGAGGCCCGTCCATCGCAGGATTTCATGTCTTAAGTAGTCCTGTGTGTCTAGAGGAAATTACTAGGAGTGTATTTTTTACTGTTAAGAAATGTTTTTCAGTTCAGGACTTCCATAGTTCAGACTAGGGAGTAAATTGTCAGAATCTCATTTTCAGGGTTCTCCTGACAGAAATGGGCATATCTATTGGAAATAAGGATATAATCATTTATCAGATGGATCTCCAGGACCATTGTCTGTAATTGTGCCCTGGTTTGCTGGTGAACATAGCGAGGCATCACCAGCTGCTTCAAGCACTGCCTGCATTTAGTTGTGCACAAAGAGTAGCAGAGAGATGTTTTTCTCTTACACAAACACTGAAGGATTGTCTCCACTCATCGTCTCCTCCTGATGTGTTTGAGGTCGTGTCTGGAAGGAGAGCACTCCAAAAGACATCTGAATGGAGGAGTAGCCTCTGGGTTCTGCTGGCCCACAAGGGACGAAAAGAGAAGGCCAGAGCTGGCTAGAATTAAGGCACACCAGTCTGGCACTCATAAGTTTTCAACAGTTGTTTGCATTGTGAAAAACCACAGTAGAATTTGACAGAAGGCCCTTACCTGTGTGTCAGTGGGCTGGCTCAAGAGAAGGTCTCTGAGGGATGATGGCTGAGACTCACAAGGCTTCAGAAAGTGTCAAATAGTTTGGTAATTCAATCGTAGGTCTCCCTGTGATGGAAGACTACTCCATACCATCCCTCGTTCTGGCAAGAGCAGGACATCTCAAAGGAATGGGGGTTACGGATGGTCTGTTCAAGCCATTTCAACCTTGCAAAACTCAGTGCCTGGAGTTAATGAAATGACAACCAAAACTTTCAGCATGCAAAGGAATTTCAGTCCACCATTGAATCTAGACCTGGGTAAAACCCTTATATGCAGAAGGTGGGAAGAGTGATGTAGCTGTTGAGATAGCTAGGGATTACTGGGAAACATACCAGCAAGACAGTATGGGGCCACATTGACTTATCTGAGTCCCTTATCACCAGAGACATTAACACAGGGGAAGAAAGGTAAAGAATGCCCTAAGGTTTTTCTGTAACATGGGCTTCTTTCAGATCAGTGCCCTGTAGGAAACCTAAAATGAAAATCAAATCTATAGCAGGGATCTCAATATTTTAAAAATACAATTAAAAAATTCAGGCTCACTGCAGCTCTTTACTTTTCAAAGGTCAGCTTTAGACATTCATATATTTATATTATCTGGTACAGCATCTGATACACATTTCTGTAGCTTGAATTTGCAGTCCAGGAATACTAAAAACGTGGTAGAAATAACAAGATATAATAACAGGACTCTTTTGATTATCTTTTGTCTCATGCATTTATTTCTTATCCAGAAGCCTTGTTTCTGAATCTTCCATAAGGACAATTTGATTTTAAAAAAAAAAAAAAAAAAAGTTTTTTTAGGTAGGTCCATCACTTATTAAAAAAGAAAGCATTGTTTTGCACAAGCTAAAATCACATTACTGTTGTTCTGGCCTGATTCTTGGCATCTGAAAGAAAACAAATGTTTGTACATTAGGCATTTGGAGGCAATTTTAAATCATATATGCGGTACCTTCATAATTTATTATCTGTCCTTATTGTTTAACTGAAGCGTGGTAATAAGAATTCTTCAGTGCAATGTAAAAGAACAAATGTAAAGTGGTACATACACTGGAGACAATCCTTTAATAACGTAGTAGCCCTCCCCATCAGGTCTCTGCTTGAGATCTTTGTCAGATGAGGCTGTTATTTGAACACCTTGGGCTCGTGCAGGCTGATGCTTCCCTCCTTTGGATGTAGCTTTGGGGGAGGGCTGTTTGGGAATGTCCCAGGGCTGGGCTGGGTTTGGTCACCGTGCGCCTGCTGTCAGGCCTGGCTCCCACACCACCTCCCGTACCACCTCTGAACCTTTTAAAAGAGGATACTTTCCATCTTTTATTTTTCTTCTCTGTAACGTGTCGTTTTTATACTACTGTTCAACTCATTATTCAAATAATTTCTGAGACATGCATTTCTTGTGCAGCTTGCATCGATGCTAATTAGGACGAAAGGAAATGGCCTCATTTGCGCCAGGAGAGGATCGGATTGGATATTAGGAAAAAAATTCTTCACGGAAAGGGTTGTCAGGCATTGGAACAGGCTGCCCAGGGCAGTGGTGGAGTCACCGTCCCTGGAGGGGTTTAAAAGGTGTTCAGATGAGGTTCTTAGGGACATGGTTTAGTGCTAGAGTTAGGTTAGGTTATGGTTGGACTTGATGATCCTTCCAACTGAAATGATTCTATGACTTCTAAAAAAACCCAAACCCTCAACCAAACCACAAACAAGAAATGCACCCCTCCTACCTCCAGCCCCCCTCCCATTCTGAAGAGAAGGTTTCACAGCCTCGAACTCAAGTTAGGGACCATGAGGTTTGCCCAAGAGGAACAATAGTGTTTCTTTAACACGACCGCCAGTGTTGTGCCATAGGAGCTAAGCACAGGGACATGAGGGCAAGTCTTGGCACTTAGCATCTCTTCAGGCCTCAGAGAGGTGACACCAGCCTTCACTTAGAGGTGTGCCACTCTGCTTTCTGAGCGGGAATGTTTTTCATCACAGGAGGGGTTCTTGGAGACTTGTGCCCCTGCTGGTTTGCCCGCCACCTTCCCTGGTGTGTGGTGCATTGGAGCTTTGGGAAGATGTTTAGCTGCTGGTTCTGGGTGAGCGAGGCTGGAGAATGGCCTGCTCAGGTTTGGCTGCTGTGGCATGAGCTGCTTTTGCTTCTGGCTTGCTCAGCACAATTGCAATGTCGCTCACCTTTCATTTCTGTTGCATTTCTTTTTACAGAATCACAGAATGGTTGGGGTTGGAAGGGACCTCTGGAGATCATCCAGTCCAACCCACCTGCTAAAGCAGGTTCACCAGAGCAGATCACACAGGAAGGTGTCCAGGCGGGTTTTGAATGTCTCCAGAGAAGGAGACTCCACAACCTCTCTGGGCAGCCTGTTCAGTGCTCTGGCACCCTCAAAGTAAAGAAGTTTCTCCTCATATTCAGATGGAACCTCCTGTGCTTCAGTCTGTGCCTGTTGCCCTTCATCCTATTGTTGGGCACCACTGAAAGGAATGGTGCCATCCTCTTTGACACCCACCCTTGAGATATTTATAAGCATTGATGAGATCCCCCCTCAGCCTTCTCTTCTCCAGGCTGAACAGACCCAGCCCTCTCAGTCTCTCCTCATAAGAAAGGTGCTCTAGGCCCCTCATCATCTTCGTTGCCCTGGATTTTATGTCCTGTTTTAATTGCGTTTTTAAAATCAACTCAGAATCCCACCTCATTCCCCTTTTGCAGCCCCAAGTTATTTTTGCTGGTATTTGTGGTGATGAGGGCTGTTAAAAATGGTTTTATCGGTTGCATATTTCGGTCATGAAGTCCACAGTCAGAGCTAAAAATACCTGGTACTTTTCAGTCCTCTGGTGACGTTGCTTGTAGCCACTGTTCCTTGGGCAGTTCCCAAGGATGCATCAGTGGGGAGGTTAGCATCTGTCCTGCTCCGAGTTAGAAATTACTTTTCCAGGCAGATCTCTTGGGTAGATACTCCAGAGAGACTTGAATCTGCTCTAAGTGAGAAGTGAGCAGAAGGGAAACCACGAGTGTGTCACCACCACCATCTTCTTTCCAGAATCCTGTGATAAATCAGATAACACTGTTCTGAGAATTGCTTGCTTACTAATTATTGAAATAACATTACCTTTTCTTTGTGTCTGTAATTAGCACTTCAGCTTGAGTCTATGGCCTGATGATAAATGTATGGCATAGGTTCAGTAAATGATGAAAAACTTAAGTCTGTGTTTACTTAATCTCTTCCTCCATAAAACAAACAAAACTGAGCTGATCTCCAAGTAGAAATGGTGTCAGAAACGATGTGGTCTAAAGGAGGAGGTAGTTTTTATTTTTATTTCTCCGTTTCTTCATCGGGTGGCTCACAGTACATGTAAACAATGCAATAAATAAGTAGGCTGATAAGTCCAACCTTAGTGAAGATAACCATGGAAAATCCTTTTATGCATTTCTAAATCAGAGGATAAAAAAGCATCTTCTACAATCTGGTAGGAGAATTATAGAGTAAGTATTTAAAAGCATGATCTGTAGCAGCCTAGATTTCCAGATAGCACACTCTGAAACTTAATATCCACATAAAACAATTTATGAAAAATGTTGATGTAAAAATATCGTGTATCCATTTGAGATAAGTCTTTCAGAGAGGAGGCTGAAGAGCTGTGACAATCTGTATAAAGTGGTACTGAGGTTCTTTCTGCTGGTGCTGGCTTGTGCAGTCTGAGACTTGGAGCTTGATACGTGGGCATCTATACAACACCATGTCTGAATGCAGGACTTATCTGAGCAGAATTTATGCTGTGTGTTATCTAGTTTGTTTAAATATATGTGCTTTTTTAAAAGATGTTGGAGGTCTTTTGCAGACTGTTTGGAGAAATAATTAATAGAGGCTTCTCTAGATGACAGCAGATTGGAAATCACAGATTTTAGCAGAAGTCTGTCTCACAAGGAGAAACCAGTGAGCAGAATGTGGAAGGTGATTCCAGAGGGGAACCTCGACTGTTTGCATAAACAGGACTTTAGAATATGTCCCTTGCTACCTCCTAGCAACCAAAACTTTTATGAGGTTCGGTTGGCTCGGCTCCACTTGTTTGGAGGGTGATTATGCATAATTCATGCTAGATTCGGGTCACTGTGACCTCAGACAAAATTGGGACTTGCAATGAGAGATGCTCTTTGGGCTCCCTGTTGCAGAGCCCCCAGTTCCTTCACTTTCATGCAAAGGACCGTGCCAGGACACCAGTTGGGCCATGGGGAAACACAGGCAGAGCCTTTGGGTTTTTGAATTGTCTGTGGCAATAACTCAAGCTCTGTCTGTGATAGAGCTGAAAGTGGTATGAAATGATGAGGCATACATTGCTTTCAGTTGGCAGAGTGATGCTTGGTAGCGTTGCTGAAGGATGACTTGGTCAGCTGGGACGCGAAGTAGAGCCACAGATGACAAGCAACTTCATTACCTTCTTCAAAGTGTTTCCTCCTTAAAATTCATTCACAGGAGAGGATCCTGTGATGTACCGTGCCTGCTATAGAGAAAGCTTCATTCCTGGTGCTTGTTAGGTACTTTCTGGAAACTCCTTCCTGTTGTTCAGCTAGAAAACAAGCTGGCAATTTTGTCAGAAATAAAGGTTTACCCATTAATTTATTTAAAAGACCCCTTCTTCAAGGTGCTCTTTTCCCTCTTAGTTGTTCACAAAATTAAAAAACAAAACAAAGCTAAGGAGAAAAACAAAACCCACAAACTACCCACTAGCAAAATAATTCTCCTTAGCCTGCCTGTGAAGGGAGACATTACCTTAACTTGTGTTTCTCCGTTTATATTTCTCTCAAGAAAGCAGAGTGAACTTGCTCCTTGCAGAATGTAGTGTGTTTAGTTCATCACTCTGTATCAAAAAAGTACTTTCCTAACTTGTGCTATGTCACAACTTGGCAAAATTGGAGAGGACATTGTGCTGCTGGGCCTGCACTTAGTGTGGGCGATACCCAGAAAGTGAAGTTAGAGGGGCTGGAACATGCATGCCCCAAAGTTTGGACAGTCTTGTAAGAGGAGTCACAGAAGCCAGTTCTCAAATTTGAGAGGCTGGTGTGTCTGCACCTGTAGGGTAACTGGGCAAAATGTTCAGAGCTTAGCTAGGAGATCTTGTGGGAGCGTTGTTGTCATTTTTGCAAGTACTACATACAAACTCCGAATGTGTTACAAAAATGCGTCCGTATGTTGTGCTCAGCCGTTGTCCCTTGCCTGCAAGCTGAGGGCACCATGGTACAAAAAGTGTCGTCCTTTCCTCTTTTCTGTGCTACTTCTGGTTATGTGGAACACTAGGAAAGGAAACCGAGGATTGGCAAATATACCTACTCTGCAGAAAAGCCTGTACATGAGGAAAGATTTCTATAGGGATGGCTAAGAGCTTTGAATGTAATGAAGAAAGAAAATACTCAGTGGAGCTAATACTTGTGGGGAATAAATTCTTCACAGAAAGTTGAGAAAGCTGCTGAGTGTCAATGTTCCTCTGAAAATGGTAAAAGTAATTGTAAAAGCTGAATGGCATGGCATTTAATTATGTAAGGAACCAAAGGGGCTAAAAAAAATAATAACCTGGTATATCAGAAAGCAATTTACAATATAAGCTAGGGAAAATGGAGTATTTCTGCCACAATAAGATGAATTCCACCACTGGCTGCATTGATTTCATGTCTCAGGTTTTGTTCCAAACAGATCTGTAACTATGGAGGGGAGGAGGGGGAAAAAAAGGCACACGTTTGTTCCCTCGGCCTCCCAAATCAACCCATTCCCCTTCCCAGCAAGAATGGTGAAAAAGATTTGGATAAACATACAAACAGGACTTGAGAATTTAATTAACTCTGTTGGTCGTTCAATTTCCAGTTGTCTGATTTAATTGTCCCTTTCAAAGGGATCATTTGAAGCTGAGCTGCGTATGCTCTGTGAATGTCAGTAGATGAAGCTCGTTAGTGTACGGTGCGAAGGCCAAAGCTGAATTCTTGTGGGTATGCACAGCCTTTAATAAATAGCGCGGCGGTGCCGAGGAGGTATCGTTTCTTACGCCCACTCGCCCTTAAGATGTTTCCCTTCAATTCAGAAATGAATATTCAGTTGAAAAATTATTATACATCAAAATATTCTTGGCACTGCATAGGAGTCTGTCTGCAGAGCGGTGGGATGGTGGTTTTTGAAATTTTTCCTCCTACCTTCTGTGCGGACGATCTGAAGCCAAGCAGTAGCTGTTAGACTTCTAGGTTTATCTGCTTATTTGTTTGGAGTTGGTGGAGTTTTTTCGTATAGTTTTGTTTCTTGTTTGTGTGGGGTTGTTTTTTGTTTCTGGTTTGGTTTTTTTGGCCTGGCAGTGCTGTTTCCTGAGCTGCGGATCTCCTGCTCCATCATCTTGGGCCAGGGACGGCACGTGTGGCGTGGCACGAGGAGTCCGAGTTTTAGGTTGTTGAGCTCTTGGCGGTAGATCTTGCCATGGAGTGTTCTCAACTCTGCCCAACTGGGACAGTTAAAGCTAAAGCTTGTTATGGGGAGTGCATACTTGATGTTGGTGGAGTGGTTTTTCTGTTTGTGTGATGTGTGTGTGTTTGTTTGTGGATTTGTTTGGTTGGGTTTGGTTTGAGGGTTTTTTTGAGTGATTGGGGAATTTCATTTAGGAGAGTGGCTGTTTTCCAGTAATTTTGTGAAGGGAAAGAATAGTCTGACTGATTTTTCAAGGAAGCACCGTTGTTTATTGGCATCACTTTTGGCAATGATTTTCTTTGAGAACTTTCAGTTGTCTTCGTAGTTTAAAGTAAGGAAGTAAAATTTTGCAGGAGTGTATGCTTAGGGTATTAAGAATAGTGAAAAGAAGGGCTGGCTGAAATGTGTTGCAGGAGAACTCCTTGTGCTGAATGACTGGATGATAAAATGCCAGAGGAAATTGCTTGTAGATAAAGCAAAGCAATGTGTGCAGGGGGAAGGGGGGCACAGCGTGGTGTACCCCTGATGAATGGGTGCTGCACCAGGTGTTACTGCTCTGGAAGGAAACTTTGTGCTTGTCCTGTAAAAATGGCAGCGTGATGATCGGTAAAACAAGTGCCAGTATGCATCAGTGAAGGAACAGAAAACAAAACAGAAAGCATGAATGTGCTGCTGCCTGAGTGCGTGGTGCTCCCGTGTCTTCAGTCCCATGAGTCTGAATTCAATAAGGAGAGGACAAGAAATGGTTGTGTGGCAGGAGGTGTAGGTCGTGGACCCGAGGGAAGGGAGCTGAGCAGAGGCAGAGGAGAGGACACTGGCCAGGTGCCGGAGGAGTGACACCTGGCCTGGCACAGGAGGAGAAAATGCATCTTGGGAAAGGACTCAGTTTTGGAGAAGGCACTGGTGTAGGGAAAGAAAAGGAAGAAGCAGACAAGCACAGGAGGTGAGGGAATGGACAGACACTTCTTTGCCTACCCAAACATGCTTGCTCACAAGGTGGGATAGAGACAGCATTGTCAGGGTGAATCTGAGGTTCTGTTGTTGGCAAATACCAACTCGGATGAGTGTCCTGCTAGTGTGCCTTCCCCCGGTGGGTGACAGCCTGCCACTGCCATAGTTTTACTTTATTCAGCTTGACTGCTCTGTGTAGAGGCTGTATTAGACTGATGGAAGAACCATTCCAGCTTTCAGACAATACCACATAATGGAATATCCTTTTTAAATGACACCACACAGATAAGATATTAAGCCAGAATCTTTCAGATTAAATGCCAGAATGAAAGTATGCTTTTATAACTTCATTTTAGCCATGTTTTATGTAAGTGGACTTTATGAGAAAACTGTAAGCTGCATTTATTTTTTTTCCCCTCCAACAACACTGCTGGCCAGCATGGTGCATAGGATGAATTTGCTGTGAAGATAAATGAAACTCTTGTAGGGGGAGGCTGTGTGGGCTTCCCAATTAATTTGCTGTGTTGTTTGAAGTTTATGTAATGCAATATCGAAGGAATTGCAAGAAAGAGTATTTTTCTCCTGGATGGGATAAGCAGAGCCCTGCCTGAGGGAACTGGGTTATGTTCTGGCCAGTGCTGCAGAGCAGCCTCTTGATGCAGCCTCCCCAAGCGGGCATCTCCTGGGTACTCTCCAGTTACACCTGTGGTACTCTCCAGTTACACCTGTGGTACTCTCCAGTTACACCTGTGGTCTCTTCTACTGCGAGCACCGTTTGCTTTTTGTGACTGGTGGCCATCTGACCAGCAGCTCAAGTCAAAGCCGCTTTAAACACAACAGATACTGTATGATGTTAGATTATGTGAAGCATTGGACCCTACACGCGAAAAACTAATAGGTTTTTGGAATTTGTACTCTGTATGTGCCATAGCATTTCATCTGTAAGATGTGTCATTTGTCTAAAGAGATTTACAGTGGAAATAAATGTAATGCAATATTTCTGAAGCATTTCAAAGATGCAGAAATGAGCATACAAAAACAAGCTTGCATGCATGTAGAATCATGTCTTAAGAAGACAATTTAAATTTTTAGAGTTTCTCTAAGAAAAAAGGGGCAAGCAGAACACTGAACGTGGACCTGGGAAGGGCAACAAAATCATGAAGTTGATGAGTAAGAGAGGATTTCCAGCATGTGGGGAGAGACTGTGCTCTGATGTAGTTGTGTTAAGTGAACCAAATTAATGATACATGATTGCTGATGATAGTTCTGGTACTTTCAACTTCTTTCTTGTTGGTTTTGCCAGTTGATATTACAGGCTTTGTTGGTATTGCTTGTTTAATACATGTACTCTGTTGTTCTTATGCTTCTTATCTGAAGGTGGCTTACTTTCCCCTTTTCTGCTCCAAAAATAATTAAATACTGTTTAATTACAACCAACCAATTTAGATAACAGGATGCTCTCGGTCACCCTTGTTGTAATAGAAGTAGTGATAAACACAGTAGAGAAAACTCTTGTGTTTCATTGATCTAAAGTAGGTGAGGTTTATTCATATCATGGGAAGGTTGTCAGCTGGCGTTTGTGTGTGGTTAGGTAGACAGCTGGCCACTGGGCAGCAGAACAAAAATGCCAAATGACTTTTTATTATTATTATTATTATTCACTCAGAATCACATTTTGGATGCACTGATGTTGGTCTGTAGAAAGTCCAAGTTCCCAATTTTGACACTTCAGTTAAGTTCTTAATGTCAAATGATACAAAAGTCCATCCTCTTAAAGTAAATATAGCTATTCTAGAAGGACATATGTCCAGCATTTCACTTCAGTAGGGGAGATGCGTATCCTCCTCTTTGATCGGTATTGTTCTTTTCCTATCTCAATCTGCCGTGCAGCTGTGGCGTTGTCCTTGGAAGCTCGTGGCCTGTGCCAGGCACGCTTGACCAGCCCATGGAGCACGTGTGTCGCCTTCCTTGGCGTCACCGCTCTTCATGGCGATGGAGTGGGACATCTTCATCAGCCAAAGGCTCTCCCTGTCCTACCCTGCGGTTAGGCCTCAGAGCAGTGGCAGAATTTTGGGAGAGGGATCAGCATCTCTGAGCATGATGCAGTCGCAGCCAAGGCCAAATGACCTCTGGGACGTGGCTTTTTATGGTGACCTGCAGCCAAACAGCAGCTCATACTGGTGTTTGTACCAGCGCTCCCAGAGCAGCACTGTGTCTTCCTGCTTATCCCTAAGTCTGCCCCACGAAGGCTCCTGCAGGACTAATTCAGCCTTCATCCAGGTATCTTTCTCTCATGTGTTGCAGTAACTTGCAGGTAGGTGGAAACTTTGAGTTTCTAAACTGTAACGTGGCTGGAGGAAATCCCTGTTCTTTGGTGTGTTGCCTAGAGTTTTACTGCCATCCTCCATTTTATCCCTGGAAAAATAGCTGGTTTAACTTTGAGTGTGAAGCTTTGCTGATCAATACGTTACAAGCGTAGTAAAGTTCAAGAAATTGCCTCCATTACTATCTTGAGATGAGAAATTGATTTAGCTGTGTTCTCTTGCTGCTAATTCATCTGTGCTTTACGTTCCCATAAAAGGTATTATGTGCTCCTTATTTTCCAGCGGTGTCATCAATCCTAATGAAGAGAGAAGAACAAAAATTTATTTTGTATGGGATAGCTGATCTCTGACTTAGCTCTTAATTTGTAAGTGTTGCTGTAGGCTTCGCTTCTTAGCTTCTCCTTACTGTGCTTTGGTTATATGCAAAATCTAGGGGCTGGTTAGATGACTTTATAATCTAAACCTCAAAAAAATGAGATGCTGATTAAAATTTGATGAAAGGAATTAAAACCTCATCTGTGAATTTTATGTACTTTTGCAGTGTTTGGTCCTGCGTTAATTACACTGGGACTGTTTTCAGTATTTATCAGCCATCAGTTAAATACCTCTGGCCCTAAAATGCCTGAAGTTTCATTCTTTAGCTGTGGTATTACATATGAGAGCTGTGCAAGTATCTGCTAATTTACATACACCTGCATATGGGTGGTATTGTAGCTTTGAAGGTGGTAGAGCGGGAAAAGCAGCCAAAACAAATAAGAAAAACAGGAAAAGGTTTTCCTGGGCATTCCAGTTGTTGCTTTTCCCAGTGTCCATTGGCCTGGTCTCTGTAGGAAGCTGCCAGGGATGGTTTGCAGGATGCTCTGAAGTTTTTAGGTTTGATACTAGTGTTCATTGTTCCAGAGCAGATGGATAAATGAAAAAGCAAAACTATATACTGTAACTTTGGTCATGATATATCAGTTATTTTTTTAAATGAACTTTAAACATCTTGGCAAGTTCTAAACAGCTGTGTTAAAGTGCGGAAAGAAAAATTTTCTCTTTTGGCTCTGCTTTCGTTAATCTCAGATTTTCCCTGTGTCTCTGGATATTTCTTGTTACAAACACAAAGCGAAGGCATACATACACCTCTCAGTCATCTAGAAGATTCAATATGCCCATTACAAACCAGCATAAAAAACAACTTAGATAAAGCATTAAGTACATGTGGGATTTTTAAAACCTGTCTTATTTCAACTAAGAGGCAAATTCATGGGATTTGCTGAGAAAAGCCATCAGCAGATAGGATGCAAGCAGGTAACGAAAGGTTTGCTTTTGAGGATGTTTGTAGCATTTCAGCTCACATTTGTAGCAAGACATGGTGGTGGTTTTGCCCAAGTTATTGGGACTCAGCGCAATAACGTTGTGAGCAAAAACTCGCTAGGACCCAAGAAAAATCCACGTGTCCCTACCAGCATTTACCATCAGCTGAGGTGTGCTGTCAAAGACATTTTGGGCACGTTAGGCTTTGTGAGGAGCTCTGCTGTCTCCTGTGGCGTGCGTTTTGATGGAGCGGGTTGGTGTCTGCATTGTGCTGTGGACCCGTGTGTTTGCTGTGGGCCTGGGGGAAGGAGAAGGGGGAAGCAGAAGCTGGTGTTGGGCAACACAAGGGAGCTGCTTGGGTTCGTCTCCCCCGCCTTGGTGGTGGGCTGAGGGAGGGCACCGGTTCTGTGGGAGGAACTGCTGGGTTTGGAGGGCTTCTTATTGCTGTATGCAGTAGTGTCAGAGCGCCTGGGACCTATTGTCAGAGATTTTTAAAGAATAGTTTTAACAAGTGAATCTTAGCGTGAAGGTGAGAGGAGGAAAATGCTGATCGAGGTCACTGAGGTTATCTGTGCGTTTCTCCCACAAGCAGTTGTTTATACAGTTTCTTCTTATGGCTGGAATGACTTTCCAAATCTTGGCAGGGTTCGATGTGAATGGAGAGTTTCTCATTGACATCAGTGAGCTGTGAAATGCACCTGAAGCTTCCAGGCTTGTTTTGTTCAGGGCCTTCCCTAAAAGCCGTCTTGGCAACAGCGCCTACAAAAACAAATGTGTTGTTTTCATTTAAATAATTTAAGATGCCTTGTCTAGATATCTGTTCTGCACTGGGTGACAACCTGATTGTATCTCCCACACCTTTGACTTTCATTAATCCCTCCCTTCCTGATTGCTGTACCTTCTCTTGTTTGTCTGACGCTCGTCATGTAGGTTGCAAGCTCTGGGCCAGCAAATCTCTTCTCCGTGAGAGCATCCAGCCCATCTATGGGTTCTGTCAAAGCAGCGTAAGATGCTGTGAAATCCTTACAGTCTCTGTAGGAGAGGCACAATCTTGTTTAATTTATTGCATCAACATAACCCATTCCTTATTTTGTAGTAGGCGCCAAGCTGAGTAAGAAGAAAAAATTAATTTAGTTGTATTTCAGTCTGTCATTTGAGGGACCGTGGATGTATCAGTCCCAGAGATTTGACAATGAAGCAGTCTCTCCCTAGTGATATGGGAAGGAGGCTCGCTGTTGCTCTTTGTTTTTCTTTGAGTGAGTTTACAGTGCTGGTAGATGTCCTTGGCAATAGTGACTTGAACAGAGCAGCATGGAGATACTGTATTGATTAGAATTTAGTATTTGGCTATGTTACAATAGGAAGCTCATTCTTGCAGGTCTACTCATGGTTTGGGGCAAGCTGGTGATACTTTATAGGATAATCACGTGGAGGAAAAAATTAATTTTCATTCTTTTGCTTTATGTTTAGATACATCACTTTGAGATCACAGAATGAAACCAGCATGAAATGTTATGGCAAAGACAGCACAACAAGATACAGGAGTCTCACAAATCCTCAAAAATCAGGTAATGTTGCAGCATCGTGTGTCCACTTCCAAAATTTGGTCTTGGGTCTCTGTGGCTTTATTCTCAAATACGGCTAGTATGGTGGCTTTGTGTCCTGTAAAACATTGATTTATGTACTGCAGTATGTATGACACAGGAGATCCCCACACATTTAAGTCTTTCTTAAAGGTCTACCTTAGCTGTGTTTTTCCATGCAAGCAAAATCGACATTACCTCTTTTTTTTTTTTTTTTTTTTTTTTTTTTTTTTNTTTTTTTTTTTTTTTTTTTTTCCCCTTTAAAACAGGCCAGCCATGGTGGTCAGTTCTGCATAGCTGTTGGACTTTGCTTGGCTCCATGGCTAGGTACCAACATGATGTATTTTAGAGGGACTGACTTTTCAGAGGGCCCTACAGCTGCATTTCTGAAAACTCACCCTCCTTTGCAGGAGACACTGGGCTCAAAATAGCTGTTCCTCCCTACAGAAAGCTTAGCCATATGTTTTTTTCCACATACTACTGCTTCTGCCTTCTTTTTTTTTTTTGATTGTTTATCTGTCTCAGGATGTTTCCTTCATGCCCGTTTTTGCAAATCCCAGCATATGTTCTCTGACTATTTCATAGCATTTACAGTTACAGAAAAAGGCAATCACATCACAAGCTTCAGAGCATAAACACTGCAGAGGTCAGGAAGAAACTAGTTAGGTCATTATAAGGATGCTCACCTTATACTGAAATTGTGTGCTCATCACAGCTGTGGTCACAACAAGAGCTGATGGAATGATACTTGAGTGGAAAGGCATCAAAACTTCCTCTCCTTCCCCAAATCAACAGCAGTGACCAGAGTGGGCAAGGTCTGACCTCTGTGTCCTCGTGCTGGCGTCTTGTCTGTGGAACTAGGATCTTGCTGAGGATTAACAGGTCGCTCAGTTTAGTAATAGAAGTAAACTAAAATGTGAAATTGAGGGCAATTTTGATAATGGGACATGTTTATTTTCCAGGAAGCATTTGAGAGTATTGCCCTTGATGTACAGTCAGTAAAGCCAGGTTGGCTGAAGAGATTTCAAATAAAGTTTCATAGACAGCTTCAGCCTTAGTCAAATATGCAGTAATGTATTGGTCAACATGGAAAAAAAAAAAAATGTGTTGATCACAGGTAAAGAGTCCCTTTAATTAATGCTCTCTTCTGTAACCTTTTTAGTCACTTAGTCATGGAGTATGCAATTCAAGTGCCCTTCTGGCTTTAGTCAAGGTTTGCATATTTTATTTTTATTTTTAATCAGTATTGTAAGGAGATCACATCATTTCGTATTTGCCATTTTTTGAAGTAATGCGATACCTGCATCAGCTGCAGTTCTCAGAACCCTTCAAAGTACCTCGAAACCGTAATGCCACTTAACTGACAGCAGAGATAATCACATTTGTTGAAGCAACCTTCTCTGTTTGTTTGGGACTCATGGAACTGTATCTCCCTTAAAGTAAATTGAGTTAATGGCTTTATTTAGAAATCAGCCTTCTCTTCTTGAATAACCAGAATTCTGTTAGTTTTGAGAAAAAAAAAAAATCATTAAATTACCAGTGCCTCAGAATACGTTTTCTACTTATAACTTAGATCAAAAGGAGAGGAAAATATTTCTGCTTGTTTGTCTTCCTTTCTCCTCCCCCTTTTCTGGAGACTTTCCTGAGATGATCAACTGTTGTTTTTGCTGTTGTTTTTTTGTTGCCTATTTTTTTTAACTTCATTGAAGTAGAGAAATTGCTCAGTTCCCCTCCCAATGCTGTTGTTGCTCTCCCCTCCCCCCAGTCCAATGTGTTCTTTATTAAACCGAATTAGGACATTCTAGTCTCTCGTAAGAGTGGAAATGAGAACGGCTTAAATGAGCAGCCACATGAGACTCAGCAGCCTTTCCAACTGCACTGCAGAAGGAGCTCAGCTGCAAAGGGAATGATAATTTTTGAAGGATTTGTTCAACTGTTGAAGAATTACAAGTATTAATATTAAAAAGCAGCTAATCTGTTTTCCCCGTCTGTTTTAAGAGGGTATACCCTTCTTACTATTCTTGCTATAAAATCAATGTACTAAATATTTTGCTTCCTTTCCATCCTCTTTTCACTCTTGAAATTACTTTATTTGCTTATGTTCTTGTATACTGAAGTGGGGTTTTTTGTTGGTGGTGGTTTTGCCCAAGTCCTCCAACCTTTGGGCTTGTATGTGGATATGGGCCTGGATTTGAGCCCTCTGCCTTCAAAGAAAGACAAAATTCAAGTGTGGTAAAAGACACATGAGTAGTTGTATGCAGGATTGGGATGAAAAGGTCTTCAGCCGTATAAGCATTTGTCCTTGAGATATAGCGTATCCTCTATTAAAATTACTGTTGGTCCTTGAAATCCATATTGCTGCTTTGGTGTCTGTTCTAACCAAAATAGCCATGAACCTGGTACCTTTTCACCTTTGTTTTCAGTCTCTGCCTCTCTTTATTGCTGTATCAGATGTCTTCAGGGTTTCTATAGATAATTTTTTAAAAATTAAAAGAAAAAAAAAAACAAAAAACAAACAACTTTGAGTAGTTATCTTCTCACCTCTTTCCCCTTCTCTCTCTGCTAGTTCACCCAGCCACCTTGCTTTAGAAATTGTTCATTCCATTTCAGTACTGCGGTGCTTTTTTTCATGGGCTTCTAACATGTGCCAAAAAAACTGGAGCTGGGGCTTGAAGAGTGGCTACAGAAAGAGTTACTGGAGCAAACCTGGCGTCTGAGCAGCCTGCAAGAGCCCAGGGTCTCTGAAGTACACCGCTCTCCATGCTGCTCAGCCTTCCAGCGTTGCCACCGTTGTCACATCTGAAGATACGGGAGTAGCGCCAGCTCCGCTCCTGAGAGCTGGGTTCGGGTGATCCGGCTGTGTCCCTTCTTGGGTAGCTCTCTCTTGGTTTTTAAAGCCGCTCTTCTTGGTGGGTTCTTAGTGGTAGTTGTACTTCAGTAGTGCCCAGCTGAAAATCAGGCCTGTCTCTTACTTAAAGGCTGGGTTGTAGTTGGCCTGTGCAGCAAGGGCTGCTGGCAGCATCCGTATTAGAACGGAGGCGCTCAGGGTGGGAACTGCTGTGTATTCCTGTGTCTGTCCTGAAGGAAACTCAGGGAGTGAGATGGTATGAATAGTAGTTGTCTGGATTCAGGAATAGCTTTGCAGAAGATCTCACAGCTCTGAATAACAAAACAGGCCAATAAAAATATTCTCTTTAAAAAAAGGCTAAAAATTGAATAAGATAAATCCTGTTTTGGTTCTACTGAAGCAAAGCGTGGGGGAAAATTGGAAGAAAGAAAGGAAAGAAGGGAACAGATATCTTCTGGTTTTGGATTTCATCATACCTGCTGTTAAAAATGAAGCTTGCATTCTAATAGCAAAAGACGGCCACTTGAGAAAACCCTGTCTCAGTCTGTGCGACTGGAGGCCAGGAAGGCACGGTTAAAACATGTCTCCGGTGTTGGGAGAACATAGAGCAATAACGTGTTTCTGTAAGCAGGCATGCCTTGAGTTGAGAGTTATAAAAAATGGTTTAGGCTGCTAGAAGTGGTGGTTAAACTTGCTTTAACTGATGTGTTATTGCCCCAAAGGGAGGGACATGAGGAGGGTTGGTGCCCCAGCAAACGAGCATCTGCTGGTACTGTTGCTCATGAGTAGCTGCAGGTGCTCTGTCCTGTTAGTTCAGGCTAACTAGTAATTCATCTACAAAAGCATGTAGAGTTTTGCTTAAAGTGGCAGCTGAAAAACTGGAAATAAGTTGGACAAACCACAGAATCCAGTTCCCTCTTGATACACAGCTGTGCAACGTACTGAGATGGCCTAGATCAGTGCTATAATAACTTTACAGCCTATTCATGAGTCTGCTTCCTTCAGCATCTGCTCTCCTACAGGCTTTTGTCATCCCTCTCCATTAACTCTGTTCTGAAACTCTAACTGGCTGGTGTTCAGTGCTGGTTTTGCAGCCCACACCCAGCCCAGCTTCCAAGCACTGGCTTGTTTGGAGTGACCGTCTTGCTCTGAAATTCGTGTGGACTCGGGCAGTTCAATAGCGTGAATGTGGCCTGAGCTCTCGTTTACTAGGGTTGAAAAATTCTGCAGGTGTGCGACCGAGCTGAGGGTGGGTTTGTATTTTTTTTTATAATTACCATCTCCTTGATATGCCCACCACCTTCTCTAAGATCTGACTCTCCAGTGTTACAGTTTTGTGGAAAAGCAGATCACCTCCGTTGAAGATTGATAACATTGGTATATTCTTCCTTGTTGTGTTTACCGGAATTGAGTTATGGCACCCTTCCAGGAGAGGCCGTTATTTATATTGCCTTACAGTGGCTTGTGTTTGAAGAGGGAGACAGTTGGAGTGTGTCAGGGCATTTCGGCAGCTTGGCGTGTCCCTGCCGCTCCGTCTGGAGAGGGGAGCTGTGCGAGCTGCAGGGGACCACGCTGAAATGATGGAAATGGAAGAGCTGGAGTGAAGCCTTGTCTCTGAAATCAATCGAACTCCCATTAGTTTGAGTCCATATTCCATCCATAAACTTAAATAGGGTATTTCTCTTCCTAGGCAGTCCTACAGAGATGTTTCTGTGCTTTTGCATTTGTTTTCATATTTCTTTGTAATGGTTGTGTAATTAGGATAGATCTCTAATGTCAGAAATGCGATAGGTTGAGTAGCATAAATGACTGTTAGGAAGACAAGAAACGCAGAACCGCAGAACCATTGTTGCTTTAAAAACTCCGTGCTTTTAGTTGTTCGGTTTAACCGTTTAGTAGAGTAGTTGTGATAAATTGCAGTGATGGGTGTTTAGGGACAAGTGCTAAACCAAAAGGAGAAAGAACACCCTTTTCTTCCTGAAAGAAAGAAGTCATTCACTGGAAGAAATAGAAATCATTCTGTACGCTGCCAGCAGCTTCTCAGTTGGCCGGAGACTGACTTTGTCCCTAAAGCCTCAGTGATGTTGCGTACAGCACCAAAACACTCTTAGATTTTAATCCCACACAAAATGTATACTGTGAGCATTTTGTTAAAGCTGATCACAAATACTCAGCATATAGAGCATCAAGCCCTTGAATTTAAGCTGGTTCAAGTACTAAAAAAAAAGCTGGTATCTAAGGGACCGGCTTATTACTGATTATGCTTTTATCAGTGTGCCTCTCTGTTCTTCTGTTACCTGAAGGTAGAATAACAAAGCTTTTAAAATATTTGCACTTTTCCTTCTCCAGCTCAGTGATGCTTTTGAAAGGAATGTTTTCATCTTTTCTTTTTCTGTGGTTTTTTTGGCGGGGAATAAGTGTTTGAAAACAATGCAAATTATTTCAAATGTGATTCTCATAGCGACTGAACTTTCCAGTCCTTTTGTGACTTGATTGGTATTTTAATATAACAATCCATTGTTTTTTTTCAGATTTTTAGAAATGTATCTGTGTAACTGTAATGATAACTTGGTAATCCAGCTAACAGACAGCAGGATGTCCCACCTCCCAACCAGGAGACGAGTTGATTGCTGCCTTGAGAATGAGTGTTTTTACGGTCCTTACTCCTGAAATTCTTGCAGTCTTTTAATTGTCTCCTGGAGACATTAATTCTTGCTCTAGGGTTTGTATCACTACTATTTCTTGTCCTTTGATTAATGCTTGTCAATTCAAACTTTAAAAAGAAGGGCCAAAACCAAGGAACTTGGTGTAAATTAGAACACTGTTAATAGGTGAAATGAGACGTACCTCTTATACAAAAGGTTTGTTGGCAGGTCCAATAGTGCCGTGTTTTCGTGGGAAGATGTTTTCAGAGCAGCTCGGCTGAGCTTTCTTAACTTGGCCGGTGTAAGAGAAGATGCGTATTCCTGTGTAGGATCCTTCTCTTCCTCTAAAAGTTGATGGCCTTTCAGTGTGAAATATCACACAGTGTTTATTTTTATGCCCTTGGAATGTTTTGTGGAGGCTTTGTTTAGTTTCCCTTCATAATTTTTAATAGGAAGTCTTTGAAGTTGGGTTGTGGCTGAAAAATCTCGTTGGCAGCCTGACCATTCATTGTTGACTCCTATCTTTTTTTAACTGTGCATCCATAAAAATCTGGAAGGGAGTGTTTTCAGAGAAACTATGAAGCAATGTATATTTCTGGAAAGGGGAAATAAGCTTGCAATTATTTTCAGGCATTATTTGTCACGTGAAAATGTTACATGCTAATGGCTGCAGATGGTTTACACAAAAACTGCATACAGACTGAAAGCCCTCTTCACTGGGAGCTATGGTTTTCTGTCATACATTGCACTAGAGCGGAAAAGGGGTTTTTTGCCTGCAGCAGTGTATTACCCTTATTTGCTGCTGCTAGCACAGGACTTCTTAACATGCATCTGGCAATGGTTAACATTTTCTCCATCACTGACTTCACATTTATGCATCTAGATCAAGGATCCTCCTAAATTTAAAAGGTAAGGACATCAGTACGTGGGAGTCTTCAGTGGAAAGCATTATGTTTAGAAAGGCAGATGTGTGTGATTGTAGACACAGTGATTGCTTCATACTGTGGAACAGTAAACCAACCCTATAAGGTGCCTATGTATTTTGTTTTATTCATTCAGAACAGTACAGATGTCCTTAAAGTGTTACTTTGAATTCCAGTTTATACAGTAAAAATGCTAGAAGTTTGCATTTGGTATAAATTAGTCTGTTACAATAATGCAAAGGGAAGGGTGAGAGGGTCAAACAGAAGTTGGAATTCAGCACTCCTGCCATAAGGCGAGTGATCAGAAAAGTTTTCCAAGGACTGTTTTGGGTCCTGGCATTAGTCAGATTCCACATAGAGCAAACAAATCCATGTGCACAGATGCAGTTGGGTAACTATACTAGTGATTTTTATTTATTTGCTTGTTTGTTTGTTTATTTTTTAATTGTCACAGCAATGAGCATTAGTGTTGCATCTTGTTTTTCTGTGACGCTCTATTTTTGTACCACTGGTGGACACCTCCTGTAGATACTGTGGAAGCTGTGAGAAGCTGTGGAAGGCTCTGTGCAAATCCCAGATTGCAAATAACTTTTCTGTATGTCCTTCTAGACACTGATACCTGATTATGGTCAGCTTTGTTCAAAGCCATGGTTTTCTTTTACTTGCCTTTTCAGGCCTTTGTGGAGGCACCCATGGTGTCCACAGTACTTGATTTTGTATTTTAAAATGGGTGTGTTGCTTCTGACAAGAAGGCTGTGACACCAGGAAGGTGACTTGGCTTGATAGTTAACTGTCTGGCTAAAACTGGTCCTGAGAGAGCGATATGCGGCCAGCTAAAACTGCTTGAATGTTCATATACTGTAGGGGAGAAAACCAATTTTGAAGAATAGGCCTTTATTGGTTCGACAGAATGATTTTATCACAGCACTAGAGAAGAGGCAGGATAATGGGATGAGATGAAGTAATCTAACTGCTCTGGAATAGCCCAGCTGCTGCAATTTTGCATCTGATTATGTATTACAAACTAGGAGATTTTACAGTTTCCTTCGAGGCAATAACACAGAGAACCAGTACTTACCGTGTCTTTCTCTTACTCCACAGGTGCCTGGCACGCTGAACCTATCGATCTGTGTCGCATTTGCGCTGTGGTCCATTTATTGAAGATGTGAAGCAACATCGAGTCTGAGATTGGAATTACTGACAGACTGGAGGAAATCTTAGTCCTGGTGATGCACATGGACATGCTGAATTATAAGTAATTCTGGCTTCTTTTCCCCTCCCCTCCCTCCCTCCCCCTCACTCAGCTATCTCAGGGTTCATAAAGATTCCAATGGTTCGCGTGCCTGTAAGTTTGGAACAGAAGTGACCAAAAATGGGGGACCAGCAATTGTATAAAACTAACCATACTGCCAACAGCAATGAGAACTTGTACTACCAACACCACCAAATGAACTCCCTCCCATCTCTAAATCACAGCTATGGGACGTCTGTTATGGATGCTCCCCAGGCATCCCCTCTTTCCCCCCAGTTTCCCCAAGATTCAAGAGACAGTATAGCTTTGCCTGTAGGTTCAAAAAGTCTCGGGTCGATGGATACATCTAGACAAACCAGTTGGACACATTCTGGCTCAGGAAACCATGTCCCAGTGAGGAACAACTTGAATAATCAAAGCGCAATGTGGAGCCCTCTCGGGCAGGGGGAGTCCCAAGACGGATATCAATATTCTTACTCTCAACCCAGTGAAAATCGATCGCAAAAAATTACCAGTGGGGTCCTGCATAAATTGGACTCCTTTACGCAAGTATTTGCTAACCAAAATCTGAGGATTCAAGTCAACAACATGGCTCAGGTTTTGCACAGCGAGTCTTCGATGGCGGATAATTCTGGTGACAGCGCGCTCCGGCAGCTGCTGTCCCAGAAGCCAGCGGTTGAGCAACAGCCCGTAACTTCCAGCATACAAAGATATCAACCAGTGCCACAGCAAACACACACAAATTTTGCAAGCACACAGCAAAAGCAACAAATGCAAGTGATGCAGCACCAACAGCTGTACTATGACTACCAGCAGCATTTGTCGCAAATGCAGATGCATTCTGCGTTTCAGCAAGGACAGACACACGTTCAGCAGATGCAGTCCCAGCAGCTCCTACCGCAACAGATGCAGCACTTGCAGCAGGCTCAGTACTACGCTCAGCCGCAGCAGGGACATCAGCGGCTCTCGATACAGGAGATCCAGCAGCAGCAGCAGCAGCCAGCCCGGCAGCAGCGGCAGTGTCCAATGCAAATAGCTCAGTATTACCAAACACAACCTGTCATGCAGCAGTTACAGCAACAGCAGCAGCAGATGCAATTGCCGCTTCCTCCATATCACAGGGAACCCGATCCAAAGACTATGCATGACCCACACCAGTACCCTCAGGATCCGAGTCATCCTGTGCAGCTCATCCAGCTGGGAGCAGTGCCTCAGTATTGCTACCAAGATCCCCACGAACAGTACAGGCACTTGTACCCGCAGAGTTTACTGCAGCAGCAGCAGCAAGACCAGCAGAAGCAATACCCCAGTGAGAGCAGGGCGCCGTCTCTGAACTCCCACGTTGGCCTCACTCCACCGGAGACCACAGAGGATTCTGCACGGCAGGAGGTTAATTCTGTAGGTAACGCTGTCCCTCATCGAACTCTTTTGCCACCCTCGGGTGTTCACCTGAACAACAAGAGCTCTCAGCAAGACTCTCCCAGCACCACATGGCCTCAGGTGGGTAATATTTTAGATCCTTGCTCAGCCAGCCTTGTTTAGAAGAAGAGTAACGAGGTGTGGAAGCAAAATGGTTGCAGGAGAGCCAGGAGATTAGGATGTGAGCGGTGGGCGTCCCTGGGATGTTTTGGGGAGCTGCCTTAACAGACTTGTCCCGTCTCCATCGCTGGGTTGGCGCGGGGCCGGGCTGGCGGCTGCACAGAGCTGCGGCGGTGGGGCTGCTGCTTCCCTCGCAGGAGGCTTTGGGAAGTTCTGCCGCTGTTTCTGGGGAGGAGGGACCCGGTTACAACAAAGTGCTCTTGCTAATTTTTCAACACGTGAGGGCCCGGTTGTGCAGGAAGAGTTTAGCCAGCTCCCTGTTTTCAAAAGGTCGGAATGAAGGCTTCGAACAGCAGGTGAGCGTAAGAAAACTTGCACTAGCCACGCTCATGGAGGCACTGATTTAGTAGAGAAATGCAAGACTCTCAACTCAGAGGCTTTTAATATTAGTAAAATAATATGCGAAATGCAGACATAATGCTGTGGGTACCTTCATTTATGCATTAATATTTCCTGAAAAATTATTATTTCTTTTTTCCCCCTCTTTTCCCCTCTGCTCCTTTGATAGCAGGTGCAACTGTCAGATGGCAGACTGCAGCCGCTGTCCCCAGAACAAAGGTAGTTTTAAAAGATGTTTTTTTTCTTTCTAATTTAAATATGAGAAATAAAAAGGAGTGCTGCAGCTCAGAGAGAGGGGAATGCACTCTGGATGGTAATAGCTATTGCTCTTCTAGAAACATCTCTAGTTTTGTGCTTTGTGAATTTAAGTTTGTGTGATTTCCACACTCCCCATCCAACAATAAAATCAAATAAGTGCTTTGTCTTTCGAAAAAGAGAGAGGGGAAAAAAAAGGAACCGAAGAAGCAAAAGCAGGGGGAGCGGTTTGCTCTCAGCGTTGCATGTAAGAAAAGGGACAATATGTGGTTTGGATCAGCGATCTGCTGTGTTTCTTAAGGTCTCCTCTGAAGGGTGGAGATGTCCTCTGGCACGGTTGTCTACCATAGGTAGGGGAATTGTGTCCAAGTATTTGTTAACTGCCGTCATGAGTGGGGAAATGTAGGTCTGTCAGGACAGATCTCATGGGTTCTCAGACTTTTCCATACAGAGGGCCATATTTTGGTGACCGTGTCCTACTCAAAACTTCCCTTCTCCCCATCTTGGGAGCAGCTGATCTAGGTTATTGCCCACATACTCCACAGCACTGACTCCGTGCTTACTTGTGGCTTCATAACCATCTAACTGTAAAATTTTATTGACTTCCTTCACTAAAAAGCTTCCTCTGCAATAAAAGGAACGTGCCAAACTAATGTCTCTTCTTCTGTTCCATGCTAAAAAAATGAAAATAAAAATAGTGGCCAGAACAGAGAAGCGCTTCCTGAGAGAGCCGATGGGAAGAACAAGCTAATGTGTTCAATATGCTTGAAGGAGTTTAAGAGTTTGCCTGCTCTAAATGGTCACATGAGGTCACACGGAGGAGTAAGAGCATCTCCTAACTTCAAACAGGTAGCAGTAGCTGTTTGTTTTACTTCAGTATTTGGCACTCTCCTTTCCACGTTGATGTTTGCTTGCTTTGCCATGCTTTGCTTTGCTGTGAAAACCTGTTCTTCTCAGTGCTGTTTTATGTCACAGTCTGTGTAAGTAGAAATGCACATAATTCTGCTAGTTTGTTGGTCAGAGGTCTGGCTTTAAAGTCAGAGGCAGTGGTGGAAGACAGAACAGCATTTTGTCCCTCTCAGGTTCTCTGCACATTACAAGAACACCCTACAAAGTCATGTCAGGAGCATCTAAGTTCTTTTTCCCCCTCATGTTTGTTTATTATATTAGAAATATCAGGAACATAAAGTCTTCCTTATTTTCATTTGGACTATTTGGATGACTAAGGGATGTTTATTGGAAGCCTTCCCAGGCTTTAATTGAAGGAGCAGGATTGTTGAATCTTTGACAGCTTTCCTCCCCTGTGTTTTAGTTCTATAGGTATCAACAAATAGCAAACAAAAAATGTGGGTTTGAATTGTTTTGCATAGAAATAACTTGCCCTGTCAGTCAGTCCTTCTCTGTCCTGATATTTTAGAAGTTCTGTCCTAACCG
Source organism: Pampusana beccarii (assembly GCA_013399365.1). Taxonomy (NCBI): domain Eukaryota; kingdom Metazoa; phylum Chordata; class Aves; order Columbiformes; family Columbidae; genus Pampusana; species Pampusana beccarii. The sequence goes on from VWYH01006479.1 coordinate 230,467, forward strand.
GGAATACCACAGGAAGGCAGAGAGCTACCAGAGTTACACCATCTGTGCCTTTGTTTTTAGATGCCTGATGGGGAATTCTGTCTTTACAGGGATAAAAAGGGCACGTGTTTGTCTCTCCTTCTGCAAGTTATCTTGTAAAGATACTTAATGTGGTTATTTATCACCGAGGCTGAATCCTATGTAGGGGCCATAAGTAATCTGCCAGCTTCACTCGAGGCAAATAAAGAGTCCAAGAAGCGATGCTGTTGCGTGTTTTGTAACCCTGGCCACTTCTTTTCAGCCCCGGTGCCTACGTTGCGTAGCATTATCGATCCAGAAGTAGCCCTCCCTCACTCGGGCTGAAAGCCTTTAATTGTCTGTACAGGATGAAGGAGAGAAACCACCCCAGCAGCCGCTGCCTAAAGAGGTGGATGGCCTCGCGCCCATCGTCATGCCAGTGTCTGTCCCTGTCAAGCTTCTGTCGCCCGAGCCCAGCCCGCAGCCCTCTGCCAGCGCTGCCACAGCCACAGACAAGCCTGCCAGCTCTGTGTCAGATGACGAGATGCCCGTTCTCGTGAAGATGACTTACTCTCCACCGTGCAGTCCCAAAGTGGCCAACCCCTGCTCATCCGCTGTGAGTGCTGCCCTTCTTGCCACTACCTGTGCTGTGCTTGTTAAATCCCTTTGCTTGTAGTGCTGCTGCTTTCTAAAATGTCTGTATTTTAGAATATTTTCCGGAATCTTTATGATGCCTAATAAACAAAAAAGGCCTGTAGCATCATACACTTCCTCCCCAGTCATGTGAAAGTAATAATTTTCCCTTTGCTGGGGAATCAAGACCTCAGCTGAAAATAAATCATTTGAAATTGGAACATGATATTCTTTTATCCCACTAGAACAAAGGGATTTAGTATCTTTTAACTGTTTTCGTTTTGTTTTTTTTTTTTCCTTTTCAGGCTGCTTTGTTTTTACGTTATTGCTTAAATTCAGCAATTTTATTCCTTCCTGTTTTTTAAAGTCAGATATATGTGCTTGTCATTTGAGCTGAAGATGGGAGGGTACTGTGCAGTGCTTACAGTGTGTGCTCTAAGCCAGTATGAAGCTTGCAGATTCAGAGTTTTTCAGTGAAGTCATTTTTTCCGTTCTCTCTGCATGCATCAGATCTAAGGGTTAATCACTGGGAATTCTGATACAGGAAAAATAGCTATGCTTAGTGCTGTGATTTCACTCATAAAACTGAAATGGATGCGTACGTGAATGAGATGCGAGAATGCTCTTCTTTGTTTTCCTGAAAGAGTCTCGAGCAAGCAGTATTTATTTCACGTTCCAGCGTAGGAATAGATGCTGCTCGTTCCTTCCAATCCTTGCTTGCAGACTGCGCCATGATAAGAGATTGCTGGGGAGTATAAGTGCTGTATGGTATTATCTGTGTAATGCAGAGAAATAGTCTTGTGATTTCCCCCCCACACCCCCTGCTTTTTCCTGCTTTTTATGAGGCTAATGGCCAAACGAGGAGACAGCATGTACCGTCATGGGTGACTCTTTACAATAATTGTGTATTTATCACTCCCCTCCTGATCTTTCACTCAGACATACACACTAATTTTGAATATAGATACAATCTTTTACTCTCTTCCTTTCAGACAGAGGCTTTACACATAAACTTCCACTTCACTGTGGAAGCCAGCATCTCATAAGACTTAGCTTGTAACTCAGCAGCACAATTTTTGTTTCCTGTTTCTAATTTCTGGAGAGAAAAGGGACAGTCTTTTCTGCATCCTTGGGCTCTGAGTGGGAGATCTTCTCTAGAGACATCAGAGTAGGTGGCTTGGGCTTGTGTATTTCTGCGACGTATGTATAGCGACTGTGATTAAATCTGCCGGTGTCTGGCTAAATGTGCATTCACTCAAAATTATGCTTGCAGTCTTTGTTATTGCCCAAGCAAACTAAACTCATGCAGTTTCCTCTCTGGATCCTGTCTTTTATATAAGCAGCAGCATTGGAAATGTTCAAAGATCAAAAGATCTAGAGTTCCCTTTTCTGTAGAGAGATTGTGCCATTGGAGACTTTTTTTTTTTCTTAATACCAAAGAACTGGAGCTGTGTTGCATTTATTTATACTGTGCTTTGGGCTGCCCAGAAAAGTTCCCACAAAGCTCATGGAATCGGTAAAATCAAACAGCAGAAGGAAACTAAATACTCAGGAAGGCTATAGGGCGGTGAGCAGTCAAGTGAGGTCCCTCAGGATCTACCTAGAGTGAATGTGTCACGGTGCTGTGGCAGCAGGGCCCACAAGGCTGCATTCCATCTTGGATTATGGGAGTCGATTCATGGAGCTTCAGGAAAGTATTGGGGTGATTCTGCATTGAGAGCCCATGGACAGCATGATCTCCTTCAGTATTTAATGTGATCTTTGTTGAAAGTAGCATTGGCACAACCACACTGAGGCTAAGGTATATGTAGGGGATGGAGGTGTGTGGGACTTCCAAGATGTTGTCTTGGTTGGTTAGGTTGCTTTACCCTAGTGAGGAAGGACCACCGGGTATTTCACATTTAAAGAGCAGAACACAATGAGCCTTTGATCAAAGATGTGGATCTGTCCTTCTGTTTTGTGTTTGGTTTTTTTTGTTTGTTTTTGGTTTTTTTTTTAAGGTTGCTTTGTTTGTTTGTTGTGAGTGGGGTGGGTTGGGTTTTTTTGGTCTGTAGTTTGTGTTCCTCTTTTTTTTTCTTTTTTTTTTTCTCCTCGAGTTTAGGGTCTTTTCCCCTTTCTCCTTTTTGAACACTAAATGTTCACCATCGTGATGGACTATGTCTGTCCTTACAGGTAACCCTCACCCTTTCGCTGTTCTGAATGTCCGTTATAAACAAAATGCTCAGTAAAGCTGTGGTTTTTTTCCTGCTAAAGGAAAACTCTTCCAAAACTTAATTTTTTTGGAGAGAAAAAATGTCAACAGTTGTTGGAGGCGATACAGCCGTGATCTAACAGAGAGGACAAGACCTCTGTAATCAAAAACATTTCCACAAGCTGGAATGTATTAACATAAAGGATAAAGGATGACTGTGCTAACGCTCCTTTAACATGGTTTTTATTGGGTGAATGTGATGTTCAAGAACCACCCATGGTGTAAAGATGTACATTGTCTAAACATACATAGTAGTAATTTACTTTATGTAGTAGTAGAATTTACCAGATGATGCAGACATTCTGCAGTAACCCTATCTGTCAAAAATTTTCTTTGGCTTTTCAAGTTTATCCTAAAGAAGATCTACAATCCGAACACCTGAAAGCAGTATATTTAATACTGTGTTCATCTGCCAGCTTCTGTGTGTTCTTAAAGAACAACCTGAAAACATGTTTCTTCCCACCTCACCCTCCGCAATCCCCTCTCCCCCCGCCCAACAAAATCCAGATTCCAGGTTTGCACAAATTCTGTGCCTTCTGCTTCTTTGGAGTCTAGGGGTTTATTGTTAGATGATTTTTAACATTCAAATTCTAGAATTCCAGGCATGTTACAGTGTGTGAATTTCCCAAATGGTCATCTACTACCCTTTTTGCTCCAGAGGAGGAGAGAGTTAAGTTCAAGATTTGTTGCAGCTGGACTCTACTCAGGCTGATGGGAATGTAGTGATAAGAGGCAAAGAATTTGAATTTATTACATTTTTCTTCCTTTCCTGCTGCTGAGTACTGCAGTAATTTCACTGAGCTCATGTGTCCTTCCTAGTCAAACAAAATAAATGCATTGGAAAACATCTCGTATAAAGTTTCCAATAAACCGTGACTGAGTAATGAAATGACTCCCAGCAGCCTGTATGTGTTCAGTGCAGATTGAAGTGCCCGGCGTGTTTGGGTGGAGCTGGAGAAGGGTGTGGGGGACTCAAGGCCTGGGAGAGCCATTCCCTGCACCTTCCAAAGCGGGCAGCAGCCTCTCCATGTCTGCCTGAGGCTCAGCCTTCACCCAGAGGGTTTGCTGAGGGGTGCGAGGGTAATTTGTCCTGGATTTTCTCACTCCCCTGAGGTTTCTGTGTAGGACCAGGTACTTTACTGACCAGGCTTATTATGGTGGTACCTGCATAACTGCCTAGTGGTAACAGCTTTTCTGTGGCTGTCGCCCTAAGCTGTGGGGGATTGTGTGCAAACCACATTCAAGCATACCTAAATACTCAAGTTCTACGTGTTTTCATTTAGGAAATTAGCAAAAAACCTCATCAGAGTGCTATAAAATTGGAAGAGAACTTCAAACCGTTGCAGGACAAGAAGAAATATCGGCACAGACCCGAACCACTCTTCATACCTCCTCCTACCTTCAACTTCAGCATGTCCCACTCCGGTGCCACCCTGTACCAGAGTCAGCTTCGCTCTCCCCGTGTCCTCGGAGATCATCTGCTAGACCGGACGCACGAGCTGCCCCCCTACACTCCGCCACCGATGCTTAGTCCAGTTCGGCAAGGGTCTGGTCTCTTCAGCAGCGTTATCACATCATCTCATAGCACCTCACATACTCAGCTGCCACTTACTCCACTGACACCTACTCCACGGGTGCTCTTGTGTCGCTCTAGTAAGTACTACATTTACAGAGTGGCAGTATGTAGAAAATACCACTGTCCTCTCCTCTGGTGTTATCATGTTGATGACTTTTATGTGCGCTGATGTAAAAGTCATCACAGGAAAAGTCCATCCTGATGGGGTTTTTTTCCCTGGATTTTGTAGAGGTGTGGTGGTAAAGCATAACATGAATAGAGGAGCCTAACCAGTGAGTAAGGCTGTGCTCTTGCAGTGGGGTCTGCCTCAGGAAAGGACCAGCGTGCCTCTTGTTACATCTGGGCCATCTGGAGTGGAGGGAAAAGACCTGGTTTCAGACATGGGGTTCACTTTAAGTACTTGTTGCTCAGTGCTTCACAAGAAAAGGTGTCTAATCATGCATGATTGGGGCAGTAGAAACTTCTGCAAATTAGGACATTTCTGTTACCTATAACGATTTAGACTGTTTCAATGTCTAAATATTGTTAAGGGGTAATTTTTCCTTAATAGACTGGATAGTAGGGAGGTGGCAATGGAGCCCAGGAGGTGGAGCATCAGCAGCGACACAGTTGTTAGCGAAATACCCTTTTAAACTCCAAAACTCCAATCTCTGTTTCAGATAGTATTGATGGAAGTGTCATTCCGGTGACGCCTGGGCCTGGAGAACAGACTGTTGAACCGTAAGAAAAACAATATTGTTTTTGCTACTGCTTTTATAGACTAGCTCCAGCCTAGAGCGTGCAGCCTGAAGTGTTTTGAACTTGGCAGATGGTGTTCAACTGCCTGAAGTCGTGTTGGGCTGGATGCATTTGAGGTTGCTCTGCATGGTGGCTGAGGACATTGGGAGAGAAGTGGATGTGGGAGATGTGGATTTTGTGTTACCTGGTAGGTTCCCCTCCCAGGGCAGAATGCAAACAGGGTTGTCCCTGGGCAGTAATGTCTTTTTCTGCTCTCTGCTGAAGAGTGCCATTCTCTATGGAACAGAAAGTTGTTTCCATCATCTAGCCTCTTTGCTGGTCAGCAGATGTGTAGGCCAGCTTGGGTTGTCTATAAGGTACCGTGTCTCAGTGTAGTTTAAATTGTGTATTGAAATTTTGATTCTCCTCCCCTGAAGAGCTCGGTTCTCTGTAATATTCAAAATACTTGTTGCACTGAGGGTAAAACCTTGCATAAAGCAACCTGATGCAATTTCCTGCCACTCCAGCGTAATAAAAGTTTTGTTGGAAACAAAGTGAACACTAATGTGACTTCTGCATGTTGTGTAGTTGAATACATGTTAATTTATTTTTCTTTATAGACGAATCAATATCGGGTCCAGGTTCCAGGCTGATATTCCTGAGTTGCAGGACAGGTTGCTAATGGAGGAAGATGTGCACAAGGCTACTTTGGTTTGGAAACCATGGCCAGAACTGGAGAACAAAGTCTTCCAACAGAGAGGTACAGTGACTTGCCTTTTCAGAAGTGTGTACGTCACCCTGTGCCTGTTGAAGAAATTTATGTTGATTTATCATGTGCATACTGTTCAAAACGTTCAAGAGTATTAACTACCAAAAATGCAGAGCACGATACCAGAACTGTATGTTACAGTTTCAGGGTAAGAACATTATATAGTGGCGCTTAAAGTGAAGCCTGGATTATGTGTTTTCTGGCAGCCAAGGGGGAAAGATTGTTGCTGGGAAGTGGGTTTTTTGGGTACTGAACTGCCTGGTAAGGGCAGATATCACAGATGAGAGGCAGCTGATGGCTCCTGGGCCTGTCCTGTGACCATAAATGAGAAGAAATGTGACAGTGACTTCTACCAGTCCTGAGCAGAGTTTGTTCCTGCTTCCAGCTTGGTTCATATCTCTTTCTCTACCCTGGCTGGAGCCTTCTTGGCACGGCAACATCGCTGGCCTGTGCAAGCCACTGCCTCGCAGCCAAATCTCTGCCTCCAGCTCTGCAGTCCCTGTCCCACCCCAGGGATGCACTCTGCAAATCCCATCACATCCCGTCCTCCAGTGAATGATCCTAAAACCAGGAGAGGAGGTGCTGGAGAGAGAAACTACGAAAGCTGCTGCCCTGGACTGCATTGTCTTTAAGTGGCATTACAGTCCTTGGCTCTGGATGTTTGACTGACAAGCTACTGTATTAGCAGTAAAATGTTGACTTGTTTCTGACAGTGGAAGACCTTTTAAATATGAGCTGTTCCAGTGTGTTACCTGGTGGAGGAACTAACTCGGAATATGCTTTGCACTCTCTCTTTGAGGCGAAAGGAGATATTATGGTAAGATAAGAAGCTGAAAGGGGAGATATGATCCTCTTCTGCAGATAAATTAGCATGCTTTATTAAATGGATTTAGATATGGTTATATAAAAAAAGAGATTTCTGATTGATTAGGAGCGATGCTTTAAACATCCTGTAACATTTTTGGGGAATGACTTTTCCCTTTCATTCTTTAATAAATTTCAATTTCAAAGCAGTGCCTCTCTGAAGGCTTACTGTATATTTCATATAGATAAGATTACTTAGTTTATAGCCTTGGGGCTTTGAATGTCTCCCAGTGCTTGCTCCAGCCCTGATATTTCACGAGCTTTATATTTGGTCAGAGAGAGCTTAGTCCTCTTCTGGCCCTTATTAAAACCCTTTTTTTTGTAGCAGCAATCGCATCTACTTATTTGTTCAGAACTGTGAGGTAATTGCGCGCAGTTCTCAAATAAATAAAGCATTTCAAATATTTGCATTAGTTTAGTGATGGGAATGTTATTAACTAGGGCAAAACATCCATTTTGCCCAGTGTTAGGGAAAGACAGGGCCCTGCACCAGTTCCTGGAAAGCCAATTTAAAACAAAATGCAACAGAACACAGGGCTGGAATGAATCTCACAGGATTGTCTAATACAGTGTTTTTCAGCTTGCATCCCCCTTTCCTTAGGCTCTGTTAGCTGTGCCTGGGGGGATCTGAGCCAGGGGACTGAACTTACTGTCAGGACATGAAATTTGCTGTATAGGAGGGGTTTACATTGTCAGGAGAAAAAATTTAGGGATCCACAAATCATCTGTCTCCCTGATCCAAAGGAGGATTAGCTGTCATCCATGACAGATGTTGACCTAAACAGATATTCTAAAAGACTTCACGCCATAAATATTAATGCTATCAAACCAACTGTTAAATATTAGTATTAATTAACACTATCAAATCAAACACTATAAACCTACTTGTACGTGGCAGGCAGAAGAGAGAGAAGAGCTGGAAGTTGCTAAGTAATAGCCACATTTGTGCTAATTAAGGCAGGACAGGTGTGCATTAGGTGCTCTTCTGTGAGGTACAGCATTATTGGGCTTGGAGTAATTTGATGTGATTTCGTATGGCAGAAAGGAAAAAAAAAAAGAGAGAAAATTAATTCATATCCTGATACCAAATAGTCTTACGTATGCAGCAGCTGACTGCATTTGCTAATTCTGTTTTTTCCCTGCTTTTTCATTTAGGTTGCTCTTGAGAAGCTGCTGTTGAGAAAGCCGGTGAGATTGAAGTGTCACCCTTTGGCAAATTACCACTATGCCGGTAGGTTGGTTTCCCTGCCATCTCTGTATCTACTGGTATATGGAGTCCAAGGCCGGCATCCCGGGCTGGAGCGTGGGATCACGCTGCACTCTCTGCTGTCTGCTGCAGGGATGGCAGCCTCGAACACAGAGGTGATGTGGGCAGCGCCGAGTGGGGCTTCCACAGCCTTTTGTTACAAGTTGAGCAGTTTTTCACCTGACTGAGGATCTACAGAAACTTCACATCCATGTTGCTGTGTAGGGTTCTACAGATTTAAAACTGTTTTGAGTAATTTTTTCCTCTTTTAAACTAAAATTTAATTTGTTGATCTCCTTTTAAAATCGCTGCTCTTCATAGATTGTAATTTACTAGCAGTAAGGTCTTCATTTTCTGGTATGTAAATGTCTGTCGTCATGCCTTCCTTTTCTGAGGTGATGGTGCATGATAAATGAGTATGATAATCATGAGCATGCTCCCATGGAGGCAGTGCTGTAACTCTTCCTCGTGTATTAGTACTGAATGCAGACCCTCTCTTTGCATGGATCTAGGAAAAAAAAAAAAGAAAAAAACAAACAACAAAAAAACCCCACAAACAAAAAACCCAATCAATCGAACAAATGCAAACAAAACCAACAAACACCACAGGTCCAGGATTGTCCCTACTTTAACAAACACAGCAAAAACTGCATTTTGGTGATGAAGCAGAAGTGCCCTGTGGAATACACGAGGTGGTGTTAAGCTTTTGGGCTTAAGTTGTGTCACCAAATAGGTGGCAAATGTCTCTCCTCTGCAGCCCTCCGTGTTATTACTCAGTGCTTTGTAGTGGCTAACAACTGCTTGGACACAGAGAATAGGGGTTTGACTAAGAGATTTGAGAGTTTACCTCCAGTTTAGGCTCAGTAGGAAACAAGCCAATAATCTTCTGGTGGTCCGTCAGTCACAACGTCCAGGGTCGTATACTCGTTTCCAGTTATAGTCCATGTGTGACAGAAGTATAGAAGCAAGCTGCCTCCTGGCTGTAACAGCTCGCTGGACAGATTCCCAAGTAACAAAGAATCTTTTGTAAAGCGACTCCTTAACCCCTTGGCTTGAGAACAAGAACAGAAACATGTTTGATGGCAGCTGATAACCAGAGCGAGTAAATGTGAAGATCAGGTTTTGAGTCTTGGCTGGGGGAGATGCCTCATGTCTTTGGCGACAACTCTGTTGCAGTCCAAAGGGTGGACGCGGGAGTGGATGGAGGAGGAGGCCATCAGCCAGGAACTTTGACCAGAGTCTCTTGTCTGAAGAGATGACACCAAATCATATGTGTGAGACAGTCCAGGGGATGAGAACAGGAACATGAGGAGATATCCCAGCAGCCTCATCCTTAGTGAGCGACCTAATTAAGCAGAGCAGATAAGAAATTGCTGCCTGTGTGGCAGAGGAGGAACAGTCTTTACTGAAGCAACTTCACAGTAGTTTCAGAAAGTATTTTATTGTGATGCAGGGGGGAGCCAGGAGAGACTGTTTTGTTTAATCTTTCACATGAGATTACACTAATTCTTGTTAGCTAGCACTGAGACCTATGGACATCAGTGTATTCCTGTTTCTTAAGCAGGAAAGGAAGTTTGGTTCTGCTTATCACAGCATGAAACAAAATCTCAGTGGTCTGGATTTAAGTACCATGAAATAACAAGACAAAGGATTACTTACTAATGCTCTTGAATGCAACATGTGATTGCAACTTATATTGACAGCCACCCTCTAGTACCGTGCAGCAGCTCTTGAATAATGGTTTATTTGTGGTTGATAATCAGCCACTCAAGGCATATGGGAATTTCTCACAATCTAGTGCATTAATAGCTTAATGTAACTTCCAGTGGTATTTGTTTGGGTTAACTCTTTGGGCTTTCTGCTCTCTACTCAGAAATCACAGCTCTCAGGCACCGCCACATTTAAAGGTGGAATAGGCTGAAACAGAGCATGGCACTGACTCATGAGTATTAATTGATACCACAAACAGTAAATATCCAAACTCATCCTTAACATTGCCCTCAAATGAGGGTACAAGCTCACCTTTGAAACCTGTTGGCTTGTGAGGGAAGCAAGTTGTAAAACGTGAGGCTTTTCTCTTGTGTGCCAAGGTAGTTGGGCATGCTGACCCAGGGCTGCTCGGATCAACACCCTCATCTGTCTGTCAGGATGGTGTTTCAGGGAAGAGAGAAGGAACACATATCTAACGGGAGTGCTGTTGCAAACCCTTGAATTTCTCAGGTTGGAAGTTCTCCTGCAGTGAGAATTGCAGAAGAGATGGTCTCTGAAATAACGTGCTTCAGGCAGTCAGAAAACTGCTTGCACCTACTGTGACAGGCTGTGGATCAGACCCAGCATATGCTGTATGTGATGGATTTGAGCCACCTCTCGGGGGGCTCCCTGGGTGTAGGTGTAGCCCCCTTGAAACCCACAGGATGAGACCAAAGCCCCCGGATTTGTAGAAGATATTTATTGTTGGTTAATCAGTGCAAAACTAATATGGCAGGTAAAACAAAATGTAGAATAAATGTCTAAGCATGAAGATCAGCTTTAAAATTCTATCTGTATTCCAAAGTCCAAAATTCTTTCTTGCTGCATTGCAGATCTCTCTATACACGTTCTCTGTATCTCCCTCAAGCTAACAAGAGCAAAAGCGGTTTCCCAGCAACCAGGGTTAAAAACAGCTTTTCTTCTGTTTCTTTTCCTACACAGGATTTATTCTATTAATTAGGTTACTTCCAATTAACCTGCATAATCTTGTAAGGGTCTCTGCTAATACCACAGCTATTGGGGAAAGTCTGTAAGGCCTGAATCCTCAATAGGTGTACAATAAAATTAGTCCACAGAAGTGATTCTTTTGTTTTCTTTTATTTTTTAGGAGGGTGGGATAGAGGCAGGAGAGCATCACTAGATTTTTGCCAAAACCTAAAATCTTTCCTTTGGTGGTGGTGGTGGTGTGCTTTTTGAAGTTACTTTTTGACATAGTAGAGCAGGCTCCTGGACTGAATCAGTGCACTTATCCCTGCCCAAATGGAGGGTACGTGCAGATGACTGGCAAGTTATGTAAGAAGGGAACGATGCTGGTTCCGGGTGGGAAAGATGGCAAGGCAATGTGTCAGCAAAAAGATCTTTGGGTGATAACAGAATAAATAAAACTCGTGGCTTGAAGCCAGTGCCTTTCTCTGATGCTTAAGAGAGCTTTAGTGTGAATCTCTGCAGAAATAACTAATGCATGCTTCTATCCAGTATAGTACTGGAAAAGCAGTACCTGCAGAAAACAGGCTGCAGAAAAGTTAAATTTGTAGTTTTCAGCATATGAAGGAGAGGTGAGATACCTACTCTAAGCCTGTGAGCCTGGGAGTTGTCACTGAAAAGCAAAACATTTGCAGTTAATTAAAAACTATAATTTTTTAATAGACTTAAGTAACCTGTAGAGGTCAATACCATGCATGGTGCCAAGCCCAAGTTAATTGAATTCAGCGTGGACGCAAGCATTTATATGGAGAATGGTAACATTGACAGGAGTATTAGGGGTTTATTTTGATAAGTGTTTTTAATGTTTCAGAAACTCTCAGACTGAAGTAGAATCTTCTCATAGTGTAAGTCATTTCAAAGGCATGCGCTTTTTGGCTTCTTGCGTATCCTTCCTTTAACGTATGTAATGCTGCCCATTCTTACAAACAGGATGCTGCTTTGATGCAGTAGAGGAGTCCTGTATTCCTTCTGTTGGACTGATACTGAGGATGCACAAAATTCATTTCAATTTAAATGTTGATTTCACATTTTCATGGGCAGTTAGGCTGGTGAAACAAACACAGAGTGACAATATTTGAAAGTTTCGTATACAGCTTCCATTACATGGTCAAAGGACTTGGTATGTATTGCACGTTGCTACAATCTCTGTTTACTTGTGACCTCTATCACAGAGGATTTTAGTGTCTTACCTCAAGCCATGCAAGTGAAGAGCTGCAAAAGGACCTTACAAAGGTTACTGTCTGGAGGACAAAATGATAGATGAACTTCCATGTAGTTGAACATAAAGTGGCATATATGGGAATAAGCGATACAAGCTTTACATATAGAATTATGAGCTCTGTGGTGATACTTCTTAATTAGAATGAGACCTTGGGATTATAATGCTAGTTCTATGAAAGCTCTGGATTTTACAACAGCTAGAAAAACCTAAGTCAAGTGTTTAGATGACAGGGAACATGGTGATGCCACAGTGCAAGTCTGTAGATGGCTTATATGTTGACTATTGTGTGCCTTTCTGGTCCCTTCGTCTCTACAGGGGTGTTTTAGTACTGGAAGAGGTTCAGAGAGGGACAGCAGTAATGACCAAAGGTGTAGGAGTGACAGAAAGGACATGCAGTCCTGAACAGCATGGACATGATAGTAGAGATTGGGTTCACTTTCTCTTCCACTTGAAGAATGAACAGTCACCCAGTGAGGCTACTAGAAGTCAGGAAGCAAAGAAAAGGAGGTGGTTCTTCACACAGAGGGTCTCCTGATCTGTGAAACTCCTCGGCAAGGGATGTTTTGGGTGCAAGAAGTTTAATTGGTTGAAAGGAAGAGTCAGTCAGCGCTTACAAGTATAGTTAATAATGGACTCAGGAAATCCCCTGTGCGAAAAGTGGTCAGAGGTTAGCAAAAACTAGAGAGAAGCTTTGTGTTTGCTTGCCCTGATCTTACTGTTTCCCAGGCAACTGCCTGTGACCGCTGCTGGAGACCAAATACCACTTAGATGGACTCGAGGTCTGAGTCAGTACAGCCATACTTGTACTTGGATAGCAGCAATCACTAATGTGTGCTTGAGGTCTCCCAGTTTTTGTTTCAGATACTCCATCAGTGCCAAGGTGGTGGGGTTTTATCGTTTATAATGAATTCACTTTTTTTTTTAAGGCTCTGACAAATGGACGCATCAAGAAAGGAGGCTGTTCAAAGAGGCATTGTCCACCTACAGCAAAGATTTCATATTTGTACAGAAAATGGTAAGGTTATTTCTGTTCTGTCAGTTGTTTTTACCTTTTGCTGTATTCTGTTCCCCTTCATTTTCCTTCCAGTGCCAGACCGGCTTACTGCAGGCACAGAGCCAGGAGCAGTTACAAGAACACTGACTGAAGTGCTATATTCCATTTGGTGCACCTATGTGTGCAACCACAGCACCAGTTTAAAATAAATAAAATCTGTTCATCTTCTTGTTATATGTAAAAGTTTTCGCACCTGGAATCCAAGTCATGGCGTTCCACGTGTGGGACAAGTATGGTGCTCTGCTATCATCTTGGTGTTAAAGGTACCCAAGTCACTGGCATTGAGCCTTGTGCCAGAAAGGGTTGAAACCTGTTAATAAAGAGAGAATGCGTTTGGACTTAATTTTCATGTTCTGCCACAAAGCAGAAAAGACAAGGTGTATACATCTCAGGGCAGAATACTTTACTTGTTAGGTCAAACGCCGATAAGCATTTGGGTTTATGGGAAACAAAGTCTTAATTCCTAGATTTCTTGGTGGTATTGTACACTTTTGAGGTACAAAAGTATATTGCCAGAGAATTGTACTGAAGCCAAAACGGTCAACCCAAATTTGACTGAAAAACAGTAACTAAAAACAATTATTCTACAAGAGTACTCTTGTTGTAGTCACACTCTCTTTTCTTCTCCATTTGAATGGTTGAGAAATAAAGACTAATAAAATTGTGTTGAACGAAAGCGGAAAATTGAGATTGGACTATTTATGCAATTACTTAACTACAGGTTAAGTCTAAGACGGTTGCACAATGTGTGGAATACTACTATACCTGGAAGAAAATCTTGCGTTTGGGACGGAAACACAGAACGCGTTTAGAGAAAAAAAGAGAAGAATGCCTGGTAAGTCTAGGAGAATATGAGAAAGTTTAATGCTTGATAATTTTTATGTTTGTTGTGTTTTAAGGAGGAGGTTGAACTAGATGATGTCTCTTCCAACCAAAATTATTCCATAATTCTAAATGATGTTCTGTATCAGCATTCTGTGACCTCAGCTACACAAAGATTTTGTGTTCCTGGACTGTAATGGCATAGAAGTGTTTTGACCAGTGTGTTATCTAACTCTAGTGCAGTAATTATGGGGTTTGCTACTGATGAAGCAGATAAACCTCTGTAAATTATTCCTGTGCCTGTGCTTGCTCCTAAAGGCTGCTCTAATAGTACAAATACCATTTACACAGACTGGCAATGCAATTCTTTGTGTGCAAGGTCTGTATTACCGGTAGCTTGAGTACTCTTAAGAGACATGGGGTTTTGTTTTTTAAATAAGTCCTTTAATTTTACTATGAATATAGCGTATGTTCCCATTCAGTGGGGGAGAGTATTGCACCTTGACATCTCTGTAGATTCTTGAAGCTACAGCACTGTAATACAGCTGAAGGTGTTTTGAGCACTGCAGTGAAGCTTCATGAGCTGCAGCTTGTCCGTTAAGGGGTGGTAGTTCCAGTAGGACCAGGAGATCATTCAGGATGGGGGAAAAAATACTGAAACCTGGAAGCAGACTTGACTAAGCAGCGTGCGGTTCCAGTACTGTGTCCTGCTACAGTTCTGGTCATCTTTGATCATATTTCTGGTATTTCTTAAATGCACTATCTATTTCAGACAAGTGGAGAAGATGAAGCATTAGAGGAAGATGAGGAGATTGAAGAAGATAGAAAGGAAGAAGGGGAAATGCAGAAGTCTCCTGACCCACCAGCTATACCTCTTGTTGGACCTATAGATCTGCCTGCCCTTCAGAGTCTTTCGCTTTCTTCGTCCTCCTTCATCTGTGAAATGCCAAACTGTGGCGCTGTACGTGTGTTTGGTATCTTTAAAAGCGGGGCGGGGTTGCATACTAGTGAATTGTGAGTTTGGAAGTCAGGGGTTTCGATTATTTCTGGCCAGTAATATCTCCTAAATATCTTTGGACAAATCATTTTGCCTGCTTTTAATTCTTACCTCACAAAATATAGGCAATGTGCTGATCTGTGCATAAAACTGAATCCACAGATGTTGTATCAATTAGAAATACTGTATGGTAACAGCTCTGATCATCTTTTTGTTATACAACTGTAATAATAGGATTGCTCACTGGTTTGTTTTATTATGATTAAGTTGCCCCAACTCTAGTGGGATGTAGCTGAGAGCAAGCAGCATCTGACCAAGTAGATTGTGCACATTAGATGCATGCAGTTGTTCTATCGTAATATGCTTTCAGCATACTGCTTTCTGCAGTTCCTGTTCCAGTGTGGTATTTCCTAATTTTCTGTTTTGTTTTCTTTTTTCTTTCCCCCACCCTACTCCCCGTCAGGTGTTCAGTTCCCGACAAGCGCTAAATGGCCACGCTCGCATTCATGGAGGTACGAATCAGGTGACGAAACCACGATGCACCATTCCAAGCACTAAGCAGAAATCTGGTACACAGAGCGGCTACTGCTCCATCAAGAGTTCTCCTGCACACAGCACGACGAGCGGTGAGACCGATCCAACAACAATTTTTCCTTGCAAGGAGTGTGGCAGGTAAGTGAAATCTGACTGTCTGCAGTATCGCATTACATTTGCCTATTTATGCTGCAGATGAACAGTCTCTGCTCTGATGGTCTCAAAATAATAGTTGCCCCTAGATGGGACACGTCCCCTTACCAAAATCTTCAGAGATTGGTTTGCATGATGTTTTGGATGCTTCCTCTGCAGTATTTATTCTAATTTTCCTGAATCTATTTACCTGCTAGAATTTCTACATCTGACAGTCCAGCTTCCTGCTTCATCACAGGCTTGCATGTGACAGTGGGCAACTTTCTCATGTGTTTCCGTGCTTGAGTTTGTCCATCCTAACGTGGGATTCCTTCACTTTTCCCCTGTTGGTGCAAGATTGTTGTGAAACTGAGTACAGGGAGAATTAGGATGTGCATAGATACTGAAGCAACTGTGGGAGCTACAAAATACCTCTGCGGCAAAGTCAGAGTATGCCGTTTCGATACTGTCAGGATGTGTAAATCTGGTAGTCTGTCCCTGAAATTCTCACCATGGCATTGCAGACTTCGCTGACTTCTATTTCAGGACAAGGAAGCAAATGTACTGATATGTTGTTGAGTCTTTTTTGGCTCACTTCATCAAAAGCAATGCATTTTTATCTGATTTGATTTTTTTTTTTTTTTTTTTTTTTTTTTNTGTCCTTTAAAATTTAGGGTGTTTTTCAAAATCAAAAGCCGCAATGCTCATATGAAGACTCACAGACAGCGAGAAGAACAGCAAAGGCAGAAGGCTCAAAAAGCTGCTGTGGCAGCAGAAATGGCAGCCACTATTGCGAGAACTACTGGGCCAGCTGGGCATAGTTTGATCCCTCTGGATCACATGAGTTTGGTTAAACATGTTGAAAATGTCGGTGACATTGACGACGATGTTGTTCAGGAGCTGGGTGATGTCGTGGAGGAGAATGAAGTCATGGATGCTGACCTTTTGTTGGATGATGAAGATGCAGATCTACTGCAGGATGATGCTGAGTTGTAAATAAAGTTGTTCGATAAAGACAGCTACTGAGCACAGCCTGAATGGATCGATCAGGAAACTTGGACTGCTCGTTTATTCCCCACTGATTGTAAACTACTTGTTGAAAATGATAATTCTTTTATCCAGGTCTAGAAAAAGAGAAATCTGCTTTTTTCCCTTTTTTTTATTAATTTGTGTTCTAGGGGAAAAAATAAATAATTGGTACAAATATTCTTATAAGGTGTTTTTATCTGAGCTCATTTTGCTGATAACTTCCGAGGCCACTAATTACTGCTGGCACTTCCTACCAGATGCAGGTTCTTTAGTCCTTAACTCTTCCAAGTTTCATTTCAGCCCAATTACAGGAATGATTTTCACACACTTTTGGTGGAACTTTTTTTTTTTTTGCCTGTACTGGATCACTTCTGGCATCTTCTAGAGACAAAATGTCATCTCTGTTAAGGAGATGATTACATTCTTTGTCTTCGTGCTGTCATTTTAAGGGAGCTGGAGGAAAAAAAAAAATCTGATTTAACTGTGAAATAATTACAGGAGTGACTGTATCATCTGTATATCACAGTGCTTTTTCAGTTCTCTCTTGCCTTAATACATACATGTTAGGCAGTTTGTAAAAGCTGGTTACACTGTACATTTTAGAGCTTCCATTTTAGCAAGGTTTTGATCTGCTGATTTTAAAATGGCCTAATTCAAGGGTTGAAGAAAGAAGGCGATTGTACTGTGGTTCACATAATCTGATGGGAATGCTGAATGAGGAACACCGCCTTGGTAATCAGTTTGCACTGGAAATATATTTTGCTGTGACAATAAATCACACTGTTGAATAGCCATCTCGGTGGTTTTAGGAGAGCGTACACTTGAGCAAGGCAGGAGCTTGCTCTCTCGCCAGGCAAATACAGGGAGACGTTCTTCCCCTGGAACAGAGATTGTTAACATGTTAGTTATTCCTTACGGGCATTAAATGTTATTCTTGTGCCATTTTCAGTCCTCCTCATTACATCAAATTCAAATGTTTATTTAGTAGAACATACTCCAAAGGTGAGCTGACTTTGCTGTTTAGTTGCCGTTTGTCCTCTCTTAGGTTCAGATCTACATGCTGGATACCTAACACAATTTATATAAATTTAGATTTGGTTCTGTAAGTGAATAGGATCTCAAAAGATTTGCACCTTGCAGAATTGAAGAATTAAGGAAGAATTTGATTTAGGTTCAGTGGACCTTTAACTACAGAAAAGAATACTGATTTTTTTTTTTTTTTAGAGCTTTCACAGGTGGCACTGATTTTCATGTGAGTTTTGCACAGTAGAAGAGCATTGCTAACTTTATAAAATATTTTATAAGACTGATTTCAGATCTTCCAGATTTCAGGGTTGTTTGGGTTTTTTCGTGGGTTGCGTGTTTTTTTTTTTCTTTCTTTCCCCTCCACATTCCCAGCATCTTAAACAGAATCTGAGATGGTGGTTCTTATTTTCTGCTGTCTGTCTTTCTTGTGTAACTATGCAAAATGAGGGTAAACCATGGCACTTTTGTATAGGAGTACCAGACCACACAAGTTCAAAACCAGTGGGACCCATTGGCAGAGAGGTGCCTTCTCTGTCAAAGCCAAATATGTGAAGCCAAATGACCTGAAGTTTCTACTTGAGGTCGAATGTTCTCATACTAAAGAACAACCCTTCAGGAGAATGGAAACCACTTCTCAGTTTCAGGTTAGTGAAGTTCCTGTGTACGTGGCTTGTTTTAGTGGTTTTTAGGGGTTTTCCAGAGGTGTATTCTGGTGGTGGCTGTTTGTGGGGTTTTGTTGGTTGGGTTTGTTTGTTTTGATTTTGGTTGGTTGTTTTTTTTTGTTTTGGAGGGAGGTGGTTTTGGATTTTTAGTTGGTTTTGACCAGCAGGTGGAACTTTGCTCCATAAGGGATGATGTTCTCAATTACTGTACCTGTGAGTTTCGGGTGAGCTGCCTTTCTTCTCCCAAACTGCCAGTCAGCACAGTCCCCAGCAGGTCCTGTCCCTGCTGTGACACTTCTGCAGGGGCCGTGCAACCTGGGTTCAACAGGCTGCCCATTCAGCTCTGTGCTGCCAACTACATCCACTGGTAACAAATGTTGTAGATTGTGCAAGCCTTGGCGGTTTGCAAAGTGGAGGTTTTTGTGAGCGGTGACTTGTGCTGGCTTTCAGGACACTGTGTTAGAAAAACCTGCTGGAGTCTACTCTCTTCCAAACCTGTATCACTTTGAACTTTTTAAGGACCTTTCTGAGAAAGGCTGCTACATTGGAACGTGGAAACATGTTTTCAAATTCCCCTGATAACGGTGGGAAAAAATTGAGTGTTTAAGCAAAGTGATAATTTAAGTCAGCGAGAGTTCTGCTTAAAGAACAGGGTAAAATACAGTAGAAACTTGTGGGCTTGATTCTGAAGAGCAGCTCTGTGTTAAAGAATCTACAGTGGAACTTTTCTAGAAACAACAGGACAGGTATCTGTGCTATACCTGATACATATAAAACACATATAAGCCTGGTTCTGTAACATTAATTGGGTGCTGCTTTATTGTACAGCCAAGAAGATAATAGAACAATGATAACCAAAGAAACTATTCAGAAAGAAAAAAAAAAAAGACACATTTCTTAAACAGTACATGACTTAGGCTTCAAAATTGACTACATTAAGCATTGCATTGGCTGATGTTAAACAGATGTTGTTCTGCTTATTTGTACTGAAGTTGGACATAGTTTTATTTCAGAAAAGTTGTTTTGTTGCTGATGGTTGATGGAAAACTGTTCACTGTTGAACTTGGTCCTCTTTGATAAAACTTGTACATATAGAAAACATATTTTATGAGAAAAATCTTATTTTCAATATTTAAGTGTTATTTTATTAGAAGATGGTTGTAAATATTTTAGGTGCTTCAGTGTAAAAAGCAGACTGTAATTTTAGGTGGCAGAGGGAGTAACAAAATAAAAAGAAATATATACGTTTGTGATCTATGCTGGTTTCAGGTTCCTGCTGTTAGCATTTGACTTACGCACAGTTTAATTTCAGGTTAATGCCTACCTGGATGTATTAGGGGTGGCTTAGTGGCATCCATTGGTACTTATTCTAAGTACCCCCCCTTTAAATGTTTGGTACCGATCAGAAACTGTGTTACAATATTAACTGCTATTTGTATGTGTAAAAAGCAAGGGGTTTGTATGACATCTCCAGTCGTTTTCATACTTGGGTGAAATATAATTGGCTGGGTTTTGCTAATAGGGTGTATATTTTTAAGAGGGGGGGGAAGAGGTTGTAAAGTTCATGTGTAATTGTTTTTCACGAAGGATTCCTGAATCGTTCCTTGGCCAAAAAAAAAAAAAAAAAAAAAAANAAAAAAAAAAATTCACCTCTGTACAGTCGGGTGGACGTGGGTATTATTTGTAAGAACGAGTTGTGGGTTTAAAAAAACAACAAGAAAACAGAACGGGGGAGAGCGTGTGTGAGGGGAAGGCGGTGAGGGGCCGTTGGCGGGAAACGGCTTGGGCACGTTTGGAGGCTGAGGAGCCGTTACATGGCGGGTTCTTCGCTGAGGCAACGCTCGGGGAAGGCGGGGACGGGGGT
>VWYH01006479.1:251223-300180 GCA_013399365.1 Pampusana beccarii
AAATTGTTCCCAGGATCCAACCTCAACCTCCCCTGGCACAACTCGAGGCCATTTTCTCTGTCCTGTTGCTTGTTACTTGGGAGCAGAGCCTGACACCCCCTGGCTCCTGCCTTCTTTCAGGCAGTTGCAGACAGAGATAAGGTCTCCCCTCAGCCTGCTTTTCTCCAGGCTGAACCCCCTAGTTCCCTCAGCCACTCCCCATCACACTTGTGCTCCAGCCCCTTCCCCAGCTCTGTTCCCTTCTCTGAACTCACTCCAGCACCTCAAGGTCTTTGTTGGCATGTGGGGCCCAAAACTGACCCCAGGATTTAAGGTTTGGCCTCACCAGAGCCCGGGACAGGGGACCGTCGCTGCTCTGGTCCTGCTGGCCACAGGAGTGATTACTTTCAGGTTAAGAAAATTTGATGTTGGGGGTTTCCTATTAGTTTTCTGAAGCCCTAAGCTGCTCTTTGTACCTGCTGTGTTCTGGACCTGATCCCCTTCCAGGCATCAGTCTTCTGAGTAATTCAGGATATCTCAGCCAAACAAAATGAAGGCTGTTTTTCATCAAGTGGAGGGGTGATTTTGTTTCATTCATTGCCTTGGTTCACACAGGAAACTGAATTCTGTTGTGTCATAGTGTGTATGTTCCACCTTCTGTAATGGCCATTAGCAAAAGCGCATCGAGTGTATTTAAATCAGAGAATGAAGGAGGCTGTTGGAGTATACTTTACCACCTTCTGAATGACATTTTAGTTATCTTGGGTACTCAGTGTATTATTTTGTCCATACTTGCACAGGGCACCTCTAATTTTATTTTACAGAAACTTGACTTGATGCACCCCTGCATAATTAATAACAAAAGGAGAAGGCATGTTGTGTCAATAATGTGCACAATCGTAGAATATTGTAAAGGCTGTGAAGCTTAGTGCATGGGATACAACTCTACTGTTTTGTTGTGTATTGTTGTGTTTATCACACAAAGACTGAAACACATAAAAAAAAAAACCAAACAAAACCACATAACAAAATATGCTGTGAGTGTATGTATCTTTGTATGCGAATAATAAATCCACATTACAAGCTCAAGCAGTTAGAAGTAAAAGAATACATAGCAGAGACTGCGTGCACACACAAAAAAAACCAAAACCAGGTACAACAAATTTTTCTGCTTTCTTATGACAGCAGCATTTTACTTGCCTGATGCCTCCCCAGTCAGTCGTCTTACATTTGTGTTATATTCTGTGCCGTATACTTGCACACACAGTTTAAGCCCTGCACTGAATTGAGTCTTTTATGCTCATGGGCCTGTCTGCTCCCTGAAGTGATGTTGGTATACTTCATGTTGGCATTAAATGACAGACGCAGTATTTTGACTTCAGAGACAGAGAATTGAGGTGCTGGATAAGTAGCTAATTTTGGTTCAGCATTCTGCAGCAGCCCTTAGTTTCTCTTGAACAAGTGAGAGTTCTGGTTCCTTTTTCCCTCCCTCAAGCAGTCTATAACTTTGCCAAATTGAGAATTGGTGGAAGGAACTTAGAAGCCACGTAGTGTTCAGAAGGGAGCAATTATTCTAGTGTGACAGACAGTAATGTGACTTCTTGAATAATGGTTTAATTTGCTTTTTAACACAGAAAACTCATGCTATCTTTTAAATACGGTTCATTTAGTTGTTAGAAGTATTTGTATTTAAATTTTCAAAAGAACAAGTGTGCAAAATCACAAGAAACTTTTTGCTGAAAAAATGAGAAATCTCTGGTTAAATTCAGAAGTTGAATTTTTGCATTTATAGGATACTGGTTTTGATTGCTTTTATAACCACAGGTCATACTTAGGCTTGTCACTTTGCAAAACTAAAAGATATTGCACTATGAAAGTGGAACTAAAGAGAAAATATTTTCATATACAGAAATGGTATCTGATGCAACATAAACCACATTTTTCTGCTAAAAATGCTTTGTGATTACTGGTCAGTTACCTTATTATTAATAAGTGCATACTATTGTTCTCTTAATGTGTTGGGGGTTTTTTTAGGTGCTATTGTACACTAAAATACTTTTCCATGCTCCTGTTTTCCTGCGTTTTCCAATAGTACAAACTTTCTAAACAGGCAGGTCAGTGCCTATAAATGTGTTATGCTCTGGTGAACAAAAATTTAACCTTTGATAAACCTGTATTACCTGGCTACTTTCTGGTTTGGGGAAGAAAATCCTATAACCTGTTTGTTTTATACAGGGATCAGCTTTTCCTGTCAATTATGCAAGCAGAATTATGCAAAAGCAGTGTTTCCTTCCGTAAGTATAGAAGGCCCTCCTTTTTTCCACTTCTTCTCCACGCTCCCTAAAAATAAATTAAAAAAATAATAATAATAAAAACCCCCAACTTTAGAAACTTATTTTATGCTTTCCCTACTACCACATTTCTAGAAACTCCAACTTGATGGGAGTACGGCTGGCTGGATCCCATGTTGATACACAGGAGCCTAAGACTAATCCTTTGGTAAGTATTTCATAGAAAGGTATTTTGTATATTGTCTTAGTGACAAAGAGAATGTAAAGAAAAACTTGAATTTGTCTATTGCAGGTTTTTTAAGTTCTGTCTTAATGATGTCACAATTGCCATAGAGAAAGAAACCATTTAGATTTTTGGTCTTTGAGGGTTTTTTTTTTTCTTTTCCATAGGATTTCTATAGCTCATAATTGCCTCTTAGTCACTTGTGTCTTCCCTGTGCAGCAGGAAACATCAGCTTTTTGGCCACGTTCAATTCAGAGCCTGCAGCAGCAGCTTAGCCAGGCTAAGGCCTTGGTCCCTGGCTTGGAAGCTGGGAGCCCATGGCTGTTGAGGTGGGAAGTTCATGAAGGCATGTGATAGAGTCACCATCCCTGGAGGTGTTTAAACGGCATTTAGATGAGGTTCTTAGGGACATGGTTTAGTGCTAGAGTTAGGTTAGGTTATGACTGGACTCGATGATCCTGAGGGTCTCTTCCAACTGAAATGATTTTATGATTCTGTGATATCTCACCTTTAGAGTCCAAATGCCTTGATTTTGAATAGGGCTTCAGAAGTGTATGTTCAATCTGTACAACATGCAAGCAAGCCGAAGTCTTACAGGCAGTGTTAGACCTACAGTGCATATGCAGCCATCCTGCCATATCTGATACCTACTGGATTTACTGTGCTAAACTGCCTGGGAGTAAACCTGTGGGAAAATAGGTGCTTCCTGGACACATGGGGGCTTTTCAGATGATCAGTGAACCCAGGCAATCAGGAGTTGAAGCTCTAATTGGAAGTCTTAAATTCTTAACTGAAAGCTATAAACTTGTACCTGGGCAAACAGAAAGGATAATATGCCTGGGTAAGCTTACTATGTTTAAAGTAGCCTTATTAACTGACGTAGTAAAGTGAGAGTTCTGGTTACTGCCCACAATGTTCTAGTTACTGTCTATAGCCTAGCAAAATCTGAGAATTTCAGAGATTCTGACACCACCATTTAAAATACAAATATTGCTGCTCCAGACTTGCTTTAACAATGAGTTTCATTCTTGCTAGTGTTGTCATTTTTATATTTACCTACCATTCCCTTTCCTTTTCTGATGAAGAAATTTTACCTAAATGTTCAAGAGTTAGGTATCTCTTCACATTTTTGCCTTCCCTGCTAAGAGTGAGAACTGTCAATCAAGGTAATATTGTCAGCCTCTTGCAGATAAACTAAAATGAGCAGCTAACAGTGTGTGTTTTTTCCCTTCTTTGCAAATGGGGCACACAGGCTAAGAAAATATGCAGTGCGTGTATTAATTAAGGAGAACATGGAGTGGTAACTCTTGTCCTTTCTTTAAAAATGCAGGTATCTATTTCAGATGAGCCAGAAACACTGTACAAGAGATTGTCCCTTTTAGTTAAGTCTCATGATAAAGCTGTGTTGGAGAGCTATGAATATTTTGCAGTGCTTGCAGCTAAAGAACTTGGCATCTCTGTTGAGAAAGTGTAAGTAACTGATCTCTAGAGTGATGTGGTGTCAGATGCTTCTTATGTTGCCTACTGTAACTCAGGTTCTATGCTTAGAAGTATTTTATCTTTTTTGGAAGAAATGGGTGTAATCTGACATTTTTTTCTCAGATTATAAATCTAACACTTCTTACATAGCAGCACAGTGATGAGAAAGCAGCAGCAGTTCTACACTCAGCACTACCATAGGAAAAGTGCATTTTAACTGCATAAAGGATATTGACAGTATAGTTGTCAGTGCTCTGGCTTCCCTGAACTGATGCTGGTTGATACCCAAGTATTAACCATGCCTATGTGGGTTAATACCAAACTGTACAAGTGTTTAATACTTCTTTGTAGATGTTCTAATGTCAAATAAGAACAGGGATTTCTGTGTAATCTTTCAGATAATTTATATTAGTGTCCTTTTAGGTAAAATGAAATTTTCTTCTTGTGGTTTCTTCAGATATAACCCTCCAAAGACGATAGAACGATTGACACTTTTGAAGTCTGTACACATTTACAAGAAGCACAGAGTTCAGTATGAAATGAGAACACATTACTTGTGTTTAGAGGTAAGAAAGATGTAAAAAAGAAATGTTATGTTCTAGGCACACAATTTGAAGGTGTTAATAGATGTTAGTTCAGGAGTGAACACAAACTTCATACTTACTTGGGTTGGGGAGGAGAGCAGGCGGAACAGCAGAAACCAGCTGCCCTAGGTACATCAAATGTAGCACAAGTTATTCTGACTGTACAGTCTACATATTTTTTTCATTAAAAGGCTGATTTTGACCATCATCCTAACATCTGAAAGAATGATTTAAAATACAGTAGAATTGAGGGTTATATTTATATGTTTTATGCTCTTGTTTTCCAAGAATCAGCACGATAGGAGTTTTCTCACAAAGGGAAGAAGATGCAGTTAAATTGTTTTCATTACCAGTCACTAATGGTTCTGTTCTTTGTGAGTTTGTCTGATGTTTTTAAACATGCATACTTTTGCCCTGTGCAACATCGTGGCAAACTAAAACTGCATGGGGGAAATACAAGAAAGGAAGTGTATACAAACCGCTAGCTCTGTGGCTGATGACACAGACTTCTGTATGGTTTAGAATGCAGCTGTGGTTGACTTTCTTAGAAAAAAGGTTTACTGCCAGCATTTTGTGGCTTCTGGTTGTCTTACTGTATATTTGCACAGTGCTCAGCAAAATGGGACTTTGCTTTAAGTCCCCAGACATCAGTGCAGTACAAATGCTGCCCGGGACTTATAACAAGCTTGAACTTTGAGAGTATACAAAAGTTGGTAATTCTTCTATAATCTGCAATTAATTTCATCTGATACCTGCAGTGCTAAGATCCACCAGTTCCATCATAATCAAGGCATGTGATCACAGACAGTATGCACAGTTCTGTGGAGTGAAATAACTACTTTATACTTCCTCGAGGGTTGTGTAGAGCTCAGCTGCTTCTGTTCAATATAGAAAGGCTGCCTTCCAGTAAAATGTTTGGTCCCATAGCAAGAACTAGAGAAGTGAAGGCAAACACTTTTTTTTTTCCTGTGTTTTGTTTAAAGTATTAATAATAGTAATTCATTAAAAGGAAAAACAAACAAAAAAAAAAACAACAAAAAACCCACAACAAAACCCACAAAACCAACACATTGCTTCTGTTTCAGTTGAAACACCTAACAAGCAGCACTGCTGCAGTTTACTTGGAGTATGTTCAGCGAAATTTACCTGAAGGTGTCGCCATGGAAGTAAAAAAGGTAAGTTTCCATCACTTTATTAACTGTTACGAGACTTAACTCCTGATGCAAGTACCAGTAACTACTGAAGTCTTTAGAAAATCTGCAGAGGAAATGCATGCAGTTTGGAAGCCACATTTTCTGAAGTATTAAACAGTAAAGAGGCTGTATTACTTGAAAACGTCACTAGGTGGCATTTTAATCTGATAAATATCTCAAACCAGACTAAATAAAGCAAAGTAGTTAGATGTTAACTACCTGGTATAATAGATGGTTACTTTGCTTTCTTTTTAGACTAAGATAGAGAAAATACCTGAACACATTCAGCAACCAGTTTGGGATACGTTACCTCAAGTAGAAGAAACTGAAGTCAAGTCATGAACTCACCAGGTACTTGGCTGCATTAGTGCTGAAATTAGTTTCTCCTATAAACCTAATTTACTGAGACAGTCTACTGTTAAATAAAAGTCCTCTTGTAAGGTAATTATATAAACTCTTGTTTCATTGAGTTATTCTTGATCATAACTCCAGTACATATAGACTGAACAGGTATAAAAATGAAGAAGTTTGACTGTACTCTGTGATCAAGAACTATGGTCATCTACAATAGTTTGTAGAAAGGTATAATTTGTTTATATAAAAATATATGTAAAAATTCTCAATCTCCTTTTGATACTAAATGGTTTCTGAGTTCTGAAATACTTGTAAAATCAGTTTCACGTTTGTGTGATGTTTAATGTCCTTTGAGGGTTAGTTCACTGTGACTCAAAGGAGACAATACTAGGTGCAAAGCCATTATCAACTTTACCTTCAGATTGCATTAAGCACTTGTACTTTTACTAGGTTAACAGGGAGGACAGAGTTGCAGGAATCTGCTTCAGTATTAAGGGAGTGGCTTTGATTTGACTGCTGTTAAAACAATTTATGGAAGGAATAGGCAATTGGGACAAGACAACCAGAGTGGCTGGATCATACTTACCAAGTGCCAACAACAATGTTCCAATCATTGCTTTAGGTGTTGCCTCAAGACATCTTTCTACCTACTGACCATCTCATCTGATTTTCAATCAGAAAAGTTTTAGTTGAATTTTAGAGGAAGCTAATAAGAATGCCATGTTTAATCCTATTTATAAACCTCAGTATTTCAGCATGCTGTGTTGTGTTCTTATGGGTAAGGCATCCAAAACATAAATGATACCTCAACAGACTTGTAGTCTGTCTGAAGTGCCCATTTTGACCTTCATACAGCAAAATTGCCAGTTTCATGTCCGGAAATAAAGGCATCATATGTCACATGGGATCATATATCACATGGGATGTTCTGTGTGTCACAGTGAAGCGTTCCTAGCTTCCTAGGACTCCAGTTTGAATCTGAAAGAGTCAAACCACAGTCAGTATCACTGTATGTGTAAACTAGAGAGGGAGAGGTTTTCAGACATAGGACTGAACTAAATCCTTAGGACCAGTTCAGTATCACTGCCTTTTTTATAAAGGAAAGATGAGATGAGAAGGCTTGACAGCATTCAGTTGCTAAGCCTGACTTTCAATATCCAGTAGCCTGCAGTTGTACCCTGTAATCCAGACATGCATTCTTAATCCTGCTGCTCTCCCATGCCTGCCTGATAACTTCGTTAATCCCATCTAGCAAACAAGTTTAACCCAAGTCAGTCATTCAGAGGAGATTTTACATGTTTGATTAAGCTAATGCTCTGTCTTTCTAGATGGAATATTACTATATATGAATTTAGGCAAAAATAACCCTTCAATCTAAGTACCTTTGCTTTCGCTCCCCCCAGTTCAGGTTTTCTTGTAATCTGTGTGTGGCATTCAAGGATAGATACCTCTAGTCTGAAATCTACTCAAGTTCTTTCTACCCCATTGTACATGGGTGTATTCTAGCCTGCTGAAGCTGAGCACTTGAGAACACCTTTAATAGAAAGAACTGAAAATACTCAAGAACAGAAACTGACTATTGCACAAATGTTTGATAAAGTTTTCCCTTACTTAAAGGCTAAGGCAGCCAGCCCAAACTATTTGCCTTAACACAAACAAAATGGTGCTTTTCTGGGTACAGTTGCTCACTATTACAAGACTGCTTTATGACCATCCTCAGGCTTGTATGGGTAGATGTCCAGCATTATCTGCCACTATGAGAAAATACTTTTCCAAGGGTCATAGAAAATAGATGCCATGTAAAGCTGTTACAGAAATGCACGGAGTGGTGGCAAATAACAAGAAAAGTATCATGAAAGCAGTTGCCAGATATGACAGTGAACTTCTTCATTCCATCAGTGGTTAGACTGTCTCAATCTATATAGGAACTGTGCTAAATATTGGCACTGAAGACAGACAAGTTTTGA
The DNA here is from genome assembly GCA_013399365.1 of Pampusana beccarii. Classification (NCBI taxonomy): domain Eukaryota; kingdom Metazoa; phylum Chordata; class Aves; order Columbiformes; family Columbidae; genus Pampusana; species Pampusana beccarii. The sequence goes on from VWYH01006479.1 coordinate 259,294, forward strand.
AGTCCATTCAATCTTTAAAATCCTTGGTGACTGCCAGTAAGCTGGAGGTGGATTTCCTTCCACAAATATTTGGTGACTAGCAGCTGCCAGCCTGTTTTAAATGTCAAAAAATGTACAGGCCAATATATTATGTAAATAATATATAACAGCTGTTTATAAAATTTTCAGGCTTGTGGAATAATCTAAAACTAAATCCAGAACATTCACTTACATTACTTTTCTTTGAGCCATTTAACCATTTAAAAATTGTCAGGAAGGCTCTGCTCAAAGGCAGTTGTGGCAGAATCCCTATCACTTATGGATAAAAGATCTTTTGAGCAATCTAAATTATCATTTCCAAGATACCCAGGGTTCATTTGCCATATGACCACATCTTTCAGTACAAAAAAACCCAAACAAACTGGGAACAGTTATTTCTGTATTGTTTAGTAAGGTATTTAAAGATGTGGCCTGAATTTATTGTCAGCATTTCACCGAAGTGCCCTAGAGCATGTATTTCCCTTGCTTATACATGCCTGGGGTTACTGGAAAGTTACTTCAGTTTTGGTTTCTACAGTTAGTTTTAATCATACCACCACCACAACTTAGTTGTCTTGTGAGCTTTAACACAACTATACAACAACCTTCCTACTTTAGAAGTCTTTCCTGACAGTCTCTGCATTTCGTGTGCCAGGAAATTAATTACTGTCTATCTGTTATTCCAGGGAGCACTGGAAATAAAGCCAGTCCAAGGGAAAGTCATTTACCCAGGCAGCTGTGACGTGAGAAAGTTTTGCTCTTTGTGTAATATAAAGCTGCAGGTGAAACTGCTTCAAGTCTGCTATTGTTGTAGATCAAACTGCACTAAGCCAGGCAGAGTCTAGTATTTGTCCCTTCAAGTTAGAAATTTGGGAAGGCAACCTCACATACTGATGGCTTTTCTTAGCAAGTACCATTAGGAAATGCCACCCTTCCTCTAGTTTCTGCCACCCTTCCTCTAGTTTCCACGCTTTTTCAGCCACAAAAATAGCACAACTGGCTTTTAAAAGTATCTTTCCTATCATCAAAGTTGGGGAGGTTTCTTGCTCCTATTTAAATAGTTCATTCTCAGGTTTCACTCTCACTAGTTTGCCGTAGTGTTTTCAAGTTCAGGGTTTTTTTTTTTTCCACAAAAAGCAGTATTCACCCTTGCCTATTTGCGTGGTGAAAAAGTGGAAGTTACATTTCTGACAGTCATTCATAAACCAACCGTGATAAATCACTAAGGCTCTCGGAGGATCCGAGCGTATGACAGCATATCAGTGCACCAGGGAATGCGTGTACCACTGTATGCCCATATATGCTCAGTACATCAACTGACCTGGTTTCTTCGAGACAGAGGAATCAAAAGTGTGTCATTTACAGTAAGAATGTTTTAAAAACCCTTTTAATACAAGCAATTTATTTGTTCAGGTAGGTGCATACCACACTTGTAATGCTTCTGTTCTATGACATTTTTCTACATCTGTATGGTAACAGCACAGTCTTATGGCATTTGGGGTTTTGCTTCCCTCTGAAAAAGAAGTTACCGTCCCACCATTCAATCAAAAATTCCTAGTTCTCTAAACGAAAGTACCTTTCTTTGAAAATGCTATTTATTGAATTACAAAAAATATGATTGATAAACAGGACATGTTTTCTTCTTTCTACTTAAATAAAATGCTACTTGATAGTATGAAAAAGCACACAATCAGTGTATCACATTTGCTGATGCAGGGTCTTTTGTACATCACCTCATTATTATAATCACTCATCTTCCATTCCATCCTGCAGTGTAAATATTAACTGTGTTTTGCTTCAGTATTAGATTATGTTTCCAGCTCAAAATAATAGGATTTTTTAATGTTAGTTATGGGAAATAGTCATAGGGTTTTTTTCTTGAAGCCATTATTAAGGTACAAAAGTTTCACCTTTTGCTCAGAGAAAGTTAAAATATCTACACTATGGAGACACAGTGACATCATAACTAAGTAACACCATCAAGCTTCTAAACATCTGCAGAAATTTTAGATACCTAGAACTGATTAAAGCTGCTTTAGCCTGTGGTGGTCCTGCTGCTGCGAAGTTAAAGAGCAGAAGGTTTAGTTTGCCATCAAAAATCAAATGCAGTGATGAAACTTGCAGACCAAAATGCTCATTTGGTACTAAGAGGGAATGTAAAAAATAAGACAAATGTCCTATACATAGATTTGTTCAGTAACTGCTTGGCAGAAAAATGAATTCCAGTCTTTTAAACAGGATCAATTTTCAGCTGTCCAATTCTTCCCTAAAAATGGCACCCACTCAAAAGCAGAGAAAGTCATAATTCAAGTTTTTCTTCTCTTTCCCTAGCATCTCATCATCTATACCTCTGCTTCACTTTCAAACATTTAATAATCTGTCCCCAATGCAGGGTACCTAGGGTTGCAACACGTGACCTTATATAATCTCTCCCAACCGTTTTCAACAAACTGGGCATGGATGTACTGCAGTATGTTTGAAGCACTGAGAAGAATGTATCCATTTTTCTTGGTGCCCACAGAAGGTTTAGGGCTCTATCTTCGTCCCTTTCTTTCATATTCTGTTTTCCATTTCTGGCATACAAGCTGGAATGCACTTAGCTACCAAATTGTCATTTGAGGTATCTACTGCATTAACGTGCTTCCACATAAATGTTTGTGGGTTTGGGGTTTTTTTAAGTTAATGTTGCTATAGACAGCACACGGATTCAGGCAACTTACGTGGTTAATGTACCTTGGACCTTTCTAAATTATTCCCCCTGCCCCCCCAAGCCGTACTTAAATTTTGAGACTTTACATTTAAGATGCCATCCTATTCTCCGTATTCTGTATTTTTTCAGTGTGTAAGCTTGGTAGTTCTTTAAAGAATACTAAGTTAATTGTAGTGTGTTTTACATTAACAATATAGTAACTATAGTGTAAGGAATTACTACATCAGTAAACATTCCAGCCATTTTCCTTTCAAAAGAATTGCAGCTTGATTTTCAATACCGTCACTTGAAATACAGCTCATGCTGGCAAAAAACAAACAAAAAACCACACACCATGGCAAAGCAGCTTCTAAACTTAGTTTCCATCTGCAAAATAAGAATATTAGAATAACTATGGCTACTTGAGAACAGATGTTTAATACAAAAGTACCCATCAGTGCTGTTCTTAGCTAAATTAGTTTTGCTTAAGAAAAAATGAACAACTTGCATAGGTAAGTAAAAAGTATTTGTTTTAACTTTTTGTTGATCATTAATGCTAGAGAAAGAGGGATAAAGAAGTTTTAAAAATCTGTCGCCTTAAATATGGCCGTGCTCTGCTCTTTCAGTAGGTCAGCGCACCACCTCCAGTTAGCTTTGAAGGGTAATTAATGCTTCAGAAGATACCAGCATAATTCTTTCACAAAAAAAGTCATGCCACAGCCTGAAAGTCGTGCAGCTGAACTGGCCTGCTGAAATGACCGGCTCCAGGGCTACTCATGTTCTGGTGCAGGGAACTTTTAGTTTTGTTAAGTTGCCTCTGAGTTAGTAGAAAGTTTGGGGTTTTCTTGTGATAAAAATTTCATTTTGTATTTTAAGTCAGCAGCTGCCAAACACTGTATTGGGTCCTGGCTCTGCTTTTTTATTTGCACTGGTATTTACTTTTTTGTTATTCTCTACATTTATGCAAATAGCACATCAAGGCAACATCAGGGTACTATGCCTTTGCATAGGTGCCAGCTGTTACCAGGAAAGGATGTATAGGCAACAGAGAAGATTAAGCAAGGATAGAGTGAGATGAAGGAAGAAATGAACTCCTCTCTCGCCCTTTTCATTGCTTCAAGCCACTGTCTTGAGAGTTATGCATCTTTTTATTATATGCTACAAAACAGCATATAGTAAAAAAATCCACATTCAACTTCATAAGCTATATGGTACAGTCCATGGTGTAACTTCCACTGCCTAAGTAATGTACGGCAAAATGATTTCAAGTTTAGGTCTCCATTCGTGCATTTGGATAGGTAAAGAGTGTGAGCAATACATTCATTCAAATTAAAAACATACACTAAAATGAAAAAATGACATCTCACAAGGGAAAAGGCAAAAGTAGAGATAGAAAATTAGGGACGAAGAAGAGCGTAAAAGGGAGTTGCTGCACTGATAAATGAGACAGGAGAATGAAGGCAGTGAGGTAACAATGAGGGATGCGTTATGTTTAGATTAGTAGAGTTCTCTAAAGGAAGCATCTTTTATGAACTGTGTGTCTCTGGAACATGTCATGCAGATGAAAGTGCTTAAGATACACAGGTAGCAGCAGCAGACTTGCTGACAGGGTTTAGTTATGGCTGGTGACAGAATTAGGTCAGCAGAGCAGATTACCAATAATTCAAGCTTTTTGCCTTGGTTTTCTTTCCAATATTATTGCTGGTGCATAGGGAATCTGTAAAAAGATATTGCTGGTATGATTGATGTGTTATCATGCTTGCAACTAGAAGCTCCAATGTAAATTATGTGCTGTAACATCACAAATGCTAGTTCACTTAAAATTTTGAAGTCAAGGGAGTGATTAGCAGTTGTGTTTCATTTAGAACACAGTTGTGGAACAGCTGTGGAGAGCGCCTCCAGCAGAGAGCTACAAACATGATGAGGGGTCTGGAGCATCTTTCTTAGGAGGAGTGACTGAGGGAGCTGGGTCTGTTCAGCCTGGAGAAGAGAAGGCTCAGAGGGGATCTCATTGATGTTTATAAATATCTCAAGGGCGGATGTCAACAGGATGGGACCAGGCTCTTTTCAGTGGTACCCAACAATAGGATCAGGGACAGCGGACACAGACTGAAACACAGGGGCTTCCATCTAAACATGAGGAGAAACTTCTTTACATTTACACTGAGGGTGCCAGAGCCCTGGAACAGCCTGCCCAGAGAGCTTGTGGAGCCATTCAAAACCTGCCTGGATGCATTCATGTGCGATCTGCTCTGGGTGAACCTGCTTTAGCAGGTGGGTTGGACTAGATCAGGTGTGTCAAACTCTTTTTCACCAGGGGCCACATCACCCTCGCAGTTGCCTTCAAAGGGCTGAATGCTGTGAGAATTTTTAAAAAATTATTCACTTGAATAAAGCTCAGAGCTTCCTCTTAATGACTTTACAGAGCAGAAATTGGAGCCGTCAGGTGCAGTCCCGGCTTGTGCAGGAAAAATATGCCAATAATCTAAAATAGCTTCAAGTTGCAGTGAATGCAGAGTAAAGGGAAAAGGCAAAATCCCTTTTGCCCCCCTACATCTGTACTTCCTTAGCACCCACTCTCCCACCCGCGGCGTGGGACTGTGGCCACCGCCCCTTCGTGCTGCGGGGATTTACGGGGAGCCTGAGAGCGCACGGCCCGGGCGGGGCCGCGCCGGGAGCCCGGGGAACGGGAATGGCGGAGTGGGGCGCTCTGCAGACCTCGGGTTTGCCGGGAGCATCCCGGCCTGCAGCTTCCGGCCGTGACCCACGGCCCCTCCTTCCCCGGACGCGGCTGAAACCACCGGCGGGAGGCGCCGGGACTCGGGCACGCCGCGGGCGCTGGGAGGCTGGCCCGGCGCGGTCCCGCCGCACGGCAGCGCGACAGCGGCGTTACGAGAGTGCCGTAAAGCGGCGCGGAGCGCCCCACGTGGGCGGGCGGCGGCATGGGGAAGCGGCGGGGCGGGCGGGAGCTGGTGCGCAGCCTGACCAAGAGGCAGAAGAAGCACCTGCGGGAGTTCGGGGAGGAGCACCCGTTCTACGACAAGTGAGTGCCGCGGCGGGCGGGAGCCCCGAGCCCCTCGGCCGGCCATGCCTGCCCCGCGGGGTGGGCTGGGTTGGGCCGGACCGCTCCTTTCCTGGGGGAACCGGGGAACCGCGGCTGCTCCGGGGCTCCAGGCCCGAAGCCTGGCCTGTGCAAGGGGTGTCCATGGGCCCCCGGGGCGAGAAGGGGAGCTGCGGCTGCCGCCACTGAGCTTGAAATCTCGGAAGAACCGGGGAAAACGGAAAATCCGGGCTCAGATTTGCTTGTAACAAACGTCGTAAAGTCTGGAGCAGTGGCAGAGCCGAGGGGCGTCAGCTGGGCTCCTGTTCCGGCGCTGGGTCCGTCCCACGGCCTGTCTGGGCTCCTGCTCCCTCCACACCCCACTCTGGTCTCGCCGGGGCCGCGGAAGTGCAGCGCTGCAGACCTGCTGTGGCGAGACCCGTGGTTGGTGCGGGGTGCCCCTCTGTCAAAAACGGTGCCCTGCTTCTGGACCTCCCTGTAAACTCGCGAGGAATGAGCCGCTTAGTCCAAACGCTGTGTGGCTCGGTGCTGCTGTAAACTCTTAGAAGCCTGCGAGGAAGGCTCTGTCGGGTCACCTGTCCAGTTTAACGTTACATGCCTGTAGTAGCAGGGAAATAGTGCTAAGGTCTGTTATTTGTGTGCACCCTGGGTCCCTCCTGGCGTGTATCGCTGCGATGGAAGGCAGAGCCCTGGCCTGTGCCTCACCCTGTGCAGTGATGCTCTGTCCTGCTCAAGGCTCCGCATCTCTTTGAAAGAGCTGAGGTTAGCTTAAGCCCAGCTTGTACAGTGTCTTGTTTGTAGAATTGTAGTCCCACCAGCAGTTAATTAATGCTGTTTTTCCAGTATTATGTGTCCTTCTTCCCACTTCACAGATCAATATTTAGTGCTAGAGGCAGGCTCGTGCTCTGGTGGGCGACCCTTGTAGATTCCTTTTAACACCTCATCTTCTAATTAAAGCCGGATTCTACTTTAAAACGTTTCTCTTCTTGATCAGTTATAGTGCTTGAGCACTTAAGTTTTGCATACAGAATATAGCATCACATGAGAGGGTTACCTCACAAGGTAAGTGCCAAGTCTGTTTTCTTAGGGAGAATTATGTGATGCTTTGGTTTTAAGCTTTCCTTTAACTTCTCTAAGACTCATATAACTCATCAGTTCCTTCTCCCCATCATCTGTTTCATCCTTGGTATAACATCATTGACAGAGTAAGAATTCTCCATGCTTTCTTTTCAGGGTTTCTGGAAGGCCAGAAACAACTCAAATCTGTGAACTGGTAATATACTTTTATTTCTTCCTTACTTTCACCTTTTTGTAGCTCAGTGAAGTGAAACACTTAGCATCTCACATTACCAAGTTGTTCACTTTAGAAAACCTGCGTTCATGAGGAAAAAAAAAATGAATGAGATTTTTGTGTGGTTCTGAGTTGTTCTACACAATGTCTAACTCAAAACTGTAATACCATGAGAGGGCAGAAGCAGCAGGAAATAACATAGCTGTTCTTGAGATTTTTTGCATATTAGTCACAGTAAAAAGTAAATAATGCTTTAAGCTTTCTTAATAATGTTAAGTTAGTGTTGCACGAGTTAAGAGATGTTCCATTCTTTATTGAATGAAGAAATGTGCTCAAAATGAAGAAAAAGGCTGATTCTTCTGCTTCAGGTTGCCAGTGGTTTTCTCTCAGTCAGGATTTGGTAACCTCCGTTATCATCAGATCTATAAAAGACTTCAAAGTTTTAGTCTGGAAAAACGAATTATTCTGCTTCATTTGTTTCTGTTAGCAATTTTGTGCATTAACATAATATTTACTGTTTTTCCCTTTTTGAGTTGAAAGGAACTAAGAAAGGAGGAAATGGTGCTGTGCTTATACTCCTGGTTTCACTGTAATTTTGGCTATAACCCGTCACACTGTTGTTGGTTTGTGTGAGCCTGGGACAGAACTGGCTCCGAGTCTGGCTTGTTTGGAGCTTCAAGCTTTACAGCTGAGCCAAACGTGTCTGACTCCCCGGTGGAATGTTGTCATCTGACGGCTATTTCACTCACCTTCTTGAAATCCAGAAACATTTTCAGTGTGCTCTGTCCCTTATATGTGTGCCCTTCCACAATTTTTGCTCTGTGTGTGGTTTTCTTAGGAAAATCCGGTGCCAGTTCAATAAATGCCTTGTCTGTGGAGATCAAATGTTCTCACTCAGCTGAGGCTGAAAGAACCGAATTTTGCGATGCTCTAAGTCAAATCAGTGCAGAACAAGGCACATCAGCCTAAGTCTACCAAGGTGCTTTCAAAATCTAAATGAGAGTGGCCAGACATAACTATTTGCATAAAATGGTGATTTTTGAAAAATTCCATTGCATCTGCATAAGGGTAGGATGGGAGAGGGAAAGCATAACGTGGGAAGTCAAGGTGAGGGTATTTGCCTGCTGCCGAATAGAGTGTTGCTGTTGTTGCTGTTACACTTGTGTTTTCCCTTCCAGTCTGAGAATTCTGATAAATCAAGTGCAGAAAGTGATTCAGAGACTGAAGTGGACCAGGTCTCTGTGTATCATAAGCTCCTGGCTACCCTGAAGACATCTCCTGAGTCTGAGAGTGAGGAAGAGGAAGATGAAAGTGAGTCAGAAGAAGCTGAGGAAAGTGAGACAGAAATGGACAGCAAAGGGTCCCAGGAGACCGGAGAAGGGGATGAAGGTGAAGAAGATAAGAATGATGTACCAGGTCAGGAAGAAGGTAGTTTGTCTTTTCCCGTGCTTTGGTAAATGTTGTTTCAGTTAGAAGGTTCAAATAACTTGTATTTTTAGCAGACTGTCTTGTTGGCTGGGTGCTCTTCTGGCTTGGAGACTCTGTTGCCTCTGTGTGGGTGGGAGCAGCAGCTCCTGAAGGGTTTAGCAGGGGAGAGGGTAGCTGTGCTCGTTTTCCAGCAGACAGCCCGCTGCTGCTTCCTCAGATGTTGTTTGTGCGGCAGCACAGAGGAAATCCACATGGAGCAGCACACCAGGGGTTCTCACCCACTCGTGGGAAGCGCAAGCTGTTCTCGCACACAGCATCTGGCTTGGCTGCTGCCACCGAGAGGAGGGGAAGGTTTGCCTCACAGCGGAGGGAAGAATATGTAAATCGGAAGGAAACCTCCTCCCCTGTGACGAGGCATCCTCATTCATGAAGTCTGCAGAGAAATTCTGGGAGAGAGGAGGCAACTTTTTCTTATTTTCAGTTATTTGGGCTCTTTGGAAACCAAAACTTACATTCCTCAAATACGTTGTTTCTTTAATTTTCTCTGGGGAAACACATGTTTTGTTTTATGTAACATTTGACATGCTAGGCGAACGTCATCTTTACTGTAGAATACAAAGCCTGCTTTTATCTTTTTGGATAGAGAATTGGGAGAAAAAAAATGGTAACTCAGAGGGAACAACCTAGCTAGCAAGAGCTAGCTACAGATAGTAACTTTTCCGGGAGAATATAACCTGTTTCTCTCTCTTACAAGTCACAGCTACAGACGCAGCAGAGCAGACGCTGGGCCAGGAGCAGGCTGATGGCGCAGACACCTCTTGTGACACAAGTCGTGGAGTAATTGAGGAGTTTACTGATGTGAAACACGAATCTGAGTTTAGCTTGGAAACCAATTTCATGGAAGAGGAGAGCGGAGGTTGCAGTGCAGATGAGAGAGACAACAATTCTTCACAAGCCTTTTCAGAAGGTAAAACACAGTATGTTTGTGTGTAGTGATCTGCCTCTAGAGGAGTATCTGTAAACATGTGCAAATTGTCAAACACCCTAATGATATGCTACATAGCTTCTGCATTTTTCCGCTGCATTGTTCATTGTATTGCCCACATGTGAGCTGATTACCTAAGGGACACTCCATGCCAATGCAGACACGTAGCTGAACCGTTTGTTCTCTGTAGTCCCCGTGCCCTGGGATTTGTGCCTCATTTCTGTTATGACCAATAAAGCTTGAAATATCAGGAACCATAAATGCGCATGGAGGGGGCTGTCTTGTTCTGTTGGTTTAATAGTAGTTTAAAAAGTAATATGAAGGGCCCTGTGTGCCAGCACTTGACTGTGGAAGATATTCTTGGCACAGACAGCACAAGAGATAATCGCAAAGCTGACCTGTGAGGGCATCCTTCACAACTCAGTGGAGTTAGAGGTGAGATTCTGGGAAGCTTGGGGCAGCCGCAGTAATTTAAACAAATGCTCAGTGCTCTCTGTGTTTTGAAGGTTATGCAGAGGAGTCCGACTGCACCAGGATCAGGAAGGCATGAGGCACCAGTGCAGTATCTGTGTGGTATCTTTGAAGGGTGCAGCCCAGGATCTCAACGCCGCAGCGCGCTGATGGGTGCGATCTGAGCTCCAGTGCTGGAGTTATCCCACCACGTGTGGTACAAATAACTGCCTGCCTGAGTGTGTGATCTTTCAGGGATATTGCACACGCTGGCACTTCAGAGCTATTCGTATTTTGTGCTCTGTGGTTTTAGTATCAGATGGCATTGTTTGGGAGAGAAAAATAAGTTTGTAGCATCCCTAGTGATGCTGAGTTGTCGTTTTGGAGCAGCAGCTGACATTAGATCTGGGAGGCAGCCTAGCTGACACATGAAATGCGTGGAAGCATCAAAGGGCCATGTGATAGAAAAAACAGCTCGTTCTTGTTACCATGAGAATGCAGTGCTGTTGGCGTTGCATTCTGATGAGAACTGTAGCTCTCCAACTGCATGCTAAGTACCCTAACAGCTTTGTTCAACCTGGAAACGATGCACTACTTTTCAGTGGGTTCCTGTAGCTCGGAAGTGGCTTTATAGGCTATTATTTATAAGTAGTATTTATAGGCTATTTATAAGAAAACAAGATATGGATGGATGCTTGCTCTGGTGCTGGGGTCACTAGAATTCCTGACAGTGCTTCATATTATTCCATCGACTTTCGCAAATATTGGAATAAGTAAAACTCAGGAGAGAATCTGTATTACAGTTAAGTGATACTGTGTTCATTTGCATTGCTGGGAAGATGCTCTCGCTGTGTCATAATTAGCAAATGTCCTGACTTTGCCTGGCTAACCTGTATGCAGGCTAGATATCCTTTGGCAAGCACTAGCGTTCTCTAATTCATTTTCTTTATGCAGTGAGTGCTGCTGTGCTGCAAGCAATGTACAGGGCTTGGTTTTCAAAATAAGCTTTGCATGTGACTTGTGCACGGCAATGTCTTTGAATATAATATGGTTTTACAGTTTATTTCCTCTCTGTCCTTTCCTAAAAGAAATGGTGGTTAGATGAATCAGACTTTTGCTCACTTCAGGAAAACTTCGCCTCACTTCCCCAAAACCCGCCTAATCTTTCTCTGTTTTTTCACAAACTGTGTTCATAGCGCTGGCCAAAGATGCAAAGCCCTGGGCAGAACTGCTTATAAATTTAAGAAGGGCACTAAGTTCACTTCAGTCTTTACGGTTGATAGCCTGTTTCACCTGCAAGGGATGGATGTGTTGGAGCTTAAGGCGTAAAATTGCCACAATGTTTTCTGCTATGTATTGCTTTCCTGTCCAACATTTGTTTTGTGATTGAAAGTTCTAGTACTTCCATAAGTGCTGCTGCTGCTTTTTTTTTTTTTTCAAAGCAATCTGTCAAATCTGTTCTCTGTGTTCTTGAGAGAATTTGACATCCTTTCTCTGATCTCTAAGTGCTTTGAAATAACTCCTTTTAACCGATTTTGGCCAGCATGGAAACTGTTTGTCTCATCTGCAAAACCTGCAATTCGATTCCAGTATTAGCTAAAATAGTTCTCAGGATATTTTGTTGTTGTTGTTATAAACAGATCCATTTAAACAACACATGGACAAAGAACTCCAAGAAAAAGAAGTAGAAAAAATGTCTACACTTCCTAAAACTTCAAGTCAAAGCAAGGTAACAGTGTTCTGTAGCCATCCAGACTTCCTAAAGATGCCTGAATCAAAATAGCTCTTTTTTTAATACAAGTGAAGTAGTTTCATAATTGTTATTATTAGCTGTTGATGCCGGAATTGTCAATATTTTATCAATATGTTGTTGCTAAAGTGTTTTCTTCACCTAGTGCTGAGCGAGAGTTGAAATCCGAAGTCTGCTGTTAGGTAGGCATGTGGCAACACATCTGAAAACCGTAGCTTTAGAGTTGGATCTGCAGTCCCGAAACCGCAGGTCTAGTACTCTTGGCACAGGGTAGAACCAGGACTGGTTTCTGAGTGGGACAGCAGGGTGCCAGGGATGTGCTCTGCAACTCTATGGTGAGGTGGCCATGAGATGCCTGTGTCTCTGTGCACAGTTAACAGCCGGTAAGGGGGAATTTAATACTTATATTGTTAATACTGGAAATAATAGGCGAGTTACAATACCAGAACATCACTTCATTGCTTGAGAGAGAGTATTGTTTTTCAAAATATTCATTTTTAGACAAACCTTTGCTTCCTAACTTTTTCGTAGCTGATTTTGTTTTGGAGGGTTGCCTTGCATTCTGGTCAGCCATATGCTGGGTGACATTCATTGGAAGATATCCAATGGTTAGTCAGAGAGAAAGCTGTGATTTTTTTTTTTTTTTCCCTTATTTTTTTTTTAATACGGTGGCCAAAAATACTTGTGCCACCTGAAACAGTGCATGATATATCTTTGCTTAACTTGGTGTAACTACTTTATGGAGATAGATAGGGACAACTAGCATAGCAGAAGGCTTAGAGTTTAGAGTTTTTCCCTACTACACTGTAGCTTTTGCCTTTGGAATTAGAGACTCCAACGAGATTGTATTTAGCAAGCAATTTGCAACTTACGGGTTTAGTCCCTAGTGGGGTTTTGTTTTATTCTTTAATCGAAGTACATACCTCAGTGCGGCTGACTTATAAGCATAGAGTCCAGGATTCTCATCTTGTCCCTGGTTTGTGCCACTTACATGTTGGATGGGTTAGACAGCGGTGACATCCTTCCTCTTCTTCAGTAATTTTATCTGTGAAATGAGGACAGTTATACAGACATCACTGCAAAATACCTCCAGATCTACTGACAGCAAGTTTATTTACCCTGGTAGACTCTAAGGAAGATAGCATGTATTGAAAAGAGAGTTTCAACTTGTATGATGAAAAGATAATTTCTCAAATTTCATTAACTCGATTAAGCTGCCAGCTGTGGTGGTGTGCTTTTAAGTGTACTAAGCCTGGTATATATGACTCTTTTTTGTTTTTGTTTCTTTTTTTCAGTGGCCAAGGCTGGGCCAACTAACGTTTTCTTCCATTTTGGAGAAACATAAAACATTGAAAGCAGACAAAGAAATGGATGTGAAACAGCTTTATCTTCACAAGCCTTTAGAATCCACTTGGCCAAAAGTGAATAAACAGTTCCTGTCCTCCATGAACAAACCAAATGATCCCTTTTTTACCCCATTACAAAGAGAGCTCTTCTGCATCATGAATATGTACCAGGACTTGTTCTATCCAGAAAGAAATGCTTTAACAAATGGAGAAGAGATCCGGCAGGTTTACTGCTTGCATGCCTTGAACCACGTTCTGAAGGCAAATGCCCAGGTGCTCAGCAACAACGCCAAGCGGAGAGATCGAAAGCCGGGGACTGACAGCGATGACTACAGGGATCAGGGGCTCACTAGACCCAAGGTACAAGAGCTTCCCTAGTGGGATTCCCCCATCCCCACCCTGGGTGTCTGGTCAGGATGTGTGAACATCCTGGTAGTTTATCCAGAAGGGTTTCTGTCACTGCCCACACGTGACATGTTCCTGGGCCCTGCCTTTCGTAGAATCGCAGAATGGTTGGGGTTGGAAGGGACCTCTGGAGATCATCCAGTCCAACCCACCTGTTAAAGCAGGTTCACCAGAGCAGATCACACAGGAAGGTGTCCAGGCGGGTTTGAATGTCTCCAGAGAAGGAGACTCCGCAACCTCTCCGGGCAGCCTGGTCCAGGGCTCTGGCACCCTCACAGTAAAGAAGTTTCTCCACGTGTTTAGATGGAACCTCCTGTGCCAGTCTGTGCCTGTCGTCCCTCATCCTGTTGTTGGGCACCACTGAAAGGAGTTTGGTCCATCCTCTTGGCACCCTCCCTTGAGATATTTATAAGCATAAATAAGACCCCTCTGAGCCTTCTCTTCTCCAGGCTGAACAGACCCAGCTCTCTCAGTCTCTCCTCATAAGAAAGGTGCTCTAGGCCCCTCATCATCTTTGTAGCCCTCCCCTGGACTCTTTCCACATGCTTTATCATGCCTGGAAGTCAACTGCTGTGGGCAGGGCAGATCCCCTGGGAGCAGCAGTGAGCAGGGGGCTGTCATCCAGCTTCCTTCTGTGCTGACCCATGAGTTTGGCTGCTCTCTTTTTTTTGTCCCCCTGTCACCACAGACTGACATGTCACCTTTTCCTGCTTCCATTTCTAAACCTACCCGTACAGAAAGGTGCCTCCACATCCATCTGCAGTGTTAATGCAGGTAGTGTTGGGTGTCACCTGGTGTGGGATGTCCCAGAAATTTCTTTTGTCCTTAAGCTCTGCTGAGGACTTGCCTGCATGGAAGGATCTTTCCGTACCTGGGAGACCTCAGGGAATCCCAGTCCCGTTGTCAAGGCCACCCATCATAGTCAGCGAGGATGGCCTCAGACCAAGGCTTCTGGATTCACAGCATTCCTCTAGTTGATAACCAGGTGGATTCAGCTAGGGCTAGCCTGCCTCTGCTGCTGCCAACCAGCTGTTGAAGAGTTTCAAAGTGGGGTTTCGGTGTTTGCAGCACATTTAGCAAATGCCTTCGATTTCTGTGTTGACTTCTCAGTTAGATATTTATATTTCAGAGTGCTGTGCAGAGGTTATTGCCACCCATCCAGGAGCCCTGTCTGTGTGTTGTGGGAGCTCTTGCTTGCTTGCAGGGGTAGGAGGAACAGAAGAACGTGTTTAATTTTCAGTTCACCTACCATCACACTTTGGGTTTAGATGGGCAACCAAACTGAGCTGCTGGCCACTACCTGCTCATGAGCATGCTTGTGTCACAGAGCATCTTCTCTCCTTCCTGCATGTCAGAATTGTTTTGTTCTGATTGTTGGTCTGCCCCATGGGGGAGAGCTAACTAAAAAATTCTTAACATACAATTAACTGTGAGTGTTCATATTTTATGTAACTGTTCCTCTACACAGGTACTGATAATAGTGCCCTTCAGGGAATGTGCTTTGCGAATTGTGCATATTTTCATCAGTCTTCTTGAAGTGAATGACAAAAGAAAAATAGATGTAAGTAATAAAAAGCGCTTCAAAGGGGAGTTTGGTTCTGACCCAGAAGAGAAGCCCCCCAACCTGAAAAGACCTGAAGATTATGAAGCCGTCTTTGCTGGCAACATTGATGACCACTTCAGAATTGGTAATGACCTGCTGAACGGATGATTTTTAGGTTGTAAAGAACTGAGAAGTAAGAAGTTCTTCCTGAATGTCTAGGAGCTACCAGGGCTGGAAGTTTCTGGTGGGACTCTGGGCTCTGTGGTATTCGTGCTGGTTTTGCACTGGCAACTTGGATTTTTCTGAAAATCTTTCTTGCCTTGTTAGAACTTAAAAAAGGAAGGTACAATACAGAAGTAATGATTTTCACATCAAGTTCAGAATCACTTAAAATGCAATTATTGCTTTATTGTAGCAGGACTTCCCACACCTCATTTTAAAGAGGATGGCCTTGATTATGCAGGAAAGTCTTTCATGTTATTAAAAAAAAAGTCTCTTTGGTTTAATTAGCCTATTCACAGTGTTTCTTGTATTCAGTACTGGTTGGAACAAAAATAAATCTTAGCACCAAGCAAAGCAGTTTTCTACTGTACCCGTGGTATTAATGAAAGCACAGGGGTAGCCAGCCAGTAGGACTGTTGGGGAAGCTGCAGATTTGAGACTATTTCATAACATTGTAATCTCATTATGGTTTTTTAACTCCATATGCAGAGAATTAACTAGTGGCTTAGTTTCTGGAGCTGCCATGGTGAGTGGGCAGTTTTCCTAACTTAATTTGACAGATCAGAGACTTTTGAAATTATTGTCCCTTGAAAGATAAATTGGCATCCCAAGAGATTTGATGATACAGTGGAAGATGTGAACAGGTTCCCCTCAGTCTTTCTCCCTTCCTCAGTGAGTATCTCTCTGTCTGAGAGCATCTTACTTTCAGTAGCATAATAGTTTTCCATTCCGTCCTCTCCCATATCACAGTCTGTGTGATCCACTTTCTAGGTGTGAAGAAATACTTTCAATGCTGTTACTTGCAGAAGCAAATCATAGAAGCAGAATAATTACTCTTTCTTACCGTGCCTCACGCCCTGTTACTTCTGCACAAAGATCTAATTTAAAGCACGTTTGTTATGCCTTACTAAAACCACCCCTTCACATTTTTAAACAGAAAAAAGACTTGATGTTGTTGAACTGCGTGTACACTGTGATAAGTGATATCTTCTTCCTGGAAATTCGACCAGTTGTGCCTTTCTTTTTATTTCCGTTTTTATCATTGGGTTAAAATAGATAGCAGGAGGGGTCCCTGTTGATATCTGTGTGAAATTCTTGCAAGTGCCTTCAGCTCTGCCCGTGGGAGTTGGATTCAGACAGCGAGGGAGAGAAGTTGAAGAGACACCTTTGTTGGGCAGATAGCAGCGGGTGGCTTGACCAGGACTACTCGGATTTTTAAGATCAGAAAACTGTGGGTCCTGGCAATGTTGCCATGTAGTTACGACATAGGTAGCAAAGGCCTTCAATTCCTTACTTTTTTTTTTCATTAACATGAGAGGTGATGCATAAACTAGTTTGGCATGTCCACCACAAGGCTGGTTATGCTTTTAGTCATCATCACACAAAGAACCTTTTCCTTTGTGTTCTAGGAGTAACCATTGTGGCCTTGTAAATCAAGGCACTTTATTGTCAAGAGGTCTGCACTGAATTTTTCATGACAGAGTAAGGTAACAGTTACTCTGGTACCTAATGGCAGAGACCAAAGTCTAGAATTTAGGGACAAGAGAATAGTTAATCATTTCTGCTTCTTTTTTTTTCTTAAGTTCTTCAGCCTGCAGAAATACATCCCCCTTTTTAGCAGAACGTAACAAAAAAATGTGTTTCAGTTAAAAAATGTCCAAGCTATGAAAAATCTGGAAAAAAGTACTACTGAAAGAGTTTGCCAGACTTCATGAAAATCTGCCAAATGCTTGTCAAATAGGGGTAGGTAAGCACTTTTCAAGGAAGGAAGAGTTTGAGACAGATTGGTTTTGTCCAGCTATGATCATTAGTATGTGTTATGGGAGGGGAGATGTAGGGAGTTACTATAACAGAGCCTGCTGGAAGTATATGGTTGGTAATCGACCTTAACTAAGAAAATGCTGTTGATTTTGTTGGACAGGGGTTGCAATTCTTCAGAAGAGTATGAGACTGTATGCACCATTTTACTCGTCGGATATCATCATTGCCTCTCCCCTGGGTATGAGGACTGTTATTGGCGCAGAGGGGGAGAAGAAGAGAGATTTTGATTTTCTGTCATCAATAGAAATTCTCATAATTGATCAAGCAGATGTTTACCTGATGCAGAACTGGGAACATGTTCTGGTGCGTTTTCTGCATGTATTCATTTTTGTGTTGTGGTGTGTCTCGTTAGTCTGATATAACTTAGTTTTGGCAGTGAATGTATTGCTATTTTTTTACTGACTTGATTCCAGACATGTAGGCTTGTTCCTATTCTTCCCTCCACCCTGATATTTTCCTTATACCCAAGATATTCTTTCTACAGCTTTTGGGTAGAATTCCGCACTTGTTCTCTGTAAGTCTTAGTATTTGGTGCCTTAGTGGCGAATTTCATCAAAGGTTTTTTGGACAGTTTTAATTATCTTGCAGGATGAGATAATGATGATTCCTTTAATCACATCTGGGAGAAAATATGCCAGCTGTCAGGCTGCCCAGTGTCTCAGGCAGACTGCAGCTGTGTGAGGAATCTGTACAGCCTAATTCACGTTCCTCCAGAAAGCAACAGGAGCTGGTGTCTGTCCCCGCTGACTGTAGAGACACTAAACATTAGTCACGTCCAAAGCTAAACAGTATGAAGATTTTCCCATACGTGTAATGAAAATACTGCTCTGGGATTGTGGCTCGTATGCAGTTGTACCCATGCTTTTCGGCTTTTGGTTAATAAAAGTTTTCAGGGTGGGAAGGTTGTGGGTTTTTTCCACATAGAAACACTTTTGAGGTACCTGGGCCGTGCATTTTGACACTGTGATGTTACTGTACATTTTGAATGAGCCCAGAATGTGTCTTATTTCCCGGGGAGTCCCAGGAAAGGCACGTCAGCCTACACAGCATCCAGGGAATCAGTCCTGGAGCCTTTCTGCTGTTTTTTCCTTTGGGTGCAACTGCCTGCCATGCAGCAGCAGGGATGCCAGTCCTAAGCGTCAGTCAGTGAGGCCAAAATGAGCTGAATTTCTTCTCGTGCACCCAGACTGTCCCTGAGTGGATGGGAACTGCACTTGAACTTCTTTTAGCTCAGAAACCTTGGGCACATTGACTTTAATGCAAACAAATCCATTATACTTGCCCCTTGGGAGAAGACTGGAAGCAAAGGTTACTGCTGACTAAAAAGATGGTAGCTTTCACTTCTGTGGCAGGAAATCAAGTAAATTACTCTTGCTGTGCTTAATAACTTCCAGACAGTCGCGTTCTGGGAGATCACTGCTGTTTTATATTCTGTGCTGTCTTGCTCGTCCCCGCCCTCTTTCTCACTGCAGTTAGGTTCCTGCAGTCTGGGTGCAGGGGTGTCACTCGGTAATGATGTGTTTCCGTCTCCCCGTGTAGCACCTGATGAAGCACATTAACCTGCTGCCTCTGGATTCTCACGGGGTTGACTTTTCCCGAGTGCGAATGCTGAATCTCAATAACTGGTCCAGGTTCTACCGCCAGACGCTGCTGTTCAGCGCTCTGCAGGATCCCCAGATCAACTCTGTCTTCAACAAACACTGCTGCAATTATGTGGGGCAGGTGAGTTCACGTAGGAGCTGAAAGCCGCCTTTTAAATGCTGGCGTAAGGGAGGGGAGAGGAACAGAAAACCCAGCGTGTGGAAAAATTCCATAACTCGGTTGTACAAAGACTGTGTGCCAGTAATTTCCACCGCCCAGGTGTTTCAGTCTAAATCTTCATGATGCTGAATGACAATTTCTAATGCTGCGCCAAAGACGTGAAGGCCTCTCTTGCAGCAATACTTACTTGATCCTTTTCTTTCGTGGGTAGCTGGTTCATGTCACAGAACAAGATACTGTTTTTCCTTAATTTGACCCACACAAGTTACCTTGTTTTGTTTGTTTTGTTGTTAAATTTAGGGTTTGCCTGCTTCCTTCTTTTTACTCTTATTGTATAAGAAGCACGAGCTGCTATTACTTTGAAAGAAACAGGAGAAGCAAAAACCTTAGTTATTAATCTCAAATACATGGAGGTCAGGGCATAAGCAGTGATCATAGGGATTTAACAGATCTGATGTGTGCATACATGAATGTAGTTTTGTATTGAGCTTTCTTAAAAACAGCCTCGTGCGCTGCTTGGAGATGTGAGTTAGGAGGGGAAGCCGGCTGGAGCGCGGCGTTGTGCTGCTTCCCTGAACATCCTGCTCTCCTCGCAGGTGGCCGTCCGCAACGTCCCCGTCATCGGCTCCATTAGCCACGTCGTGGTCCAGCTTCCTCACGTTTTTCGGAGGCTAGAAGCTGAAAGTTCAACTTCTGTAATAGATACAAGGTACTCTGTTTCAGACTATTTTGCTCTGCCCTAAACCAGCTACTCGAATTGTTTGCAGTGCCTGTAATTACTTCCCTACCTCAGTCATGTGGCATCCACAGAGAAGCGACATCTTTGCTTTGGGCGATGAAAGTGGAACAGTTGCACTAGTAGACAAAGATAATCGCGATTTTAGGTTTAGTTGAGCAGGCTGTTTCCTGCAGAGCACAATACGATTTTGCCACAGAAGGTCGCCTTCATTAGTCTCCAGATGCAGCCTGGGCTCTGCGCAGGTGGAGGGGAACACTGAACTTCTTGCCAAAGGCACTGGAGAATGAAGTCTGGGAAAGGAATACCAATCTCTACCATAACTGCCTAGCACCAAGCCTTTGCCTTTTATCTTCTACACATGTAAAAATCCTATGAAGTTAAAGGAAAAATGCAGTCAAAATCTTCTGTAGTCTCTTGTGTCTGATAATATTCCTGTTTGAGGTCATCTCAGTGTTGGAAAGCTATATGTTAACTCTGGTTAAAATGTATTTTTTTTCTTAACTCAGGTTTCAGTTTTTCATCGACAACGTTTTGCCTGAGTACCGCGATGCCATCATGTCACACACGCTCATTTACGTTCCATCATATTTTGACTACGTGCGCCTTCGAAATTACTTCAAGAAAGAGGATCTGAATTTTACTCACATTTGTGAATACACTAAAAAGGCGGCTGTCTGCAGAGCAAGACGGTTCTTTCTCAAAGGAGACAAGCAGTTTTTATTGTTCACTGAGCGCTTCCACTTTTACAAAAGGTGAATTGTGGACCGAGTTTTCCTTTGAGTTGCATGCGTGCTGTTTTGGAAGTAGAGTCTGACCTTAATTGTGGATGGGCTATATTGCTTTTTGAATATCCTGGATCTTTCTGAGGATTTATTTGACTGAAGTAAGAGCTTTTGAGTTTGCTTTAGAATTTTTGCATGTTGTCAGCAGTCTCTTGCAGAGACTCTAACACTTTGGTATGCACAGGGCTTTATTCGAGAAGGTGAGTTCTGCCAAGTTGCACTGGTGTCAGGACAGGATGATATAGCCTGCAAAATGGGATTCATTGTGCCTTTTATTTGTGTTCATCGGTGCCACAATAATTACATAAAATTCTGGAAAAGGGTATGTAGTTGGTTCAGTAATGCAATATAGCAAGCTGAGGCCACCTGGAAAGTTTGCTGCGTCCTGACTTGGAGCTGTTTAGAACTTCCTAGTGGAACAATTTTTTCTATTATCAGAAAATATTTTGGCAAACATTTAAAGTTTCATGAGACTCAGTTTGATCAAGCTTCACTGTCTTAAAATCTAACTCCAAGGGACTTAATAGTGCAGAATTTGGTGGTGTTCTGTACCTCAGAGGAAGTCACAGAGCCTGGCAGCATTAGACTCGCCATCCCCCCTGCCCTTAATCCACATCTGTGTTAAGTTTTGTCTTCATTATGCAGGGTTTATAGAGCTGAGCTACAACTCACAGGCATTGAAGCTGATGGAAATTAGAAGTAGTGAGATAGGATCGATGTTTTAAGATTCACACTTTGTAAAAATTGGCAACAAAGTTACTTCTTTTTTTTTTTCTGCTACAGGTATACAATAAAAGGCATTAGGAACATCATTTTCTACGAGTTACCAACCTACTCCCACTTCTACAGTGAGATTTGTAATATGATGAAGGCCACAGACAATGCAGTGGATGCTACTTGGACCTGTACTGTGCTTTACTCCAAGTATGATGCTCAGAAATTGGCTGCAGTGGTTGGCATAGATCGCACAGCTCAAATGCTACAGTCCAAGAAAAACGTGCACCTCTTTGTTACAGGAGAAAATGAGTAAGCGATATTGCAGACTGGACGACTGGAAAGACCTGGATTTTACTCCTAATGCACTTTCTGATATTGCTTTTTTTAAAAAAGTATTAAACTTTTTGCTCCCTTTTACTAAACATAAGTTGTTCATATAGTATTAAGTTTTATATGTCAGTACTCTGTCCAAGAAGAAACAAAGGGTGTCGTTCAAGAAAGTAGGTCTAGGGGGTTTCTTCTGTGTAGAAACAGATTCAATCCAGAACTATTCTTGTATATTGACAAACTCACTGGTCAGTAAAGATTGACACTGTGATAAATAACTTTGGATTGGATTGCTGCACTTCGTTTTCAGGTGTAGCAAACTCACTTTCTTTCATCAAAGGCAACTTTTTCCTTTAACCTTGGGGAAGAAATGTAATCACTCTTCTGTAAGCCTGTGTAAGGGAGATGCTGACGAAGCCTCTTCAACACCAGTGTATTTTTGAATGGGAGTTGAACTTGCTTCAACTTGACAGTTGTGAGAATCTGTGAATGTGCTGGGGTAGGAGCTGTGGTTATGCATTTTTCCTGGGGTGACCTAAGTATCTCTGCCTCTTATTTACAACAGCCCCTCTGGCTGGTCAGTTTTCCCAAAGGCAAACAGCATTGAACTTGCCAGGCAGCCGAGCCAGGACCTGCCTGGCCCCACGATCGCCCAAGCAGCCTTGTGGAGCACAAAACCAGGCGGTGCCGCTGTAAATACTTGTGGTCTCGTATCTCACACCACAGGTAGGGTTCTGTTTGGTTGGTTTTTCTTTCCCCTTAATGGTTGCATATGGACAGCATGGAAGCATCATGGGGCTGCCTCGTTTTTTCTTTTCCTTCCAGGAAGCTAAGCCTAATTTAAAAGGAGCTAAAAGTAGAGAGATTTGGTTTTGTAAGCCTGTGCTAGGACTCTGGAAGACTCTTCTGTGGAGGGGCAGGTGAGCCCAAATGCAAGAAGAAAACGTCCATACTGTGATAAGCTTTGAGGGAATTCTCATCTGGGAGGCTTAAGTAAATACACCAAAATGAAATAATAAGCTCATTGAGTAAAAGCACATGCACATAATTTGAGGCATTTTTCAATCACATTCTTCATTTCTGTATTTCTCTGAGACTGTGAACTCAGGTAGTAATTGCAGTCCTGAAATAATTCAGTAGACATGCAAATACATGCAGTTTCTTGCTTTGATTTTTAAATAATGATATCTGTTAATTTTATGTACCTCTGCCATAGCACACAAGAATTACGAACCAGCCACAGCGAAGTTCTCCATGTGAACATGTGTCTGCTCTACAGCCGAGACAGCAGTAGCGGCAAACCAGGAGTTTTCCTGTATGGCCTAGGCTGGATGTGGGAGAATTGTGGCTGTGCATATGAAAGCAAGCACACAAAACAGGATTAAGGCATTTTCTTTCTCCACCGGATGTACTTAGCAGAGGTGAATAGCTGACCTCTGAGGAAGCTAAAGTGGGATAGCTACTTAGGGAGATAACCTGATGCGGTGCAGCTACTGTTTAAAGAAGCAGCAAGAGTTTTGTGCCAGGGCCTTAGCTGTGCAAGGATTTCTCTGCCCCTGCTGAAGTTAATAGCAAAGTGCCTTGATCGGGAGTGGGGCCAAATTGTAGTCCGAGACCCTCATCATTTTTATATCAACTACCTGGGTTTGTTCCTAAGACCAACACACTTTGAAATTTGAAATGTATATCCCAGTGTTACGGTTTTTAATGCTGATTACTTATTATAACTCAGATTTCCGAAGTAGTGTGTAAATGCCTCTTTACTGCCTTGAGTGAGTGCTCAGAGATGCAGGCACAAAGTTGATGCGTGGTTGCCCTTGGAGAACTCACGCATGAGATTTTTCTGCCCTTGGCAAAATCTTTATTTCTTTAGTAGGGACCCTCAGAAGCCGACGCTAGAAACCTTACCTGGGAGGTCACGCTGGTGGATCAGACAGGTTTGCTGATGTGGGGAGCCTGTCTCCATATGTCCCTGTACCGATGTGGAGGAATTTCTGTTCCCTGGTGCTTCCTCCTCTTCCTCCTCCCCCCGTGCTGGGGTGTTCCTGCGCCTCAGGTGCTGGCCCACTTGATAGCAGAATTGCAGCGAACCGAGGTGAGGATTTGGTCTCGTGTAAAACTTTCCTTTGCCCCCTTTTTATCTTACCTTAAACAATTCCCTGGTGCTGTTCGCAACAGAGCCCTGCAAAGTGTTTTGTCCAAGCTCTGACAGCAGGGAGCTGCTGAGAGATGGAGAGTGCTGAGGTCGGAGTGTGTTCATGGATACCAAAGCTTCGTGTGCTGGGGCAACTGCTGCCTCCAAATGAGTTACTTGAGCCTGTCTTATAACGCGTTTTCCTGATGATAATGCGTTTTTTGGAGAGGTGGCCGAACCTAGTATGTTCTTGTGGTCGCTCTTAGTCAATTTTAGAAATGGAATATGTATGTCTGGGGTTTGTCTCTTTTTTTGATTGTGCAGCACTTTAAAAAAAGTTCAAATTCTGACACAAATGTAAGAAGAAAAGACGTTAGCAAATACAATATTTTATGTCTTTTTACTTAACAGCATGCAATCTTGGCAGGGCAAGTTTTTTGCAACTTTTGCACTAGGATGCACCAATGTTAACTACTCGTCTTGAGGAAACAAACTCAAAAAAAATCGTGTTCATTTTGGTGTCACTACCATACCTTTAAGGGGGTGGTTATGTACAAATCCTTTTTTGTCAGCGTTTCAGAAGAACCTTGGAGTGCTGAAAACGAGTCCTGTTCTGTTTTCATTTGTGCAAAGCATCGTAGCGCAGTGTGAGAGCTGACTGCTGGGCATCAGGCAGGCGACTTCCCGGGCACCAGCTGCTCGTGTGCAGCAGCGCTGAAGCATTAGCAGCCAGCTTTGGGGAATTCAGACCCAAGCGTAAAGATAAACTGGGATTAAGATGTTAAACAGTAATTCCTTTTCAGCATCTCCCACTTCTGAGGAAGTCCTATTAACCAATGACCAAGGGCAAGACATACTTGCCTGTATGGGGAGATTCTTATTCCAGCTAACAGGCTGATGTTGCAATGGCTTCTTTTTTTTCACTAGTAAAACCTAACCAGGATAATAGGTTTGTTATGTTTTGTTGCTCCTTTCAAAGATGTCAAAAAGTCAATGTTATTTTGTTTTTTATGAAAATGTATTTGTAGGATAGGAGCCAGCCTTCTGCTGCTGACTGTATTGATATGGAGGGAGGGAAAGGTGACTTGGGGACAGTGTCCCCAGCACCAGGGAGCTGGCTCCCGTAAGGAGGCGGGTCCTTAGCTTTGCAGCAGTCATTGGGAGACATGGGATGAATCACGTGAGGGGGAAACTGGAGCATTCTTGTTAATAACGGCAGAATTAACAATTACTGCACAGTTGTGCTGTCACTGGCTGCCAGGATTTCTCAGCTCTGCATTAGTCATGTTCCCGTGGCCTCAACCCCAGCAGTTCCCCTCCAGTGTCTGCAGGTTTTTTCGACTCGGTAGCCGAGCGTGTCTGATGAAACAGTTTGCTTTGTGGGGGATTTTCAGAAAGCCTGTCCGCAGCGGTGGATGTACAAGGGGCTGTGCGAAGAGGGAGAGGGGCGAGAGCAAGTGGAGGGCAGCCATCCCTCCCATCACAGAGCTTGCCGGGCTCCTCTCTTTGCCATATCGGCCTGTTCAGAGACCTCCCACGAGTTCTGCACCAGGAAGGAAGCAGATGCCCTGGGGAAGGTCACTGGCGTGAGGCTTCATCTTTTCCCCCCCCCCAGAGATGCCAGGTGACCCGTAATCCCATAGAAAAGGTGAAGGTGCTGCTGGTGCGCAGGCAGGACCAGCCAAGTTGTGCCATGCAACAGCCTGGGACTAGGAGGGTGCAAAGCCTGACTTACGTCTTCGTTAACCATTAGCTTCAGCTGTGGCTGGGGGGTTGCTTGTTTTGCCAGGTGGGCTGTGGGTTAAGCTGAGACCGCCAGCTCTCTGATGGGTGAACAGCTAACAGGAGTGAGCTGGCGATGGGAATTAGTTGCCCGAAACGGAGATGTTGAGATGGTACTAAAGAAACAAATATTTGGTTATGTAAGAGAGATGCAGGAATCTTCAGCAAAGGACATGAGAGAGAGATCAAGGTGAGGTACAGAGAAACAAGACAGAGGACAAAAATAGGATGGTAGCCTTGGAGCAGTTGACAACATAATTTTGTCACTAGAACTGAAAGCACAAATTGGGTCTTAGTGTGGTTTTGCTGGTTTTTCTGACAGATGTGCTGCATGTGAAATTGCATTTCCTGGGTCAAGCTCTTACGACTGATACTGGCATAAATCTAAAGAGATGGTGCTGGAATTGCTAAAACAGAGGTTTATCAGGATGCTGTAAGGTCTCTTCTTAGTGTAAAGGAGGGGCTACTACAAAAGGGCAATTTGGTAGCAGGGGCCATAACTGAAAAACCATTGCCAGTACCTTGTTATTACCAGCGAAGAAGCAGCAACCTCCATGTTATTTACTTGGCCTGGGTGTCAGGTTTCAAAAGCTCTCCTTGCTGTTTAATTAATAGGTTTGTAAAGAATGAATATTTAGCTTTAACAATGCATATTCTTTTTTTCTAATCAAAGCAGGAGAAGCTGAATCAGTTTTGTACCAATTCATTAGCGTTGATATCAAATGGATAAATAGGAACTAGTTCATACAATTTATTTGGACTTTTAGAAGGTCTTTGAGAAATTCTTTCATCAGGAGCTGCTAAAGAAAGTCAACATTTGATGAGGCTGGAAGGATCATAGCAGCTCATCACAGCAAAAGGCTCTAAGTTATTAATGCTTCAGTGCCATCTCTACTGACCGTCTCTAGAGCGTGGACTATTAAATCTCTCCAACACTATTCTGTGTGTTGGACTGGGCACTCCTCCCCATTCATTAGCTTAATCACATGATTAACACTCATTTAGCTTGGGAAAGAGTTAGAAGGGAGGGGGCATACATGGCCTTGCAGTTGTTTGGGGCTGTGGTCAACATGGTAGACCTGTCCGAAAAATACCATTGGAGCATCAAGCAACAGATGATCAATTGGGTGGTGGCTTTTTTAAAAAGAGGGTTCACCTGCCACAGCTAGTGCTGACAGAAAACTTGAGTAGCTAGAGAATAAGCCAGATTTTCTGACAGTTCATGTTTCTCAGACATCACTGAACACAGCACCATGACTTAAAATTATCTGCTCCTAAGCGTGGTCCCAGTCTTTTCCTGTTACATTAAGACATGATTAAGTTAACAAAAGAAAAACCCAAAAAACTAACAGTTGAGGTTGCACGTCTGCGTAGCTTGACTTAGTGCTGCTCTGCTGCCCGTCACCCTCTCCCAGAGCAGGGGAAGAGCCGGTGGTAATGAACATCATCTCCTTCTGCCATTCCAGATCTTTCACACTGCTTTGTACTTCAGTCCTCGCTCCCTTTCTCCTGTGTTGGTATTGTGAGCGCGGTTGGGTGGAATGCAGTTAAATGCTGGTAAAACGCAGCTAAACCAGGGAGAAGCCCCAAAGGAATAAATTAGTGTCTGAATTAATTCTTGCTACGGGCTGGAAGCTTTCCAGTAGCTTCCGAGGCTGCTCGTTTGAGTCCAAAGGAGGGAGAGATCGTTCAGAGACGGCGTTGCAGCGCGGGAGCTTTTGGAGTGCTTGCAAGCTTTGTGAAGCAGCTCAACCTAAATGCAGGCAGGGGTACGTTTGGTGGGATCAGTCCGTGGGAGAGGAGGAGCCCACAGGCGCAAAGCAGGCCGCTTTGTCCTCGGGGATGAGAAGAACCGAAGCAGATCTCAGAAGCACAGTTAGGTCCTGTTTCCAAAGGGGGGAATCAGAACGATAGTGCTCAAAACTTGAGCTCCTAAATGCACCACACAAGCTACTGGGGATGGGGCAAATACACCAGGGGAAGTCTGTTAGTTACTGGAAGAGATCCCACGGAAGTGCTGCAAGTGCCAGGGGACGGGCTGTTTCTGGCAGCGCAGGAGCAGCCGTCAGCGTAAGCAGGACGGCATGACCAAAGCAGCAAGGTACGGAGCACCAAGAGCAAGGCTTCCACTGTGAGAAGATGTGACTCCAGTAATTTTGCTGCACCTCTTTTAGGGGTAGAGACAGCAGAACAAACTTAGATCCAGTTTTTGGTTTTTTTTCCCAAGCTTTGCAAGAGGCAAAGTGATTGATGGTATGAAGTAACTTTCACATGAGCAAGGCCATGAAATACTTCTTTTTTTTCCTCAGTCAGATACAATAGGTATGCTTTCCTTTCTGTTGACTTCTGATTAACAGAGGAAAACAGCGAAGATCCTCTTTCCTCTGGAAATGATTTTGTTCCCTCTAAAGCGGAGAGAAAGAAAGAGCAGTAGGCCATGCCCGTAAGTTCTGCAGCAGGAATCTCAACAGCCTGTGAGAGAATAACCTTAGTGTTTTCCTGGTATTGTATTTTACTGAAGTTGTTGAAATAAAATACATATTCAGTAGAAAACAGGGAAGCATCAGTGATCATATTAGCTAGAAAGCCGTATCCTTAAACTTTCGGTCTCACCTGGTATTTTACCAATCTTTTTTCTTTGGTCATAAGAAATGTAGTGTCATCAGCAAGCAAAATGCTAACACTTTCCATTTGCAACTGAGGAGCAAGAAGTCAGGACTTCTCAACAGGATGTGGAGCACCTAATAAATCACTGTATTAGGTGAGGTGTGGAGAAGAGGTTTTTTTGCCTGGACTCACCTTCTTCGTGAGCTTTTCAGATGCTTGCGCACGTTTAAACTAGTAAATTAAACACATACAAGGCTCTCAGCTTACAGAAACAAAAAAGATGAGATATTGGGGGCAATTTGTTTCAAACCCTTCGGCTCCATCAGGTTTTTTTCCAGTTGATGGATACAGGGGCTCGTTGAAGGCAAGTACGGAGAGTCTCTTCTTGTCGTGGCTTTGCTCCCCAGGTACTGTGGCGGGGAGGTTCTGGGACACTCCCCTCCTCTTGCCTGCCAAGGCCTCCCGTGGTGTGTAAGCTACCTGTGCTATGGGAAGGGACAAAGCAAGGTGTAGACTATAGCAATGCCTCTAGTGCATCTAAAATGTTCGCGGCCTGAGTTTGGGCACAAGGGAGAAGGTCAGTGTCAGATCTTGTGCCTCCCGCTCCCTGGAGCCGGTCAGTAGGTGTGTTATTGAGCATGTTCTCATGTTAAGAAATTATACATCAGAAAGCGGCACTGTGCTGAGGGGACCATTTTAATGCCAAGGCAAAAGTTGAAAGCCAAATAATTTATTGGGGATCTTCTGTGACCTGCAGGGTGCTCAGCTCAGGCATTTTCTTGTGGTGTGCTCCTTCTACCCCCACCCCTCCCAGCGTGCGGATAAGTTCCCGACTGACCTGTCAAATGCAAATAATGATAAGACGTCTCAGTGATTCAGGGCTGGGACACGCGGAGTGCTCTGTTCTCTGCTTGTACTGTGAGGCAATTAATGCAATTTGTGCTGTTTGGCTGAGCGAACAGTTTGAAATGAACCATGGAGCCATCTGTTCCTCCAGCTGACATCAGGCATGTCAAGAGCAGCAGTTAGCTTTTGCTGGGAACGAAACAGCTCACTGTCACAAAGGAAAGTTCAAGAAAGGGGGGAGTGTGATGGATTTTTCTTCTCCTTCCACTATCTTTAAAGCAAACTCTTCCATATATTCTTGTGGCTCAGGCTATGCGCTCTGGAGACTTTTCTGGCCTCTAGTCAGGGTCTTGGGAGCAGAGAAATGGCTACACTGAGCACCTTCTCTCACTTCTTGCATTCTTTTGGTGAGACAGGGAGGTGCTCAACAGGGTCTGGGTTTTACACAACTGTTGTGCTCTTCCCTTGCTCTGTTTGTCTCTGTAGGCTGCTTCCTTGAGCTGAGGAGTTCAAGAAATGGTGTCCCTTGGAACCAGGTCTCGGGAGGGGTTTCAAAAGGCCTTTGGGAGGTCATATTTGATCCCCAGCAATTATTAAAAGATACCTGCAACAAGGAAAGGTCATCGTCTCATTAGTAGTAGGAAAACCAGGGAAAGGTCTGGCCTGTTTCTCAATGGAGAAGCAGCACTATCTTCAGGTGACCCTGAGGAACTCGGTGCTTCACGCCTGTTCTGTTTGTTGCCTGTTCTGTGTTTGTGCTCACTGGAAGAGCGTTACAGAGAACGGACGGCTGGGGCAGCTTACGCTGGAGGCAAAGGGGTAAGGCGAGCCTAAGACAGAGAAGACTTAAGCAGAATGTTTTAAGATGAACCAGGCCTGGCAGACTGTGGTCCTTGAATACACAGAAATGTGATGAAGTATTTCTGGAAACTCGTTCCAGACAGGCAAGACACCGGCAAATTGGGAAAAGCTAAGATGGGAGGGGAGTAGAGCAAAGTTAGGGAATTATATAGCAGTTTTCATCAGCTCAAAACTCTTGGGACAAATTCCCAAAACAGTTTAAAAGGACCCACAAGAGAAGTGATGGATTAAAACAAGAGAAACTACATCACACCAAGCTTATTTCCTCCGAAGAAAGAGTGGATAGAGTAGAAGCCATAGATGCTATCTTGATTTGCCAGGAGGCAACGGCAGTGTGGCCATTCCCCATTAGAAAAGCTAGGAAATCACTGAAAGGCCTGAGTAAGGGCTCTGTGCCCAGCTGGACCCGTTGCATCCTTGGAAAGGAGCAGTGGCAGCAGACATTACATCCCAGGCTCTCCAATATAGTCTGTTCTGAAACAAATCTTTTAATGGATTTGTTAATAGCCACTGCTGGACAAAGGCCTATGCTTATTCCATTTGCAAATGATAAGAAGCTTCAAGGTCTTCAGAGGGCAGGATTTGAATTCAAGATGTTATCAACACTTAGGGAAAATGGCCTGGGAAAGTAAAACAGAAAAGAAAAGAAATTCAACGAGGAAAAGATCAAGATAATGGTCTTAGTCTGGAATAATCAAATGCACAATACAAGGTAACAAAATACGTTGCTTAACAAAAAAGATCTGCACAAACACAACAAGGTGGTATTGTGGACCACAGGAGGCCACAGTATGACGATACTGACAAAAAAGAAATGTAATTCGGAGTTGTTTACACAGTAGTACCTTTAGGAGATTTGAAGTAATCCATTCTTCCTACTAAAAAACATCAGACCTTGTCTGGTCTGGAGTATCCATCTAATTTGGGACACTGCATTCAGAGCAGGTGTGGGCCAACTAGTCCAGGGAAGACTGCAAAACAACAGAGGAGACTAAATGGAGAAATGCTGAAGCCCTCAAACGCATAGAATCTTATTTCAGAGAGCAGGAACATCTGCTCTTTGTGGTGGATAGGATAAATCACAAGGAAAATTAAGGTTCAAAATTAGGAGAAACATTTTAATGGAGATGTTGTGAAGGCATGGGAACTGATTGCTCAGGGACGTGGCATTTGTGTGAACATTGCTGCCTCCTTGGCATAAATGGAAGCAAAACGGCCGCAGTGTGCATTGACACAGGAAGCAAAACTGCACATCTGTGCCAGGGGGTGGGAGGAATGGGGAGTGAGGGGTGTTTGTGTCTTGGAATGGGAGAGCGGTCAGGGCCCTGAGGGCACCATCGAGCTGGTTTGCTCTGTGGTTCATCAAGGGCACCTGAAAAGCTTGAGTTTGGGCTTTGTGTTGAGTCAGGGGGGTGAAGTCCCGAGGAAAGCAAATGTTTAAAGTGCTCACCTACCTGCCATTCTGTCACCATTGCCTCGCAACGTTTTCTGAGTGAACACCACCTCACATTGCTGGAGTTCTCTGTTTCTAGGAAAGAACAGGTATTTTTAGCAGAACAGCTTTTTGTTGACCAAATGAACCAGGGTTCTTCCTTTACTATGCTAAATGAACAATAATTTAACCAATTTTATGGTCCGTTTTCCCATATAGCAGAAGAAAACAAACAACTATCTTAAGCAAGTAGATACTAGATGACAAAATAATGTATTTTTAATACAGAATTTATGTTCATCCAGCCTTGCACTATCATTTTTCTCATATACCAAGAATTGCAGCCAAACCAAGTTACATGGCTCATCTCTGTTTTGTGATCATTTCATTTATTCATAATTAATATGTCCTACATCCTGCAAACCCAAGCAATAGCATCTGAGAGCTTTATTTCCTCTCTCAGTAGTCAGTAAACAGGCATCTGGCTGAGACACGCTTGGCATTGTTTAACCAATAGATGGTTGTGTTTTATGGGATTGTGGCATACTGGGCCAAATTCCAGTCCCACTGGAAATCCCTGGTCCTGCTCCAAGGAATCCAGGAAAAGGACAACAGAGATGTTGGGGCCCAGTGTTTTTATTCTGTAAGTGAATCCTTTCCTGCCTTATCCACAGCTCTTCACCAGTATAAGGGACCTCGATCTAAAGCTGTTGGCTGTTCTGGTAGGTCAGGTGTGGACTTGTGGGCCATGGCAGGCTGTGAGACAGCACGGGATGAGGGAGTGACTCAGCATCGAGTGATTAGGCCACTAGCTGATCTACTAACTAGAATCACAGAATGGTTGGGGTTGGAAGGGATGTCTGGAGGCCATCTAGTCCAAACCCCCTGCCGAAAACTGTTTCCGAACGACACCAAAAGACATTCTGGTTACCTCTGCGCTTGATGTTTCTTGTAGTGTGTGAAATGCTTGTACCTGGCTATCTGGAGACCTGGTCGGGATTCCTTAATAGGTGGCACTTGACTGGAAAATGATGAAGAGGCCAATTGTGCTGCACTTCCAACTCGAGCAACTTAGGATGAAGTTTCACAGTTGTCTATCTATATTAGTAGTTAAAAAGATAAAATGCAACTACTTAAGTAAGATTATCCTCCTTCTGCATGGGCTTTATGTTATTCATTGCACTTATAGTTAATTTTATCTATTTGAGGTGAACATCCCCTTATAATCTACACTTGCTAAACAACCTTTCCAAAATCTTTTCCCTAGAGTATTTTACCAGGATCTCATTGGCACAACCAGTTGTTCTCCCGTTTGAGACAGGAATTAGCTCTTGACCTTAAAAAAATGCACACCTTGCCAGGACTTGCTATCCAGGTAAGGGATGAGCATTAATGCATCGAGAAGCTCCTCTCCCATGGTATATGAAGCATGTCCCTGAAGGGTCCTTGCCCAAGGCCAGGGAGGAGAATCATAGAATCATTTCGGTTGGAAGAGACACTCAAGACCATTGAATCCCACCATTAACCTAACTCTGACACTAAGCCATGTCCCTAAGAGCCTCATCGACATGCTTTCTAAACCTCTCCAGGGATGGTGACTCCACGCCTGCCCTGGGCAGCCTGTTCCAATGCCTGACAACCCTTTCCAGGAAGAATTTTTTCCTAATATCCAATCTGAACCTTCCCAGGCACAACTCGAGGCCATTTCCTCTTGTCCTATCACTTGCTGCTTGGGAGAAGAGACCAACCCCCTCCATGCTAGGGGCTAGGCCGAGCCCAGTGGGGGACAGGCCAGGGCCAGGCCCAGGTGGGCAGGAGCCCCCTGGGGGGAAGCACCGCTCCTGTGCAGCGGGCAAGAGGAGCCAGAGCCACCTCCTCTCACCCTCCATCTCCCTCCTCCCCTCCCTTTCCTTGCTGCTGCTTCCCACGCTTCTCCAAGTGACAGAAATTTTTCATTAGAAGGAACGCCGGATTTCAAAGCTCAGCTTCTTATTTGCATTCAAAGCCATTAAAGAAACTATTTCATTATTTGAAATTTAAATGGAAATAATTTATTTATCCCCCTCCTCCTCCAGAGGAAGGCCAAGAGAGAGCCAGAGCTGTTTTGGATGTCCCAAAACTCCTTAAGCTTTTATGGGTTCAAGACTTTCTAGTGTGAACATGATGATAGTTGCTTGCCAGCTAAATATTCTGTACGTTGCAGGAACATTTTTCTGTGAGGGCAGATGGTGTTCGATTGATAGTCAGAATAATACATGAACAGCAGAGAAGATGTGGGTTGATTAAATAATTAGCATACTGTGACATTCTATTGCTTTGCTGTAACTTAAAGCTAGGTCAAAACGTTGGTCTGTATTGCACCTCCCTCCCTTTCTCCTTCCTTTCTTCTGGTTTCTTTTATGTTCACTCCAAAGGAAAATTTTAACAGAAATTAAATCCTTTATTGGTAGCAAAATGTAGGAATTTGTTACTCTGTTCTGCATGTTATAGAATAAAAGTAATAATATAAAGGAAATTAAATTTTGCAAAATGAATTTAAGTTGCCAGGCAACCCGTAATACCCAGTGTGGGATCTACTCAAACGTTATTGCGAACGAAAGGCTTAATATGTGGCATAGATCAGTGTTTAGACCAAAATGGATGATCTCAGGCAACCAGGGAAATTAGGGCTAGCGAAAGGACTGAAGGCTGGTTTTCAGTCACCGGGTCCAGCTCAACAGCTCTTTACCTTCGCTGCTTGCATGTCCACCAGAAGTTTAGTTAATCTTACCAACCCTACCCCTTCCTGTCCCCTGACTCTGTAGTGGCACAGTAACAATAATTACAGGCATTTCGTTGTCATCCAAGGAATAAACATAGAAAGCATGCTTCTCTCAGCAAGGATATAGTTATTCACTAACTAAACACAACCCACAGAATTACTCATCCTTTTTTAAGTCCTGTCATCTATTCTGGGTTTTTGGAGACTTTCTGTGAATAAAACTGAAACAAGTTGTCCCACTAAGAAATCACTATCCTGGAAGACATTAGTGCTGACTAAAAAGCGAGGAGTATCTTTGTTTGCCATGTAATTGCTGGTCAGGGTGCAGGGGAGAAGTTGCTGCAGCACCTTGTAGGTTTGGGTGTCTGCGGCTTTGGGCAGTGTGATTCCTCCAGTGTCACAGAAACTAAAAACGCTGTTTTCTACCCTGTAAATGTTAGTGCTGTCTCTAGAGTAGTCTTCTGGATGTCCCCAGTACTGCAGCTCGAGTATCTCGTAATGTCTCATTTTCTTGTTCCGCTATGAAATCTGTTTTCCTTGCAGATGCCAGTCCTGAAGTCAAAGATTCAAGCTCTGTGATTGAGAGCAATCATGGTAAACTTGACTGGCGAAGGCAGTGTGTGACCTCCGCTAAGGTGGGCTGACACTGTGAAGCAAGAGCAATAGTGGTCCCGGAGCAGCTTGAGGGGATGTGTGTTCCCATGCCAGTGTCTGTCTGAAGGAAAAAATGTAATATTTCTCTCTCAAAGTGCTGGGAAACCAAACTGCACCAGAAATGCTTATGTCAATGGGTTCCCTCAGAGATTACACTCAGAAATCAAATTTCTTGAGGTTCTTCTGCTATTCTGGAGAACAAACATTCAAAAGTGATATAGAAGAATCCAGTAAATTTATATCAAACTATCTGAAATACACTTTACTATAAATTCTATAGTCAGCTATATTCTATGAACAAACGCAAAGTATTTGTATCATGTGGAAGCAGAGCATCAACTAGAAGTAATATAAAAAGAAATAATGTGCTTACAAATACGTATTGAGAAGTAGGAAATGGCTGCTTCTAATGCAAAACGATTGATGGAGCCTTTTGCTGTGCAACTCACAGCTCTGCTGAGGGCTGATTTGCCTCCTCCTAAGCTCTGCAGAACCTTTTGCTGCTCAGGTGTGCGCCATAAAGACCAGGTGCTACACCTGAGGGCACCTGCTGCCTCCCAGATTTCTGGGTGAAGCTTTATTCGGAAATAATGTATTATACTTCAATTCCTGTCTTAAATTGTCAGTATAATACTTTCCTCTTGTGCTAAGCAGTTAATTTTTTCTTGTAAGTGATTAAATTCCACTGGTGGTAGAAATTGTTCCAATATACTCCTGTTTATCTTACAAAATATTACCTAGCTTAATAAATGCATAATTTTAAGGTCTTCGGGTAATTACTGCTACAATTTTTTAAAAGTAGCTTATTAATACAACCACGCCAGGAGGTTGGAATTGTTGTCAATTTGTGGCCTCCCAGCTCTTGAACTGAAAAATGACGTGATGAAGAAACTGCCTTACTTGATTACTGAGACCCAAAGCTGCATTTCGAAATGTGAGATAAATTGACTTAGATCACATACCTCAGATTCATTTACTTGTTTAATTTATAAAACATAACGTGAAAAACATGTTTGCTTGATGTAAGAGCTCAAAGTCTAATAAAGAGGATTGAACTGGATGAGAACAAACAATTCAAGACTGACATCCCTTTAGCTCAGCCACAAGCTGAAAAGTGACAGCAGTCCTAAAGTTCATATTCGCCAGGTGAGTTATAGAATTAATTTTCTCCCTAACCTAATGGAATGAAGAAATCCAATTACATTCTGAATCCTCAGCAAGAACAGGTATAACTTTTCATCTCGTTATTAACATTTCCAGGTGTCATCAGAGGGATTGTTTGGAAATGCAGCAAATCTTTCTTGCTTCATGACCTCTGGAAGGCCTGAAAATGCCAAATATAAAGCATTTTCTGTCTATAAAACATTAACAGTAACGGTCAGGTTTGTACCAGGATGCTTAGATGTTGGTAGTGAAGGGAACAAGCTGTAAGTACAAAGCAGATTAATTTTTTTTTTAGTAAGAATGGAGTTGGAAAAGTATGGTTATGGCATTAAGCTGTGATTCTGAAGGTCTGGGAGGGCTGTGGATGCTCAAAATCAGTTGAAAGTCCATGGGAGTAGTGGCATCATTAGCACACTACAAGTCAACTGGTGATGCTCATCTCAATTTTGTAACAAAGCCCAAAACAGGGATCCAGAATTACCTAGCACAACAGTCTTACAAACCTCCAGATGCAAATCGTCATAATTTTGCCATATCAATTAACTATGTTCTTATAATAAACACGAGGAGGCATCATGTGAGTGGGATGTGAGGGTGGTTTAGCACTGAATGTCATCACTTGGTTTGAGGGACCCTGAGGCACGCGATAATGCAGTCATAGTCCACGCAGGTAATGTGGCAGCCACAAGCCTGAAAAACCATATATGTTTGCTGTTTGAGTGTTAGTCAAGTAAAGAGCCTTGATCATGTACCATATGAAATTTAGCAAACTTTATTAGTTATCCTCCTTTAATCTAAAGCAAAGTTCAAAGGATGAGATTGAATAAAAAGCTCACGGTGCACCAGTTACAGTGCACGTGAGTCCTGGTCAGTCTCCGTTTTCTTCTAGCTACTGATCGAATGTGTTTTAAGTAAATCTGTTTTATTTGGAACCTGACGTTGAGATTATTTCCCAATGGCAAAAATCCTGACCAAATAAACAATTTGTTGTAGTAGTAGTAGTAGTTGTTGTTGTTGTTTTTGTTTAATAGAAATCCCAACCCCAGCCATTTTCCTCATAAACAACTGCAACATTTTGCAGCTTCTGTGGGACTGAGACCCATGCGATGCTTTTATACCTCGCTCGTACTGCATGGAAATACTGCAAAAAGGAGTATATTCTTCTTTATTGTATCTGCATTTATTTTTTCTCCTTTAGTTTAGAATATTCCTGTTTAGCTACAACAGATGTTCTTTGCTGGATAATCTCTTTCTTGTTTCAAATTAATTGTTTGTCAGAATTATAAAGGAGAGGTTGCCACCTCCCAATAGAAAATATGCTTGACCTGCAGTATCAGTAAATCCTGCTAAAAAAACAAAGGAATTTTTAAGATTGCATTGTGGATTTTAGCATCCATCTTCTGATGTACTCAGAAGGTAAAAATGTGCATGAAGCATATGGATGATGTACTGTTCTGAAAGATGCTATGACTAGAAGTGCTGAAACACGAGATGCTGACTCAAAGGTGAGTTTATATATACCATTATATTTGTTTGGGTTGGTTCCAAATAATGGTGGAATGAATTTGAAAAGCTGCTCTTTCTATCTTGATGAAAGAACAAAAATATTCAAAAATATCTTCAACTTGTTGCCTTTCTTTGGCATTGGTATATACTACTTTTTTTTCGCATTAGAAATATAAAACTTCCTGGTGCTTTAATTTGTGGCATGCAAAACTATGTTTTAAACTTTTGCTATGCAGAAAAGTATTCCCCTTTCTCTTTAAATTTGCCAGGGATTTCATGAGACGAGGAGCAACCTGATGGTCCTAGTCACCTAGTCCTGCTAGAGATCCCACCAGATAGCTATGGAGAGCCTCCAAAGGTAAACTTAATGCTCCCCAGTTGATTGTCAGCTGTGTGCAGGTCTAGTCTCCCTGAATAATTTAGAGGTGTGTTAAGTTACTGTCATTGGAAAGGGCCTTCAAAAGCAAAAAAAGCAGTTAGACTGGTCGGGCCCCAAAAATATCCTCGCTGTGTCCCTGAACGTGTCACCGTGCAGTCCCTCTCTGCTACGAGGAGATGGGTAACACAAGGCTTCCTTTGCATGTTTGTGCTCAGTTCTGTGTTCAGTAGCAAGCAGAGGTTTATTTTGCTATATCAGAGTAGATACACTGATATCCAGCTGAAGGGTACACTTCCTTGAGGCTGCACTGCATTTATTGTATTAACTCTGTTTCCCTCTGGAAAACTTGCCTGAACAAAGGTGATAGGTCAGGTCCCACGTCACGGTTGTACTTTGTGTTTGCATTGCTCTATAATGCCTTTAGCCCTCCTGTTTCGTGCATTTGATTCTTCATGTGGTCTTCATCCATTTTTGGACATGTGAGCCTAGATATTATGGTTTTTGTGGTTGTTTAGTAATTAAAATTAAGTGTTTAGTAATTATAAACAATACTAAATTGGTAGGCTATAGTTACTTTCCCAAGATGTAATCATGAGTTTATTACTAATATCTTCAATGCAGTCTTGATCAATTTTATAAGTTCAATGTCTGCAAACATGAAACCATTGCCTTACTTGAGTTTAGAGGATTTTTTTTACAGATCTGTGCATATAAGCTTGATATAAAAGCTGTGCTAGTGCCAGACTTATGTTTGAACTTATAGAGTGTGACTGAAGGAGACAGACCAAGGTTTTAAGGATTGGCACTATATAAAATGAAATTTTAATTCAGTCATTTATTGTACTTATAACATTTCATGTCAGTAGCTTCAAAATTAAATATATAGCAATAAAAGCTTTCCATTAATAAATCTCCATCAATCAGAAAAGTTGGCTTTGCTTTATTTCTCATCACGATAATGAGTTTTAAAAATTATTTATGACCTAACTTGTCAATTTTCAAGAAGCCAGGACAGCAAACATTTTTTTTTTGCTTGAAAGAATTACCTACACAATATCTCTAGCTTTTTGTGTTCTGCATGTTTGAAAAAAAACAGCCCAGGCTTTCCACATCAGGGTAAATTGATTTCCAAAGCATGGATTTCAACCATTAGTACCTAAAGGTGACTGAAAAAAACCCCATGTATGTTTCCATCTCTGGAAACAGGTGTCTTCTGCAGCACAATTTAGGATATTGAACACTGATACAGATTTTTAAGACATTAGTCCCCAAAAATCAGTACAGGAATATTATTTTAGACATGTTATTTTTTTGCTCTTCTTAAAGCATTTACCGGAGATCTTTTCAGCCAGGGACAATTCTGTCACTAACGTTACCATCCATGATACGCTGCCACGAGGTACTGAAGCTAGCAGAGCGAAAGGCAAACCAACAAACAGCCCGTGGCATATGCTGGAATGCAGCCACCCATCATGGATCCACATATACAAACCTTCAAGAACACTGGGAGATGCAGGTGCGTTTACTGCCCTGGAGAGGGGAGCTCAGGCACAAATGCATATGTAACACAGTTATGTACATGTAAATGAATAGGAAACTAAACGTCTTGCTCACAAATTTTTTCGCAGGGTAAACCATCAGTTTCTTGGAGCCAGCATTTCTTTAGGATCCCAGCTCCGCCCATTCTTTAATGCATTAGATGTCTTTATGTTTTTAAAATGTAACTGGGATTAGAAACTACAGGATAAGATAAAGAGGGAAGAAGTTGCAAGCAAAGAGAGGAATTAACCTCAGAGTGAAAATCTTGTGCATAAATGATATGACGGAGCTCTGGAA
Organism: Pampusana beccarii; assembly: GCA_013399365.1. Taxonomy (NCBI): domain Eukaryota; kingdom Metazoa; phylum Chordata; class Aves; order Columbiformes; family Columbidae; genus Pampusana; species Pampusana beccarii. The sequence goes on from VWYH01006479.1 coordinate 298,591, forward strand.
GAACACATTTTTCTGTTTTGTGGTTTAGACTTTGTGAATTGTATTGTCTTTGGAGACAATACATAATTGATAAGATATAACACAGACTGGATACATTTTCAGCAGTCTCTGCATATCGTTGGTAACCGAGAGAAATTGTTTAACCAAAGGAATTAGTGCCTGCCTCTTTCACCCTGAGCCCCACCAAAGCAGCGAATTTCCAAGTATTATTTCTGCATGTCTAGGGAAGATTCGCTTGCTCTCTCAGCAACATACAGATACAAGAGCATTCAGAAGAGACCTGTGTATGAATACATAAAACAATACTGTCTGGTCAAGTGGAAGATCAATTTCTAATTCAATACAAAGCTCTTGTCTTACATAAATACTTTGCAATCATCCCAGTACCCGATAGGTAGCCTGTGGGGATCATACTGAGCAATATGTTCCCTGTATCACGACGTGGTTTAAAACTGGGACAGTGCTTGCAACAAGTAATGTAAAAGAAAGCTTTTTGTTACAAAGTAAATGAAAGGAGGGTCAGATTACGGTATGAATAACTATATTATCCCAAGGGAATTGTAATGATTCTTGCAGTTATTTGGTGTCATTTAATTACAAGAAGCGCTATGTAGAATAATATAGCAGAGCATAACTTTTTAAGCAAAAAGAAGTGTATTTAAGATGTTTTCTGTGGGCACTGTGTAAGCAGGATCCTTGCAACAGACTTGTGCTTAGATTAGGAAGGCCATATGTCTCCTGGAAGCCAGAAGATAATGCTACTTTTTTGGAGACGTTGCATAGCTTATTTGTGATGTATGGAAACCTATTCTAACATCATATTACAAACACTGTTACCTCGTGTAGCAGAGTTAGCAATCAGAAACTCATTATGGAAGTCATTTTACAAACGTTGCATGTTTTCTTGTGGCTGTAGCTTTCGAGCATGTTAGTGTTTTACTACAAGCTTTCCATTTGGAAAATATTTACAATATTAGTTCTAAGAGAATTAAGTGCTCTGCTTTGGAATTTTTGTGGTCACTAATTAGGTTAATTCTCATCACTAGAGCACAAACATAATTAATTTCTCATAGTATTAAAATTTATCACCTTTGAAGCTAAATTTAATTGGTCAACAGTGAGAATGGACAATGGCCGCATTTCTGATTGCACTGTCTCAAGGTTTCCCAGATAAAACCTTCACTTACGTAAGAGATAGAACATGTGTGTGTTTCAATAACTATCATTAGTAATAAACTAATTAGAGGGTGAAGAAGTACTGGGGCTGACATCCCAGAAGATGTGAGGGAGCTATTTAATCTTTTCTTTTGGGACGCAGAGGGAATTTGGTTTTACTTAGACGCTTTTGTTTCTTCTTTGCTGAACAAAAATAAGCAAAAGAATCCGAAGAGCAAATCGCCTTCAGCTGTGCTCAGTAAAACAGGTTCTCTGGTGTGTTGGTTTCCTCGTGCCATTTAGGAGATAATGCTTCTGGAGATGTCTTCTGCACCTCTGGACATGGTGTTTCCTGGGCAGCCCTCTGCCGAAGGCTCATATCAGCTTCCTGGGGGGCCTGGTGGACAGCAGGATGCCCATGAGCCAGCACTGTGC
>VWYH01006479.1:300436-316150 GCA_013399365.1 Pampusana beccarii
CGCCTGGACACCTTCCTGTGTAACCTCATCTGGGTGTTCCTGCTCCAGCAGGGGGATTGGACTGGATGAACTTTTGAGGTCCCTTCCAGTGCCTGACATTCTGTGATTCCACAAAAAAAGAGAGTGGTGTGCCCTTTCCTGCAACCTTGCTAATTGCCCTGCACCCAGCTTTTAGGCAGAGTTTGGGTCCTGGGTGTATTTAATTAGTTGGGTTAGCTGGATACATCCAGCAGGCTATCAGCCCAAAGAGGATCAGCAGAGCTAAATATTGCTGCTTTAGGACAGTTTCTGTCCTGACGCCTTCCGATCCTGCAGCTTCCTAGGCCTGGGGGAAGAGGCACGAACTGAAAAGCAAAAGCACCGGTTTCTGCAGGAATTGCTCCCCCCCCAGGAACAATAAGAAAAGGTTGAGGGGCCCTTCTTTGCAGGTAAGCTTCATCACATGGTTCTTTCCATTGGAGGTGGGGAAATAGCTCTCTGGTTTTAATAGAAAATGTAATTAGGGTTAACCTGAATTTAAATAATTGTTGAACTATTAAATAGCTATTAGCATGCCCTATCATTTGCTATCAGAGAAATGCAAATATGTGTCACCACATCAGTTCATGAGAACAAAGATTGGAAGCTGATAATTGTTACTGTAGTTTCCCACTCCAGAGATCCAGGAGGTTTTTGTTCTTATATTACAAACCACAGCATTTGCAGTAGCCTCTCTGTCAGCAGCAGTAATCTGGGGTGGGTGTTAGCAAAAATATAAGGACACATTAATTCTGCATTTGCGAAACAGATTTACCTTCAGTGATGCAAAATGGAATATATCCAGAATCAGCGCTCTGTATGTTTTTGTGTTATTTTTATAGTAATGATCCTATCTGTTAAAGATCCCAAATTTTAATGAGCATTTTGGCCTGTGCTCTAGAAGTGCACCACTGTCTAAAAAATATGTTACTATGAACAACTGCAGTCAAATGGAGCATTATGTAATTATTTTGCAAATGCACTCCCTCTGTAATTACTTAGAAGTTATAAATTTGTTAACTTTGTCTTCTCGAGCTGTAAAAAGGTCCCATAACAGCAATTTCTCCCACCTTACCAGGCATTGAAATTAACTCTATAAAGCTACGTTAGAGATGATTCAAAAGAAAGCAGTATCTAAAGACATAGTGTCTCGTTATATGTGTTAATTACCTCCAACAATAACTGAGTATCAGGTAAATGTAACCTTTTTTCTTTTTAAAATAAAAATACATCACTTTTAGTAGTCCTGTAAAATATTAATCCTAGCATAAAATTCAGGAGGTAGGTCTAGTCCATGACTATTTTTATATGAAGCAGTCCTTGATTTCAAGAACACTGTCACCATGTATTGAGAATACGGCTTGATCTGTCTTTTTAAAACCACGTTTCTTTGAATATAGATTATATTTCTTCTCTTGGCATTTATTCTTGTGCCACCAGTGTCAAAGCAGAAACTGCAAGCATTGTGATAAAAGAAAAATTATTTAATTTTCTGTGCAGCTTCTGTAATTGCCTTTGTGTCCTTTTTCACACTGCTATTCTATAACTCCTCGGAGCCAGCCCCTTCGGTGAACAGCAGTTCACGGTTCTGAACTTCTGTGCCTACTATGGCAACAGGACCTAAAGACGCAGTGGAAAAACTCCAACATCTCCAAGTTAACGCCGTAGCGAATAAATTGATTATTTCTCCTCATTCGTATGAATAGATTCTGCTCTCTGAGCTTAATTCTGCTCACTGCCCCGAGCAAAAACGAGAGTGTTTAGCAGAGGCTTAGCGTGTTGGTGACAAAGCCGCCTCCGATCCTCTCCCAGGTTGGGCACAATTACATAAGCACTCCCTGCACACAGCTGCAGCCTCCAGCGCGGGAGCTTCTGCATCAGCTCCCCTTCCCCGAGAGGAGATGCTGCTGGTGGAACCGCGCACGCGGGGATTTATCAGCCCTACGCCTCCTCTCTCTGCCTACGCCGGCTCTGCGCTGTCAGCACGGATCAGCGCAGCTTCGCGGGTCAAAGCCTGGTTAGACTCTGCTGAACGCGCTTCCTAAGCGCTGTTCTCTCCCCGTCCCCAGATAGCGGAATCTATTTCTTTGGGCAAAATGTAAGCCAGATGGGATAATGCATTGGAAAGCTTGGAAGTCAGATTCTTTGAATTTTTTTTTTTTTTTTTTTTGCTTTATAATCTTAATTTATGCACATATGAAAGCGAAACACAGCTTTTTTCTTTCACTGCTTGTTTCTTTCCTATCCACAGCATCAAAAAAAAAATGTTTTCCAAAAATGTTTTAAAAATTGTTTTTGAAATCAAGACAGTTTGGAAAGATAACCCATGAAAAACCGTTTCGACAAACAATTCTAAAACAAACCATGAGCTTTACTTTTTCTTTCTCTTATCATCTGTAGAAGAAATATCTGTCTAAAAAATGTTTATTTGTCTAGCGCAGCATGATCAGCATGTGGTAGAGCAGGCGATAAAACACAGCCTTCCAATGCCTGCTCAGTTCTTTATTGAGAAAAATATTCTTTTCCTCCCTGCAGTTCCTCATCTATTACAGCGCGCGTCTTACAGCTTCTAAAATAAAGGATATAAGTTTTACAGAGAAGACTTTCCTTAATAAAATAAGCATGATTCTGGTCAGTCTGTGCTCTGAATCAGAGAAGGTTCTGATGAAAACAAGCACGCACCAGGAAAGCAAAGATCCATTCCCCATGTGTTTTGGTGCCTTTGGTCACTTCAGAACAGTGTGGACACATTTAATGAAACGCATTGATGTGTTCAGAGCAGACTTCCAGATTCTGCTGCATCTGTGGAAATGGTAGTTTGCTGTGGCTTCCACATGGGACCACAACAGATGTCTTGGATTTAGACTTCGACTGGTTACAAATCCCTGTACTCAACCAGGGAAGTAGTAGAGCCCATAGACAAGCAGAAAGGTAAACACCAGCAGGTTAATGTTATTGAAACAATATTTTCCCCTAAGAACGCTCTCTCAGAAAAAAAGTTCATCTAAACTTTCCAAAATGTTACTCTTAAAGCTAAGACTAACAATAGAAAATATTGGGCAAATGTTTTAAATTTGCCAGGTCCACAAACAACTGAAAACAAGATACTATAGCGAAAGCTGGGCAACCAAAAAAAAATGGAGTGCTAAAAGGCTCACCCCATTAGAGTTATTGCTGAAAAGGATATATCGTCATTCGCAGGCAGTAACAGCAAATGTTTGCTCATAGCCTTTCCAGAAGGAGAAAGTTTTAGAGGGTTGGCATTTCACTTCGATATTACGGCTCAGGCCATTTTTTTAATATAATGATGCATTTATCACTGGAGTCACCCAGGATTATTTGCCTACTGAACATCAGTACGTAATTGCATACTTTCTGTTCAACCATGTATTGCTGGCTCATTTAGGACACAGAGCAGTATATTATCTTCAAAAATAAATGTTTGATCATTAACTCAGAAGATAAACGATATTCATTTTGCTGATCTGACTGGTCTGATACAGTTGCAATATGCTGGCTTGAAGCAAATGCAGACTTTTAGAAGGCCAATGTATTTGGTAGCAAACCAGTGGTGGTTCTTATTATATTTTGCACAAAGCTGGATTATATTTCCTCCTTTGGCCTTAATCATATCAGGTGGGCACATAATTCTGGTAAAAACCCCAGTATAAACACCTGCAGACAAGGTATAGTTCAGTTCAAGAGTTTCAACTGTTGAAACTACGAATTCCTGCTTAAAACAATGGAAACTTTTTCTTTCCTCTTTATAGAGGACACTTTATCCATAGATCACAGTCGAAGCCTACAGCTCTGTGTCCAAAGGTACCTAATTACCAACTCAGAGTGACTGAGATACAGACATCCAGTGACTTGTTCATGGTCACGCAGCAGGGCAGCGGCAGCAGCGGGAATACCAAACCTTGTGACTCCAGTCTTGTGCTCAGTGCATTATACTACAATTGCCTTGTTTATATAGCTGTATCTTCTGAATTTGGTATTATTGTTGTAATCAGATACTCGTAAATTGCTGACTGTAATCAGACATGTATTTATCACTGACTCTGGCTCACAGCCAAGCACACTGTTATTTTTGCAGCAGGACAGCGCGTTCTTCTCATCCCAAGGAAATGTTAATTATGAGTGGCAGGAGGGTATGTCGTGATTTTGTTGTGACCAGTTGTTCTCTATTGTGTCACTACTGCAAAAGGCAATTAGTTTCCTAATTCTCATTTGGTGCAACAGAATTGACTTCAGTGAGCTGTAGTTTTAGTACGCTGATAGAATGAAGCGGAGTAGTCTTTTAAAGCTGGTCACCAACAAGAAGAAATAATCCTAATGAGCACATTTTATAACTGAGGAAGCACGACAAGACAAAAAAAATCACTGCTTACGCTTCGGTAATCATCGGGTACCCTAGCTACACACTATTTTTTTCCTCAAGTAAGAATATTTTGTGGTCTAGAACCCATTACATTTTCCAAATATAAGCTCTAACCTCTGTTTCCTGTGCTATCATGGTAGCAAAACCCTCCCAGTTCAATGTTGGCTGTCAAGATCTAGGCAGATTCACCTGAACTAAGAGAATTGTGCTCTGTGCCGAGGAAAAGGTCTGGTAGTACTAGTCGTTTGGATGGATCAAATGCTGGCACTGGTCGGCTAGATCAGATAGGCTAGATTTCTGTTTGGCTGTTTCCAATAGCAATGTTAATGTATAGTTGAGTGGCAGAGTGCTTCTATGCAATATCAGGCTCTGTATGTTATCCCTTCTTACAGTTTGTATGTTCATTCATTTAATGTAAGTCTATGAATTCGTGCAAGTTCACTAATTCCACTTGTATATTGATTCACAGTTCATGAATTGTGAATCTTATCAACTTAGTTTAATAGCTAAATGAGGAAGCACTTGTTTGTGTTTCAAAACATATTTTAGGCTAGAACATGTAACAGAAACAGCAGTGTACTTTCCACAAAAAAAATACTAACCCAAGGGAACTCAGCCACCAGAGAAATATTGCTGAAGATGAGATCTGTTTGAAAGTAAATTCCCTAATGGCTTTTGGAAGCAACTTTTACATAGAGAGAAAGAAAAAAGCCAAATTGTTTTACAATGGTGTCATCTTCCATGTTGTGAATTGCCTGTTATCAGTGTCATAGTGTTATCCATACCCTGATACACAACTTGTAAGGCATAAGTTTACACTCTACAGATGCGCCTTGCATTTAACTAGTGTGAGAAAAATCTACTCCATTGGACTTTCATGGCTGTCCAAAGTGACCATAGTACATGTAGACCACCCAGCAAGTTTAAGGGATAGAGATCCCTGCTTCAGGGAAGACCACTCCTTAAACTCATAAAAAGCTTGTAAGCCATTTGTCACACCAGAATTCCTGCCATTGGGTGGTACAGAAAACCTGTACCAGGTCCCTGAACCCTACATAGTTCTCCAACACATTCCCAGCAGACTTTTCACTCTTAACCGCCTCTTTGTACTATGGCATGCAACACCCACCCACAGATCAAGAAATGCCACGAACATACACTGCTTTTACAACGCACCTAGCTTTTACATTATCTGAGATATTTTGAGGAGAAAAAAAATAATGTATACAATAATGACATCATAGGACCACAGAAGCACCTAATGAGACTGAAAATGAGCCCAAAGCCATCCAGGCTGTGCCAACTGACCCCAGAGCTACAGGATGGGCCTTGGTCCTGTTTTATTGAGCAATGTGGTTACAACCTCTATTATCACTGTTATCTATCTGTAAAATAAAGAAAACCGCATTTCTTACCTTGCAGTAGTGTTGTAGGGATCAATACAATGAAGGTACAACAAAAGGAACTTGCTTTCTCTTTGACTAAAGTAGTCTGTTATGCAACAAATGATTAATCACATTAAATAATTTAAAGGAGGGCCAGATCTTGTCCTAAACTATAGTGATATATTTCCAGTGGAGTACTTTTCTCTTCTGGAGAGTCACACAAGCTGCAATTGGAAGAATATCAAAGGTGAGGCTTGGGAGCGGGTTCAAATGAAATGCGGAGCCAAAGAATGACCTACCAAGGACGCTAAGTGTCAGTAGAAGAGGAAGATGATTAAGGGAGTGGAGCATCTCCCGTATGAGGAAAGGCTGAGGAAGCTGGGGCTCTTTAGCTTGGAGAAGAGGAGACTGAGGGGTGACCTCATTAATGTTTATAAATATGTTAAGGGTGAGTGTCACGAGGATGGAGCCAGGCTCTTCTCGGTGACAACCAATGATAGGACAAGGGGTAATGGGTGCAAACTGGAACACAGGAGGTTCCACTTAAATATGAGAAGAAACTTCTTCTCAGTGAGGATGACAGAGCCTGGCCCAGGCTGCCCAGGGAGGCTGTGGAGTCTCCTTCTCTGGAGACATTCAAAACCCGCCTGGACACCTTCCTGTGTAACCTCATCTGGGTGTTCCTGCTCCGGCGGGGGGATTGGACTGGATGATCTTTTGAGGTCCCTTCCAATGCCTAGCATACTGTGATTATGTGTGATTCTGTAATGAAGCACGTAGGTGATAACCAGTAACAAGGACCAATGACTTTGGGCGAATTAGCAAAGAAAATGGTGGTGGAGAATACAGTTTTCACTTGGACCACCTCTTGGACTGAAAACAATTTTGGGAGCCAACAAGAACTGCCAAAGCAAAGCAATTGTGTAGATTGAGATCAGTAGTGGAGAGGTTCCAGATGGGGGCTGACATGTAGCTGGAAAGAAAGAACAGTAAGTTTGATACTGGAAAGAGATAAAGAAGGCAGAAAGTTAGAAAGCACCGTTCTAGACAGTAATTTGCTTTTTTTTGGATAATTTTTTAAAGTTTCATAGTGGATTTGAGAATACTTTTCACACTTCCTTTGGATTTTTTTCCCAAAACTACTTATGTATCTCCTCTCCTATGTGAGCACTAGATGAATATTTAATAAATCTGAACTGAAACACTGTTTTATTTCAATATGTCTACCTTAAGCTTTTTGTAAAGCAGAGAAATTAAGATACCTCTTTTTATGAAAAACATTTAGATGGCTAAAGTAAATTTATGCCAAAGTCAAACTCACATCAAGCAGAAAGAAAGGTTTTGAATCTATATGGCTAATGCATCAGTGCCCTGTCATGTGTTTCCATACATTACAAACACCTCATCCATTCCCCTACAAAACCAGTCCTGCTCTAGTGCCATCATGCCCTGGCAGCTCGGCCTCGTGCTGGCATCCCTGGGGGAATCACGTTTATTGTTTATTTATCTGCTTTTCTGGGGTTGGAGATACTTCTCCATAGACAAACTCCTCAGTTAAATATACATGTTTGCAGTATTCGAATTCTCTATGACCATGGGGGATCAGTAGGATCAGAGTATAATTCAGGCTGGAAGGGAATGAAGGAGGTCAGACTGGAATATATATAAATTTGTTTCTTCTACTTGAAGAAGCTGGTTCTTGGGGAAGGAGAAAGCAGGTTAACTGATTGGCTTTTAAATAGCTTGTTTTATGTACTTTGGTTGCAAACTAACCTCAGATTAGTTTGTTACTAAGGTTTGAGGCTTTTTTTTTTTTTCCCAATCACTTCTGCCTCTGTGAAGTTCCCCACTGATGAGTATTCGCATTTCAGAAATCTTTGTAGAAGTTTCTGTTAAATAACAGCCAGGCTGGCAGTTTGGTGGTTTTCAAAAATCACATGCTTAAACTAGCAAATATAAAGTGGTTTTAATTAACTCATTCAGTAGCTTTCTATGATTTACCTTAAAAGATGCAGATAAAGCCTGAGTACTTCATACAAATAATACTTTGTGATTCTACGGCTCTTCTGAAGAATTAGAAATCTTGTTATAATTGTATAAAGAAACACACTTTAAAAGAACCAGGGCTATACTTCCAGTTTACATATAATGTAGGGCTTTTTCAGGTAACGAACTCTTTTACTAAGGCAATAGAAACGTTAATTTAAAAATTTATTTAAACAGGTTCCTGCATTTAACACTGATTTTAAGAATTCTGCTGGTTACATACTTTTTTAGTTAAAATGTTTCTTTAGATTCAGTAGTGTCATTAATGCATCAATAGAATATTTGTGGTGCCATCAGAATGAATGACATATTCTGGTAGTTATTTTAAAAGTAAGAACAGAACATATGTTCAGAAACAGCATTAAGAACAGCCCTGCTAAGTCCAAAAATCAGAGGAGATCATATGTTGCTGTATACCTTTAGAATATTTGAAATAATTAAAAGCCACGCTAAAACTTTTATCAGTAAAAAGGAGCATGAAATTAGATGGATGCAGGCTTTTGAACCCTTATTACTTTTGAAAGAATTTTCACAATACTGCTCCTGGGGGCTAAATCCAATGGGAAAGTACTGAGTACTCTGCAGGCTTGAGATCTAGCTGTGCAGGAGCAGCCACAAAATAAGTCACTGCAATTAGAAAGAAATTAAACGCAGATTATATACTCTGCACAAGCCTCCCAGTAGGAACAGTTAAGGATACCAGTTCTTTCCAGTGAGACCCTAAGGCTGTGGCTGCAGCCTTATCTGGTTGCTAAGGGGACAGTGTTTGTCAAGTGCTTTCTTTTGTCAGTAGATACTGTCACCCTTCTCTACAGAGACCAGTTTCTCCTCCTTTGCATGCAGAGCAGCTACACAAAAGTACTCCCTGCAACCCAGAAGTGGCGGCTTCTAGCTCACCAGGCTACTGGTGGGAGGGCAGTGAGACAAAGCAGAAGATCAGAGAGTGCAATTAGAGGGGGATGAAGAGCCAGAGCGAGGGAAGCTGTTCCATGGCAACCACAATGACTTTGTTGAGGTTCGCCAAGAACAGCGACCGGGGGTAGATTTGGCCAGGGCTAGTCAATAAAGCAGGGCGGGCATACATGCTGTGAGTAACTCACACCATAAACTGCCTTGCGATTCTGTTATCGTTTCCCCTTCCTTGGGAGGGGAATTAACTCCCCGTGCTGCCACCACAGCCTGTGAAGCACCACTTGTGCCAGCTACCTGGACCCCAGGGAGGTGAATGTCTCCCGCTCTCACATCCTCAGCGCCAGCTGGGGAGCAACCAGCTCTAAGAACGCCTTGACAGAAAAACCTTTGGTACCGTTCAAGCGATTTATAGCATCATAGAATCATTTTGGTTGGGAGAGACCCTCAGGATCATCGAGCCCAACCATAGCCTAACTCTAGCACTAAACCATGTCCCTAAGAACCTCGTCTAAACACCTTTTAAACCCCTCCAGGGATGGTGACTCCACCACTTCCCTGGGCAGCCTGTTCCAATGCCTGACAACCCATGAAGAATTTTTTCCTGATATCCAATCTAAACCTTCCCTGGCACAACTTGAGGCCATTTTCTGTTGTCCTATCACTTGCTACTTGGAAGAAGAGACCAACGCCCTCCATGCTACAACCTCCTTTCAGGTAGTTATTTGACATTAAAATGTTGTAGTAACCAACACTGTGAGAACTTTAGCTCTGCCTCTGTGCATGTGATGGTTTTATGGCTTGATACGGGTCACTCTCCATTCGAACCTTCGTGCCTCTTATTGTACTATTGGATCAGGTTGTGAGAGCAAGGTCATTTTGTGCTGCACGGACAGGAGTAGTAGGCTCTGTTAGCACTCAGGATCTTGTTCTTTCTAAAAATCGTCCTCCAGGAGGGCTGGATCCTATCTTCCCATCCCCTTTTAATATTTTAAGTATGAGTAATGGAAATTTAATTTGGTTTTATTCCATGGCATTACTTTTGATGACTTTCGATGAAGATTTATTCCCTAAAAAATAGACACGACTTCCTGAATGGCTGTTCATACTATGTATCTGCCTATTATCATATTGTTATTGTATGCTATGGTTTCTCTAATTAGATGTCCATAGAGCTGTTCCATAAGAAAGTACCATAATTCTCATCCACTTCTATGTTGAAAGACTCATATGTGATACCTTTCCTTGAAAAAGAAAGGGTTTTTTTTCTGTTGTTCATTTGTGGTAAGTTGTATGCATTACTTTGCAAGTGTAGCTGAATGGCTAATTTTTCATATTTCGCTGGAGTGGGCCATTTGCTGGGATTCGAGACTTTTAGCATTTCCCAAGCAAATGAGGCTTATGTGAACATGCTCTCTTTGTCAGTCAAAGCTGAGGAAAGCCTCAGTTTTGAAACAGTTGGTCAAGTTCATCAAGATCCCAGGAATAATTAGGTTTCTTCTAGTTTCATGGAAACTAACTTCTGTGTAGAGGAAAGAAAGAATGAAACTACTGCCTCCATTGAAGAAGTCCAGGAGAATTAATCAATCCTGCCAATTCATTACTCAGTTTTTGTTTGGCAGCTTCTTGACTGTTCAAACGGCATGTGCAAAGCTCTGGAATAATTGCACTGTGCTGTTTTTGCTGGGGATATGACAGAGGATGTGATGGGGGTGAGCTAGGGACGTCCCACTGAGGAGGGATGGAGCTGAGTGGTGAAGAACCACGTCTGCAGGAAACATGCTTTGTTCAGCTTCTCTTCGAAAAACTGGCATGTCCCCATGGATTCTGGATTAGTTTGGCATGGGATCTTTTGGCATAATTTTGGTTTATAATTTCTGTGGTTTTTATGAGCATGTGCACCCATTGATAGGCACATTACTTTGGAATTGAACTCAACAGTCCTAGCTATATCTTCATGATGTTTTTGTTTTGGAACAGTGCAAGGCAACACAGTGGAATCATGTTTACATTAGTAACTTGAGCCAGTTAAGTGTTTTATGAGTGTACCAATAAAAGTCATTATCTAATTTATCAAGGTCTGAAGTTTGCAAGTGAGTCGTGGCTAGCTGACCATCAACTAGATTAATTAGGCACCAAAAATCATGTTTTTACGTATGTTTTTATTTCTGTAGCAAATGCATTGCCCACAGATTAACAATGTGAAACTGAATAAAAATCTTCGCTCTTTTCCTTAGCTCATAGGACCTTTTCCAGCTGTATCCTAATTGGAAATCTGACCTTGTGGAGTCCTGAATTTGGCAAAAGGAAGGTGCTGCTGGAAATCTTCTTTTCCAGTTTCTCAGTCACTTATTCATGAATATGAAGTTACATATGAGTGGTGGTATTTGGCCAAATAATTTGCTGCAAGAGTCAGGTTTATGATGCTTTTCCAACAATTGCAGACTTGAGGGTATCTGGTAGATCTCTCTTACCAGATGCAATTTCTGTCAGAGGGCCCAGGCTGCCTTTCCTAGCTTTAAAAAACTATAAGAAGCCAAGACTAAGAGTCACAGACTATTTACTTAGTGCCAACAGCCCAATAATGAAAACTTTGATATTGAAAGGTCAGGTATTTAATGTCCTAGTAAATAACACTTTGTGAGAGAAACTAATTGGGATGGACATGAAGTTGCAAATCTGATTGGCACTGTTCACAAAATTGCTGCCAAAAACTCTTAAGTAAAGATGTAAACTGATATCCCAGATCAATTAGGGCACAGCAGCGTATTATAATCCTCAGCCATCTTTTCATCTGCTGGAGCACTAGTATCTTTGGGAGATATCTCCTGAAGATGTTTCAGAGGTCACATTTTATCTTCAACATTATGGGTTAGAGCTTTTCAGTTTTTCTCTTTGTTTCAACATTGTTGCACCAGATTTTTTTGCATTCCTATAAATAATCTACAAGGGTAGAATACCCTAGAACTGCACATCATTTTACTTCTTGTTGGGATTCTTGTAAGGCTCCTATTTAAAAAACATAATTCCAGTTTTGTGGGAGTTTTGATCTATTCTTTCAAAGCCTGTTTTCATTCCAGCCTGAAAAACAGCCAGAGAAAAGACACACACACAGAGGTGTGTGTGGGTGCGACACCCCCCCCCCCCCGCCCAGCTTGGAACACCCCATTAATTGGTTGAGTTTTCTAATGGAAAGATTTTATATTGATAAAATCAAGACGGTTCATTTAAATGTCAATATTATGTTAAAATATAATATGAAGTAAGAAGGCTTGAGAATACAAGTTTTTTCTGAAATGAAAGACCTTGTATATGCTCTTAACTTCACCCCCCTCTCCAATGGCATTTCAGTGAAATCATTACGTTTCTGCAAAGTACCTACATCTGAATGAAATGGCAACATTCCACTGGAAAATTTACATCCAATCGTTTGAAGCTTGCTTCCGCTGTTTAATTGTGAACTAATTTTCTTCATGTCATGACAATTACAGACAGTTTATCGGCCTGGCATCATAATTGGCAGATTACTAATCTAGAACTTCAGCCTTTCTTGTTACTGATAGCCTGTGCTTTCTAACCCCTCAGTTAGTCTTTTAATTCATATGTGCTGTGGTCTTCATATATTCTATGTCTTCATTAAACATAATCTCTTTAATTGTATCTGGTTTAATACTAAGCTGATGGCTAAGGTAGAACAGAATATCCAAATAGGTCTGGTGTGGATCATACCTTAAATGTGCAAAGAATCAGTTCACAACTAGGATCAGATAATTTAGAATTATTAAGTAATGTCCCATATAATATTTGCTGATTTTGAGAAAAATCAGTGTGGAGTTCTACTCAGAAACAGCTAGTATTTTTCTGTAATGAACACACGCAGACACACACACGAAATGCATATAAACAATGACACTAAGATATGTTAAGCAGACCTAATCTTAAAACAGCATTATTTCCTGCGCTATATATATACGTGTATAATGACACTATATCTCATACGTATAATTACATAATAGTCTATCATTGCACCTTTTATTTCCTTGTAACTGAGATCTTCATGATCTTTAATGTATTTCTCCTCCTGTGTCCCTCATGCCAAAGTTTCCAGCGGCTTTCAATTTTAATCACCAAAGTAGCTTCACACCAGTGCAGCGGGAGAAGTTTCTCCTGTGCAGGTAGTTTGTTGAAAACTTTAGGGTTTAGGGGAAAAAAACTTGTCCTATACATGTCACTTGTATTGCTGTCGATAAATTTGTTGTCACAACAGGTGCTACTTCTTCCGTTTGATAGGAAACTCTTGATAACCCGTGAATCATTCACACGTTGCTGATTTATCATGTTTTTTAAGGTCTCACGTTGAGCTGCAGTAATGTTTGTGTACAGCTGTGCTTTTCTGCAAATGGCAGACCTGTAGGATCACGTGTAAATGTTTTCAGCAGAATGAATTGCCCCTTGGATTCAGTAGAAAGCCTCTGATACATCCAAACTGATCAGCTGTGCTCCTTTCATGCAGGGGGTGGATGAAGCTATAGCTTACAGTGTAGCAATTATACCCTGGGAAGAAAACAAAAATAGTTGAATTTTGGAAGTTTGTTCAAGAATTGTCCCTCCTGGTAATGTTGAAAAATGAGACTCTCATGGTGGTGGGCAGGAGTATCTGATGTTTGAATACAGCCTGGAAATTTTAAACATCTGCTCCTGAAACTAAAGCACAAATAGAACTGATTTGATTCAGCACAGCTCTGAAAAGCCATGTTTTGGTCCCTCACACATATTTTCACACCATCTCTTTGTTGATGTGGAACCATGTTTGTTCCTCATGTCCTAAAACTGTTTTTCCAAACTGAGCAAATCACTGCTTTGGTAGAGATTATGTGTTTCTTTTGCATTTTGAAAACCAAAAGCCTGGACTAAGAGCTCAAATCATAATGTTACTAATTCACAAACATATATTCATTCCTCACCCTCAAAAAGAGTTTGTCCAATGATACGAACTTCTGCATCCTATTATGTTAATTGCATATATGAATCACAGAAATGTGATTATATGTGAGGCTCTCCAAAAATTTTAGATGACTTTTTAAGCATCTCACAAACTGAATCCTGGATTCTGCATGGGTGGATGTCTGTGCCCTGGGACGTTCTGCTGCCATCAGAGACTGGTAGTTCCTTCATACAGGAATGCTGCCAAAAGCAGGGGGAGAAATAAAAAAGAGAAGAATAATAGCTCTAACTATGTATGTGATCCTACTGGACTCTTCATTCCTGTGCTCAATAGAGTAATAATGTCAGAAATACGGCTATCAAGACAAATTGTGCAGAAAACTTCAGGGCTGGAACACTTTCTAGGAACGAACAGGAAATCAGGATATCTGAGGTAAATGTCAGTGCTGGTACAGAGAAATGTATTTGCCATTAAGCTCTGCTGACATTTCCTCTTTTAAGATCCTTTTTACAGTTGCTTCTTGCCTGGACAAATGTCTGTCCTTCGGGACTCATGTTCTGCAAGATGGCCATTTTGCTCAAGCTGAGTTTGCTTTTAAACTCCTCACTTTTAAGCTGCTTTTTCTAATTGAGGTGAAGAACGAAGTTGAGAAAACACATTGATTTCTCCATATGACAAAAAATTTCTAAAGGCTGCTAGACTGAAAGAGATTAATGCTTCCAGCATTTGAACAGTGACTTAACATTTGGCAGAAAGACTATATTGGTACCAAAGATATTCCTCCTGACAATCTTGTGAAAATTTTCCTATGTTTCTCCAGTCCATACATGTCCGAAAAACCTGTTTGCATGTCCTGACATGTCCTGTTTCCTTATAGCTCCAAATGCTAGTGGGACTTTCCTACACAGCAACAAGAATTTTACATGCATCACACTGTCTTTCATCATGTAAAATCCATAACAGAACCGATCTGTTTGGCTGTTTTCTCTGTTTGTTGCAGGAGCCATGCACGGCCCGGTTCAGACAGACGACACAGAATCACAGAATGGTTGGGGTTGGAAGGGATCTCTGGAGATCATCCAGTCCGACCCACCTGCTAAAGCAGGTTCACCAGAGCAGATCACACAGGAATGTGTCCAGGTGGGTCCTGAATGTCTCCAGAGGAGACTCCATAGCCTCTCTGGGCAGACGTCTTTCTGTCTCCCAGGATCCTTGTGGTAAATGCCATGGGGCCTTTCGAGACCCTCTTGTCTTTCCTCACCGTGCTGCTCCTTTGGCATGGAGCTTCTGGGAGGCGAGGAGGAGGGCGCAGAAGAAGGATGTCCCGGGTGGGACAACAACTGCAGACCCCCAGGAGGAAAAGAGGCTGGTTCGAGTGAGAGGGAGCCAAGCAAAAGGCATGGAAGGGAGAGAAAGGACCTGTGACAGGTGGGACAGGGGAAAGTGTGGCAACAGGGGTGAAAAAGACGAGTGAACAGAGGGTGTAGCCACAGGAAAGCGCCTGCGAAAGCCAAGTTTCAATGCAAAAACTCCCCGCCCCCAAAAAAAACCCCTCATGTGAAGCCCTGCACATTGACTAACCCCTTCCCATTTCTGTCAATCTCTTTTAGCATTAACTTCAAATTAAGCATTTGTGGAAGTTCACTATAAATTTGAGGGTGCCAAGCCCTTCTGAAGATACACAGCGTGCTTGTGAATGAGGCTTTATGTGGCAGGTTGTTATTTCAGTTTTACACCCCCAAAACCATAGGAAATTGGACAATATGGTTACAGAACGTTACGGTTAGAAACAGAAGCCACTAAACCTGAGATGTATGGTATCTTTATTCACTGCAGGATCCTGATTCGCTCTCAAGTGCCATCTGTCTCCTGCA
Source organism: Pampusana beccarii (assembly GCA_013399365.1). Lineage (NCBI taxonomy): Eukaryota > Metazoa > Chordata > Aves > Columbiformes > Columbidae > Pampusana > Pampusana beccarii. The sequence goes on from VWYH01006479.1 coordinate 315,995, forward strand.
CCAAGTCAGTCAGAGGTGGGATGGCAGGGACAAAGGGTCAGTGACCGTGCGGCAGCACTGTGTCTCCATGTGTTACAGAATCACAGAACCACACAGAATCACACAGAACTTTAGGGATTGGAAGTGACCTCAAAAGATCATCCAGTCCAATCCCCC
>VWYH01006481.1:0-209128 GCA_013399365.1 Pampusana beccarii
ACATTCTGTGATTCTGTGAGACATCAGTTGCAGGGACTTAGTCTACATCTAGGCCTAAATGTTTTTGCAAGTAAATTCCTTAGAAAATACTAGGTATTAAGTGGCAACAGATTTCAAAAGAACTCAGCAGTGTCTTAGCTAGAAGAGATGGAAATTTCTGAGACATGTTGAGAAGGAAGCCTGAGGAACAATTCAGTTGTCCAAACTTTGGCATCCTGTCATCATAAAGGCCTCAGGGAAACCCTCCTGGAGTCCAGCCGCTGCTCCTGAGACACCTGGGCATGCTGGATCCCTGCCATCCCTGGGTGGATGGGTCGCATGCCCCAGGTTATTACAGGTGGCATTAGGCACCTATACTTGGTAGACAAGTTAAGCCCTGCGTGTGGGCCAAAATGGTGGGGCTGATGAAGGAACATGAAGAAGTATCTGAAAGATTCCTCTATACAGCAGAGTTCAAGGGAGAAATATTTCACATCTGAGGTCTTCAAGAACCTCTCCATCCTGGATAGAAAAGGCTAGTGAAGCCTCTTCATGCCTGTAGAAATATGTGGTCACTGAGAAGTAGACTGTTTCAGAGAGGATGTTTCTCATTTCCAAAATTTTGCAACTTTTAATCTATTGATTTTTTTGAAAGATCTTCAGGATCCTTAGGCTGGAGAAGATAGAGAAATGCAAACGGTTACATTGCCTGTGAAGCACAAAGCTAAGCTTCCACTTTCAGACCCACATATTTGTTTTTGAATAGACTGGATTTCTGCAGGCACCTTGCTTTTTGTTTTGGTTGTACAGCTGTCTTCTGAAATAGTGTGCAATTTTGGTGGTTGAAAACTCTTTCAGCTACATTTTTAGTGGTTTGTCTCCTGGAATAACATGTGTTTTGTTTTGGTTTGTCTTGCAATACTCTGTTCTTCTTTTCTTCAGAGAGCACACATCTCTTTCCTTGGCAAGGTAGACCAGAACTAGTAGTTGTAATTCCCTATAGTTCCGTATCCCACACTCCAAGTTGCTATGTACATATGTATGAGAGGGCAGAAAATCGCCAATAAAACCAGCTTACAGAATACAATACTTTTATACATAGTGCTAAAATAACTTACCAAAATCTCTGAGTGAAACTATGCTCACAGCTTCATGAGACTGAGAAACAGAATGATTCTGTGTAAATTCCTCAAAAATATCTTCTATAAGCTTGGTAATCATCCATTGGCAATGGCAGAGCAAAAAAATTGATGTATTCATTTGTGACCCATTAGTGTAAAGCTGCCATGAAAAGGCATGATGGTTTTGAATGTCTGAGAAAAATTAGTTAAAACTGGAATTGGTGTAGGCAATGTCTACTAGGGCATTCCTGTCCTATGAGAGGAGGCAATTTATAGTAAAAATAAAGTTGATTCTGTGTCTAACATAAGTATTTATCAAGGAATAAATCCCTCTAAATAGATGGTATTTAAGCTAGAAAGACAAAGCGTAAAACCAGAAAAATCTAAAGTTGGCATGAATTCACTCAGACTGGGAACTGGGAAAAATTCTCTAAAGTAGGGGAATAAGGTTCTGCTACAGCTTTTCTTTAGAAGGAACTGGGACAGCAAAAAAAATCTAAGCAATTAGCCTTGTTTTCTAAAAACAGATAGTTATGTCAGCAACCACTGTGTACCTACATGGTTCTTACCTCAGCAAAAAGGCCTTTGGAATCTGCTGGTCAGTTTTAATTAAAGCTGATATAAAATAATAGGTTTTAAAGATAAGTATATGCCTACAGTTTTCATTAAAATAGGGGCTGGGTAGAGAGAACCAACTGAGGAAAGGGCTTCAGTGTGAACTCATACCTTCTCCATCACCAGCGTGTCTGTGGGCTCACTGTGGGGGTTAAATAGCTTGTGAATGCTCACCTGTGGGACAAGCATTGAGCAGACCTCACACTTTGTCAAATGCAGCAACCTCAAGCTATGTAGGAAACCAGGTTTCCGTAGTTCCTGAGTCACAGTGCTACATTTCTAACACTAGAGGCTGATACATGATGAAAGGGATTGAACTGGTTTTGGTGACTTGACCCAGAGAATGCATTTTCTGACTCCGTCATTCATGCTGTGTGAAATTTGACGTATCATTTCATCCTTACATGACATCTGTGCGACATTTGTGCAGATTCACTCCTCACGAAAGACAAACTGACACCTTCAGATGGATCGTATTTTAAAGCATTTGAATTAGCGCTGTTACTAACATTGTGTTTTGGTTTGGTTTGTTTTTTTTTTCCTTTTTTGAGTCATATTAATGATGAATAGTTGCAAATCTGCCCCCATCTGGATGCATTGATTATTTCAAACACACTGAAATTTTTATAGTTTGTACTGTTCTGAGAAATTACAGGTAGAGGAGAGGTTACCTCTCGGGTGTCTTTTGTTTCACAATTATGAAATATTTCTGTGGCAACTTCAACAATAGCTTTCATGGAACAGGAAAAACAAAGAGTTTATTTTTAGGTATTCATTTGGTATACCCTATCCCTTAGGGCTGTGCCTATTTCCTCTCTTAATAAGCCTTATCCATCTCACCAAAATGATGGACAACTTCATTGCTGGCTGAAGTCAGTGTAAAGCAGATGACTAGCTGTTTCCCGAGGCTCTAAATTCACAGGCACGCCTTGTATTTTCCATGAGGAGGTCAGACACATACAGGCATAGGTGGGTGTGAGGAAAGGATCCCTCCCATTTCCAGTCCACTCCCAACAGAGGCCCAAGAAACTGGACTAAGTTGTTTTTCCATGGCTTGGTGATAGATGTTCCAGTAGACATTGTCTGATACCCAGTGACCAGCTGTCATCAGAGGGGCAGGAGAAACATAACACCACAGATTTACTTCTGCTGTCAAGCCAGAAAAACCCTTGAAACCAGAAGGTGGCTGGCATGCTGCATGCACTTTAGTACTCAGAGACCTCACGACAATCTTCACATTGTTACCACTTCTGCATCAAATGTACTGGCCGTTTCTTGGCGTAATCTTTGGCTGTGAAATCTCACAAGCAGAACTTTTCCCCTTTTGCTCCTTCTCCCAGCGGACTCCCAACTCCCCACCTGGGCTTCTAAGTACAGCCCAGCGCAGATGTTGAATAATAACAGTAGCAACAGAAGCCGTCATAATAAAGGAAACTTTACTTAGCACTTTGCCTGTGTCAGACTGCAGGTACTTACGTGATCTCTGTTACACAAATCGTGAGCAACTTTGTAGATTATCAGTGGAATTTAGACAACTACATCCCTCATTCTGATGGGAGTTAGGCACTTCAATGCCTTTAAGGATTTGTGCCTCTGGGGCTTATTCCAGATAACAGAAGTGTATGGCAGAGTCTGTGGGAGATAAACTTGAATTGCCCACATCTAAGGGCTGGGGGAAGGGCAGGCAGTACCATGGGCAGAGAGAGCACAGCTTTTCCTGCCTGCAGTGTGCCTGGCCTCTGCAGAAAGCCTGGGAAGAGCCTGTACAGCTGGTATACTGACAGCGTTAAAAACAACTGTGTCTGACATTAGATGGGAGCTAAGAAACGTGGACCAAAGTTGGGCACAGCGTTAGAAACTGCAGACCCAAACCTGTGTCTCCGTGGAGAGGCAAGGGTGTGAAGATACAGCTGTAGGGTTGGAAGGCCATGAGTGATATTCACTGTCGTTCACAACCAGCTGTATTCAGCAGTGAGCACCTTACAAGGTGCTGGGAAATGCAGATGACTCGGTTTACTTCGGGATTTGTGTTCTATTTTGTTTTCACAACAAAGGAGACACAAAAAATGGTCAAGATTTAGGATTTATTAAAAAAAAAAGCCCTGCTATTGAACATGAGAAATCTCCTATTTTTGTGTAGAAGATTCATAATCATTCTTGGGGGCTCCCCATACTCTATTTCCCTAAAATGCCTTTAAATCAGCCTATCTACATGTGTGAAGAGGAACATTAGGTTTTCTTTTTGATGGCAAGTAGGCACATTTAAAGAAAAATGATTTGCATTTTCTCATAAGGAGCCACTGTCAGTCATTAGTTGGCCAAAGTGATTCCGTCCTGCAGACAGAAAACTGCAAGAAAACAGTCAAAGCAAGAACCTGACCTGCTGCTCTTACTGGACATAGACTTCCCTTGGAAATTGGTTTTGTATCCCATTAAGAAAGGCAGGAACTCGCCTTTAATAATAAGTAACAAGAAAGTTTGTAAGAACTAATTTAAGAATAAGAATTGTTCTTTTAAAAGTTCTTTTAAGGAAAGATGAACTCTTTAAGAATCATTTAACAAAGGATAGGATCAGCAACAAGGAACAGTATCAGCAACATTGAATGAACTCATATGTCCAAGGATCCCCATACCCTCTTTTGGACTGACATGATCCTCCTAGAGAAGGAATAAGGTGTTTCAGCCTTTATTATCTATTTAAGAGAAAGAAAGTCATTATATTTTTAAAGCCTCTGGCAGGAAATCATGGCTCCCAAACTGCCTTTGGAAACACCGCGGCTCTTCAGATCTTATTCATCTTTTCCTGCCAAGAAACTGCCAGGGTTCGCAGCTGGCCCGAGCACTGGGTACCGTGTGCCTTGGCCGGTGCGGAGAGGGAGCCCCCGGACAGCCCCCCCGCCCGGCGGAGGGGACCCAGGCCCCTTGGAGCAGTGCAGGGTGACAGCCCCAACTTGTGCCGAACTGCCGGCCGGGCGCCGGTAGCGGGAGGAGCCGGCACCGCCCGGCTCCCACCTGGGAGGGCCGGGACGGCCCTCCTGCCGTGTCCCCGGGGCTCGGTCCGGCGGCAGGGGAACCAGGGCAGCCCCAGCATCCACGGGGCAGACATTAGCTCCTTCTCGGTGACCAAGGCTCATCAACCGGGAGGTGAGGGGTGGAAGAGGTGGGGGGAAGGCAGGAAGAGGGTCTTAATCCCTGCCGTCTTTGTTCCAGCTCGCACACATCGGAAGCAGGGCTGAAGCCGTGTGATCGCTTTTTATGGAAAAGGAAAGACATTTGCAGGCACTTTGGAGCATCCTGGCCGCCTGTGCGGGGCTGGAGGCACGGCGAGCGGCATCCCGGTACGGGCTGGGGCCGCCCGCTCCCCGCTCCGCCCGCTGCATCCCTCCCAGCCCCCAGCGCGCACCCGCTTTTCTCTTTTTTTTTTTTTTTCCCCAAAGATCAAAAGCTCCTTGCTGTTGCAGAAGGACTATTTTCTCAGGCGTCCTTCCCCACCACGGCTTTGTGAAAAGGACAATAGACTCCTGTGTCAGTGTTGTTGGCACTAGCCTTGCATAATACAGGAAGCAGCATTTCCTTTCGGGGGTGGAAAATTAACTTGGATCGTGCGTTTCTCTTTTTATTGCTGACCGTACACACCCCGGGAAATTCGGCTCGCTGATTCTCGGGAAGGGAAGCGGCGGCAGCCTCCTGTTCGCATCCTCCCCGGCGCAGGGGAAGACCCGAGCGCGGCTCTGCTGCCCGCGGGCAGGGCCGCCGCCGCGGTAGGAGCGCGTCCTGGTCCGCCCGCCGACCGCGGGGCGAGGCGGCCGGGGCCCCCGCGCACTGTCGCGCCCAGGGGGGCTGCAGAGAACCGCGGCGGCTCCCTAAGTACCGGGGCAGGGGGCCGGGGGTGCGTTTCTGCTGCGCCCCTGAGCTCCTGTCGGGGGTTTGTCCCGTTCTCCCGCCGTCTGCCGTGGGCTGGAGGCGGCACGCAGAGTCACAGCGCATCCCGGTTCTTTGAACGGGCATGAAGGCTGCTTATCTCCTCCTTTGGGGATTAAAAAAAAAAGTCTGTTTCTACTTGGGAAAGTTAAGACTCTAAACTGAGAGCTCTCTACCCTTTGACAGCTCATGCTACCTGTAAAGTCCGTCCATGAAATAACTTTTAACCAGTTTGTTCTAACGATGTTAGCCCTTGCACAATGCTTGTCCTAAAAAGGCCACACAGTTGTTAATATAACATTAAAATGTTTTCTACTACAGCTCTCCCCTTTTATTATAGGGTTAAAAAAGACATGGACCTGTTTAAACATAGACCTTTGGGGCAAGTTTTACCTCAAAAAAGACTGTGTGTTTATAAAATACAATACACATTCCGCAATTGTTCTTCAAATGATGTTATGTTCTTCATTGCCTTGTGGTGTTCAGGCAAATGTGGGTTTGAATCCAGTCACTGCTGCCCAGCCCTGGCTTCTCCATCTTCCCTCTGTCTGCCCATTACTGGAGTTGAGGAGAAGTCAGTGCAAACTGAGGATCTCAAGAGAAGTCCTGTCACCAAAATCTTCTGGTCTGACCTTCTTGTCTTTCCTCTTTTGCCAATAACAACCTAAACCTCAACTTCAGGAGATGAGTTGGTAGCTTTGCAAGGTAAGGACACACATGAACTGTATCAACAGGTCCTGATGCTTGTGCACCTAGTTTATGCACAGATCATTCTGCCTCCTAAACCTTTGCTGGATCCTGTCTGCTGGACCTGATGACAACAGAGCATTCCCAGATGGGGTTTCAAAGCGCCGGATGGGCAGCTCTGAGGCTTGCTGAGTCAGCAGACAACCCTTTTCTGCCCCCACATTGTGCTGATCTGCCAGTTATGGGTTTCCAGCACCAAAGCAAGAAAAGATGCTCATTTCGTAGCATGCAAATTACACTGTTGCATCACAAGGTAATAACTGCTCACATCACCACATCTAGTGGAACTGAAAGTGAAATAGTCTTTTAACTATTCCTGTCAGCCAGTTTCTTTTCTTTTTCCTTTATTTATTCACTTATTTAAACACTTTCACACTTTCCTTTTTAACTTATTTTCACGGAAATGTGTTGTGGAAAAGAGCTATCTTAAACGTGTGTTAATGAAAAATCTTAACCATGCCTGTACATCGTAATAAAAGACAATTGTAGAGCATTCCAGAGGAAGCTCTTTTACTCCCCCCTGGACCTGTACAGCTCTTTTTAGTCTTCCCCTGTAAAACACCATCCTTGCTACTTGCAGATGGAGCTGGAAATAGCCCTGACACGGTCCCGGACAGATATTGCAGCTGGAGATAGCTCTGATGATGTTCTGAGCAATCATTGCAGTGGGTCCTCTTTCTTTCCACCTGTCTGGTGAACTTGCATTGCTACTGATTTAGCCCAAGTGGACCTCCCTGGGCCCAGAGCTCCAAACTTCCACCCTGAATCCTCTTCTCCTGAAATTGCTCTGCTTGCAGTTATGTAAGTGAATTAACACATGGGGCAGGGAATACACCAACTATGTGGTGCACATGTGATGTAACCATTACTCCAGTGCTGCAGGACCTTGACAGTGCTGTACAAATCCCACATTTCATAGTACAGCTCCCAAGAGACTCCTGAGAACATAATTTCTGCGGTTAGGTGACTGTTTCCTTTTGTTCTCATTTTGTGTCTGATTTGTCCCAAAATAATCAGCACGTAGGCATTTGTGCACATCACTGAGTCACCAGCTTCTCTGCGAGCTGCAGCTGTGCAGGCGCACGGTGTGGAGGCCTGGTTTGTGTCATGGTGAGGGAAACACTAAGCCTCTAGGGACTAGGGTTTGGGGTGGTAAGAGGAAAAGTGCTCTTCATTGTAAAGCTGGTTTTCTTTTCATGGCCCGGTGTTTTCTTGGGTAGTTTTCCCTTTTTGACATGTTTGGGTTTGGTTTTGTGGTTCTTTTGCTGACCTTCTGTTTGTCTTTCCCACTGAAATGCAGTGACCTTGGCCCAGTTCCACAGGGAGGAGATGCAATCGATCCTTTCATGTGGTCTTACCTCTTTCTAAACACTTATCCTGGCACATTCATGTACTGATGGCTTCAGGAAAAGCTCATATATATATATATATATACTCCTGGATAAAGGGAAGAAGCAATAGCTGGAGTCTGGATTTTAGATGCCTGGGAGAGGAGGCTGAGAGCACTACATTATTGCCACACTAACCCAGCTATGCTGAAAGTAGGTCATTCCCATATTGATGCAGGTGTGCGTGTGTGCAAGTGGGGTCCAGCCTGCATACGTGTGCATATAGTGGAAATGCTTACTGGCATTCTTCTATTGTACTTGTGCTTTTTAGGGAAAAAAATTTTTGTTCCACTCTTTCTTTTCCTGTTTATTGAAATATTGCTGAATACACATATAAATCAATTGTGTAGTATTTTGAAAGAAAATGTGTATTATAATACAGTTTGCTTTTTGTAAGGGGGATGAAATTCCTGGCATTCTGCCATGTGGTTCTGACAGGAAGAGGAGATGTAGGCAGAGCCAAAATGATGTTGGATGTGCAAGGGACCAACAAGGTCTGGCTGATTCCCAAGTGAGCCAAGCACAGTCAAAAGGCAGGTGGGAGCAGTTGCCCCACCAGCAAGGAGCCAGAATATGTAATGGCAAGTCTGGGTCAAGATCAGGTCCAGAGACAGTGGTTAGGGTCAGACGCTGTCTGGTGATCCCCCAGTAAGGCCACAGTTGTGGTACGAGACTGGGCACAGATAGAGCTACTGCAAACTGTGGAGTAGCACAGGCAGGGACCAGCGGCAGAACCTCGGTTTAAAAGCAGCTCCCAAGGGACAGGAGGGGCAGACCCTCTCCTCCAGCTTTCTCCACAACAGGTACTGCCAGCAAAAGCCCTGGCCTTGTACTCTGCCAGCTGAGCTCCTCAACTCAGCCCCTGGAAGTGGGATACTCTTCAGGCCCAAGTATTGCAGGAGCTCGTACTCATTAGCTTCCTAATCTCCCAATAAAATACCAGGTAATCTGATTAATTGCTCATGCCAGCTAACTAATTATAATGAAAAATTACCTGTGGTAAATTATGTGCTCCTGTTGCCTCTACTTTCTTGCTGTGATTAGACAATTGCCTGCTTTGTCTGCTCTCAAAAGTGGACCTAGCTTTGATGCAGGTGGGAAGTTTGGATAAAGAGGTGACAATCACTGCTCTGAGCTGCCACACCCTCCTGTGAAGGATGAGCAGCTGTGCTATGAGGTTGTCCTGCAATGACTAATTCTTTGCTACAACCTTTGGCTGTCATTGCCACACACACTGACCAGCTGCAAAGCAGAGAGGCTGTATAACTTAGGGTAAAGCTCGGCCTTGTTAAGGGAAAGCACAACCACAGCTGTAGTTTATGTCTCTACATACCCTTTCTTACGCGTGTGCCTGGTGAGTAAGTATAAGTAGCTGTCCCAGTAAACACTGTAGTGCAGGGAAGAGGTCTCTCAGCTTCTTGTTCACACAGTTCTGGAGAAAACTGAGGAACTTTGCCTTATGTGCAACTTCCAATGTAGTGGGCAGCTCTTGTTCCTCCATGATTAATTCAAACAAAAGCAGCAGCTAAATTTATAATTCTGATGGTAAATGGGATTTGCTTGATAATGTGCTTCTTAAACTCTGTTCCTACTGCAGGGAGATGGGACCACAGGACATCAAAATAATGGTGGTTGAAAACACCTCATTGAAAACAGAGAGGAAAAGAAAGTCAGAGGAAGGCCTTGGGTAGAGCAGACCCAGTCAGTGTCACCTAGGATCTTGCTCCAGGTTGCAGTCTCTCCAGTAGCTAGATCAGTATAAAAACATCCAATATTCTTCCAGTTGTCACAGTTCACTGGGTCTCCCATTGTATGGGTGTGCTGCAAGCTGTATCAGTGAAATGAGCCAGGTTATAAGCGGTCCTCCATAGAAAGCAGGCAAGTTGCATCCTCGATTATTTACACTGAGCCCCAGAAAGAGTTGTAAGCCCCAGAAATGGTTGTGCCAGTGCACTTTAGGTACAGGGCACTATGGGAATGGAGGAGGCTCCCACAGGGAGCATTAGATCCTTTCCTACTGGCTCCAAAAAAATGGTAATATTTTTGGGTGATCAACTGAAATACTGCTTTGCTTAAATGTTCAGTCCTGGGAGTACCCAGTCCTCTTATAAAATAAGTCATTTGGCAGATGCAAATTCTGCAGAAAGTCCTGCAGAGTGAGATGCAATCTACTTTGTTTTGACATCTTTCCTTCTCTTCCAACAGCTGGAGCTTGGGACCATCTCAAAGTCTGTTCCTGTGAGGTGTATACCTCTCTGCTGTGAGTAGAGGGGTGTACTTCCACAGTCAGGCACCTGCCGCACAGATGCTGGTGGTAGCCTTTTGTGTAGTGCTCTGAACATTAGGAACCAGCACCACAAGGAGATGTTTTGAGCACCAGTGAAAATAAGAAGTTGCCTCCACGACTGGGAAGAGTCAAGTCAATTTGGGAAGGTATCAGCTGCTGGTGGGAGTGGGACTTTCCAGGCTCTTTATTTTTGCCAGATCCACAGGAACTGTCAAAGTGATTCCTGCCAGGAGACTTGGCTAAAGCCTCAACTCAGGATGTTCCAAGTGTCCTAATACCAATGGGGAGTAGAATCCAAAACCTCAGGATGTCTCCTTGCAACCCGACTAAGTCATATCCGGGTTGAAAGGCGCCTCCACCCTACCTAACTCTCCATGCCAGACATGCAAGTGTCATAAAGACTGGCAGAGATTGGACAAGAAACAATGCCCTGGTTAAGTTTTCAGCTATGAAAGGTCCTGTGTGTTTGGGGTGATGTTTGTGTTTCTCTGCAGCATGGTAGTCTGTTGTTCAAGGCAAAGCCAGGAGCTGGATTCTCCCCTTTCCAACTGAATGCCCCAATTGCTCGTCTTTTCAATCAGATTTCCTATATCTCATTTTCTATGTTGTCCCAATGAGTCTTGTTGGCCAGGGAAGGGTAAGGGATGTATATTGGATAGTTCATGATTTTGCTGCCTGACAATTTGATGATCTTAGTGTCAGATGTATGAGTTGTTCAAGTAAAAGACTTGGCGGGAGCTGTCTTCCTCTAGAGCAGGGTAAAATTTATCAATACATGGTACCACTGGGCTGTAAGTGAACGATAAAAACTGATGTTGTCTACTGTGAAGACTCTTCTCTCTTTTTCACAGCTACTCTAGTGCTGGAGATCAAGCAGATGCTCAGCCTTACAGCAAAGAGGTTTGCCTGGTAAATTTCGAAGAGGGTTTACTCTCAGTTGCTAAATTTGGCTGATTTCCCTTCTAATACTTAGTAAAGAGTCTTTTAAACAAATGCTAGAGAAAGGAAATTTCCCACGTTTTACACGTGAAGAGAGCATAACAACAGTCCCTAAAGCTTACAAGGAAAAATGATGTCCTCATGTATGCCACACACTATGCAGGCTAACGCCTAATATTCTGGTATGAAGCAATCATATTGCCTGCAGGATGGACATTTGCCTGGGACAAGTCCATGACCAACTCTGTAGTGATTGTATGGCCATAGCACTTGAGATGTTCTTCAAAACAAGTTCTTATCCTACTAGGTGTTGCCAGTTACATGGTAGTACGCAAAATATAAGATCAATTAGGTTCCACACAGCCCTCTTCACACACACTCTGTCCATCTGTTCCAGATGCTTCAGTCTATGTGTTTAGAAATGTCTTTCATCAAGTTCCAGGCACACACTTCCCACTGTACCAACATTCTGCTTTATGGGAATGTCTGCTGCCTCTTCTCCCTTTCTCACTACTGGGGTCTTTTCAGTCTTCATGCAGGCTCCACATCTCTTCTCTCCCTCGCTTTAGTCTGTGAAGAGTGACGAATGGTTAGGAGTAGGTCTTCTGTTTTGCCCCCTCTGGCCCTCAGCTCCTTGGGCGGATCAGGAGCTGATGACATCCATTGGAGAAGGAAGGAGGTATGTCTTTCCAAAGTGCTATGGTCTTTGGAAGGCCATGAATGAATGCAGCTGTGATGTGAGAGGTGTGAAGAGGGTAGAGAAGAACCGGTGTGGTATGGCTGCTGAGCTTGTAATGAGGCCTGCGTCGTCTCAGACTCAGCACATACTCAGCACTGTGTAGGTCAAAGGCAGGGGTACGCAGTTCCCTGAGTTTCTTCCACAGGGAGTCCTTGTTCCTAGGAAGTCTGAGCTGTCAAGATGCCCAGTGTACTAGTTCTGGTTGGTTTGTCCGCACTGGCTGACTGTTTTCCCAGCTGCTGTCCTCTCCAGTGGAGGAGATGATTTCTTATGAGTCATCCTCTTCAGGAAAGAAACCTCTGGGTTCTTCTCCCCATGGTGTGAGCAGATGAGATGGAAGGTATCCATAACTGGTTTATTTTCAAGGTCTCAGCTGGAGGCAGGAAGATTGGAAAATGCAGGCTTAAATTCTTAGCTTAGGGTGCCAATTATGAATAGAAGTCAGACAGAAGCATGCAGGAAATATTCTCACAGACTTTAAACTTGAAAGTTAAACAGTTCTCAAGTTAAAATCAACACCAACTTCTCATCTTTTTTCTTGCACAGGATGGTCTGGTGGGACACAGGAGATCTGAGTTCTATTTCTGTCTCTTGTCACCAGCTTCCTATGACCTTGGACTAGCTGCCTAACCTCTCTATGTACCTCCGTTTCCTTCTCTGTTAAATGGGGGTGATCACATTTACCTGCCCCGTGCAGACACCCTTGCAACTTATTTCATAGCACAAAAATATAGAAGGGGCCATACTGGGTCAAACCAAAGACCTGACTCACTCAATAGCCCTTCTCTGTCTACACATGGGAACAGTGAAAACCGGGGGCTTGAGTTTTGCTGTGATGGGCTCCATTCTGGTCTTTCACAAAATAAAGCACGTATGGAAAACACGAGGTAAGTGTATAGAGAGGAGAAATATATTTCTAGGATAGTCCGGGATGTCAGAGGGTTAGTGAAAGCCAGTAGCAGCGCTGGCAGGGCGGACTCCTGGTGCACCCTTAGCCAATGCTGCTGTTCCCTGGCTTCCCTCCTCTGACCATGCAGTGATGCTGGCAGGGGACCCATGCTGGTCCGGGTCAGACCCCGCGTAGAGCAGGTTGCCCCCCAGCCCCGACTTCCCAGGGAAGGCGGGGAGAGCAGCCCCGAGGAACAGGCAGCGTTTTGGGGCGCTCCGAGCATCGTGCCTGGCAGCCAGGGAAAGGCTGTGCGGCACCGGCCTGGCCTGGCCCGCGGAGCAGGAGCCGGCGAGGAGACGCGCCTCTGGCGGGGTCTTCTTGTAGAGCAGAAGAGGGAGTCTGCGGGACAGGGAACTCCAGCGCTCAGCCTTTGGTCCGGGACTCGCGAGTCCGGTGCGCGCCTTCCCTGGAGGAGCGCGGCGGCGTGTGGCGAACCCAGCTCACTGCCCCCCAGCAGCGCTGCGGCCCCGGTGGCTGGAAACTCCCCAGCGTCGGGCTCCGCGGGGACCGGGAGACGTGCGGGGAAGCAACTCTGTGCCCACCGGCGGGTGGGCGGGGGACGCGTCCCGGGGAGGGCGTGCTCCCGGCGGAGGATGTGGGCCGTGGGGGCGGAGGGGTTCGCGGAGAGGGATGGAGAAGTTATAAATCAGCGGGGCTGGGGCTGGCTGGTATTTGATGTCCGCGAGAGGTGAAGCTGGCAGGGCGGCTCGCAGCGGACACTCCCTTTCCGCGGGCCGGGCCGGGTAGGGGAGGGCTTAGGGGCTGCTGGATGTGGATCCCGCACCGCGCTACGCCGTTATCTCAGCCACCGCGGGAGGAGTCTGAGACCGAGGAGAGCCCGTCGGAGCCCAGCCGGCGCCTCTGCCTCACTGCCGTCGGCAGGGGAAGAGCCCTGCGCTCCCGCGGGCAGGACCATGCCCCGCCAGCTGCTCTCAGGGACCGTGCTGCTGGCAGCCGCCCTCCTGCTCGCAGGTAAGGGTCCGCCGGGACCCGCTGGCCCATCCAGCCCCCGCTATGCGCCGGGGTCTCCGCGACGTGCCCCCAACGATGTGCCTTCTCGGCGGCGCCTCCTGTTTCCCTGACCGGCCCCCTCGCATCCCGCTTGCCGGCTGGAGCTGGCGGGCACCTGCCTCCTCTCCGCCTCTCTCCTCTGGGCAGGACCGGGAGAAGAGACCCCCGCTTTTCAGAGTCGCGAAACGCCGCGACCCGGGCGGTCGGTAGTCTGCGGATCCCCGGCGGTGTGCCCCGGTAGCGCCCGAGAGCAGAGCCCCGGGGCTGCCGGGAGTGCGGAGCTGCCGTGCCTCCTCTCCTCTGGGCAAGGCGGCGGTGCCGGCGGGGAGCCGAACCTCTCCTGGGCACGGGGACAGCCGTTCCGGGAGATATCCGAACAGGAGCATCACGGAAAGAAGGCATGTTTTGGCTGCAGGGCAGGCTTTTTTTCGTCCCCGCTTTGTTTCCAAGTGTCATCCTCTCACAGTTCTGCCCTTGAAGCGGAAAAGGTGCCAGTTTCCTTCACAAAAATCCAGGTCTTGCTGCCTCCCGCCCCGCCGGCACGGCGGAGCATCAGTCGGGGCTGCCTGCGGGGTTTGGCCGCGTGGGTACCAGGCGTGGGTCTCTCTGGAGAGAAGAATGGAGATGCTTTTCGGCGTCTGCCGGTGCGTGTGCCGGAGTGAATCAGTGCAGACGAACTTTTCTTAATCGAGCTTCATTTTACTTTGAGAGAGGAGCTGGCCCTCCTGGGCTGGAACGCTGTGGTGGGCAGCGCGTCCCAGCATTGTATTGCTGGTCACCTGTGAGCAGGGGTGCATGGGGGTCGTATGCGGTCTGGTGTCGCGTCGGTGGGTTCATCGCACCGCAGGGCCACAGACCTGTGGGTCTGCTCCCCGGTGCGGATCGGGGGTGCCGCAGCCCTTCCATGCCCGGGCTCCCCGTGTCCTGCACGGGACTGCCAGCTGCTCCTCGGGGCGCGGGCAGCTTCCGCGCAGCATCACCGGTCCCGGCGGCCGGCTGGGACCCAGAGCTAACTCCGGGTGGGCAACAAAAACCCCGAGCTCTCCCCAGGGTTCTGGCCGAGGCCAGTGGCCGCGCAGCGCAGCGTTTTTGCGATCAGCCGTGCGGTCAGCCGACCCGCCACGCTCCCCCGCTCAAGTGGTCAAGGGCTCGGGCTGCTCTGCACTGCTGAGTCTGCGGGAACGGCCCCGGCTTGGTGCGGTGTCCGGTGTGCCCGCGGAACAGCCCCGGCGTGGCGCGCTGCCCGCTGTGCCCGCGGGAACAGCCGCGGCACGGTGCCGCCGTGCCCACGGTAATGGCCCTGGCGCGGCGCGGTGCCTGGTGTGACCCCGGGAACAGCCCCGGCGTGCCGTGGTGCCCGGTGTGCCCGCGGGAACAGCCCCGGCGCGGCGCTCCCCGGGCGCTGCCCGTGCTGCCGGCCGCGTCCCGAGGCTGGCCGGGAGCGAGCTGGCGGGGCCGCTCCGACGAAGCGTTTTCCTGCTCGGGAAATGCTGATTTAGTGCTTTGATATAGATATATAGGTATTATTATATTTTTTTCCCTTTCTTTTCTCCAAGAAAGTGCTAACTTCCTCACATTATTTGTATCTGCCAAGGAGGTTCTTATGCCTAGGATGAAATAGGCAGTGGAACGGGACACTCTTCCTGGACACAGGAAATGTGGGTTCAAATCTTTGCCAGGCTTCCTTCACAGCTTCAGCTTGAACTTCGGCGTTCGGCTCCCACATGGGCTCCTGTAGTGGCCAGCTATGCTGGGGGACTGGCTTTCCTCTTTCCTGTCGGAAAGGTTTTCCATTGTGCAAATCATGACAAACTCACTGCCCAGGGAGAAGGTGGACTCTGTGAGCGAGAGGGCCTGTGAGACACCCTGGTTCACCTTCCTGTTCCAGTGACTGTCAGGGACATATTCACCCTAGACCAATTCCAGTGGGAAAAACTTCACTTCTTTAGAGGAAAACCTAGTGCTCTGGGCCCTGGCCTGAGGGGATGTACATCCCAGGGTTGGCTCAGGTGCGGTAGGTACTGCAAAGACGCTTCTCTGTAGTTTGGCCAATTAGTTTTACAACTGGTTTTGTACAAGAGATTGTGCTCTGAATCAGAATTTAGACTTTTTATTTTTATTTTTATTTTAGAAAATCATCCTTGCTTTGTTTGGACATCCCATATAGGTTGATCTCTTCTGGGTCAGTGGTAAAACTCTCAATACTTGCATTTGCATAGAGCATTTCAAAATTATTGGTGAAGTGGTGGGGTGTTTTGTACCATGCATCTCCCTATGCTTTTCTTCCCTTTCCACCCTCCTTCACTGCCTGCTTAACTGAAACTCTTACTCAGGCTTTCCAGCAATTCCCATTTCAAGTGTTCTTGATGAAACTCGATTCATCACTGCTATGTGGTCCACTCTTGTAATTCAGTCTCTGCGGGTGTCTGTTGAGCTTCCATTTACTGACAGGTACTGGAGGATGTTCACAGAGAAAATCACTGGCTCAGGAGTTACTACAAGGAGCTTCAAAAGGAAGGGACAGGAGGAGGTCTTTTAGCTTGTCTATGTCTATTTAATAATTTAAATTTCCCCAAAGCAACATGCAAGATACAAGCCATGAGAGTTCCCATTTGAAAAATGAGATTAAAGAAATGATGCTTCTTTAACATGTAAATATTAGACACTTCAGCCCTCTTGTATTTCTATGCACATGCATATTTTGGCTACTGTGGGAAAGAACAAGATTTTTGTCTGTCTTTTGCATAGTACTTGCATATGTTTCATTTATAGTTTGTGTATATTTACTCCATAAATTATATTGCATACGTTTATGCTAAAGACTATATACATAATGGTCAATATAAAAATTTTGGTGCCTTATTCAGGTTTAATCTCGTTTGTGTAATAATAATTTTAATTGGTAGCATTTGGGAATGTGAAGGACTGGCTTTAAAACCTGAAAAGATCAGATTCTGCAGCTTGGATCAAGGACTATGTGGTCATGGTTCCAGAAACATAGGCAGATAATTTGGCTTTATTTCCAGCTGTCCACACAGAAGCAATACCTCACAGTTAGCAACTACAAGGTAAATGGACTCTATTACAACCTTATCTGTGAATAGTGCCATACGAATCTGTTATTCCAGTTGGAACTAGGTAATAAAAATCCCCATCGAATGATGGACTTTTCAATTTCATGGTCAGCTGGAAAAAATGAAGAAAGGAATTACAGGTCAAATCTAACCAGTGCTGAGGTTAATTTCTTACAATAACTAACCTGACTTCTCTGAAAGTGCTATTTAGATGGAAGTTCATACGTTAACGTTTCAGTTTGGTTTGAGTACTCAGCTGAAACAGCTGCACTGACACACTGCTACAGCTGTCTAATTTGCAATTAGGGCTGGAGATCTTAATGGACTCTAGAAAAAATGTGTTTACTGCATTTTATGGATATTCATGGAAAATGGGCTCCTTTAAAAATTCCAGACAACATTCATACAAGGTAGAAGAGTTAGACCCAACCGTCTAACACAGGCTTTAAAAATATATGTATATATATGGGGTTTAAATACCAAACTTTCTGGCATTACTAAAGAAAATCACATCAGTTACCAATGTTTTACCACACAGTTTTCTGGCTCATATGCTCTACACAAAGCGAGATCTCACTCACTTAGAGTCAGTCTAAATCTGGAGAAATTCCTTAGGTCTTAGCTAGGATCCTTGAGATGTATGGTTCATGTGGGAGGAAATCAGGACTTGGCTTGTGCCTGATAAAGATCTTCATATCCAGAAGAACCCAATACATTAAAAACCCTAACACATTGTTTTTCAGGAGATTTGAGGATTTGTTTGGTGGTGATTTTTTTTTNTAACAAACAATTTGAGCCTATTTTTTGTGAGATGCTTCAAAAACTGAAACCAGTAGCCCTTCACACTGTGTGGGTGTATAGGAGAAAAGGAAATGCTCCAGATTTGCAGGACAGTTGCTGAGTCCTTAACACTCTAATGTGGTTTGGAAACTTCAAGCACAATGTTCATCAACTCGCTACTTTCCACGTCTGACTGACATTGGGAAAGGAAGAAGTTCAGCAGATGAGGGTTAAGGTTTGGCATTTCAGAAGTTTTGTCCAGTGGGGCTGTGGTGAGGCTTTATCAGCAAAATTGTTCTTTCGAATCCCCCAAAGTTAGGGGTTGGGATCTCCTGCTGCAGCCCTGTGGGAAGTGGAAAGCGCGGATGCTGGAAGAGGAGCTTTGCCATTAAGTGTAGCGTGCCCAGCTACCACAGCCACCTCTGCTTGTGGAGACAAGTCTCTCTTATTGGTGTGAGACCTTCAAGAGGCCAACTGCTCCATCCACAGACATGCTTTATCTTTGGATCTCACTTTCCTCCCAGAATTATCTTCTTTTTCCTCATCAATATTTGCAAGAATGTGGGGAAATGTTTCTGTGCATATTTGAGTATGAATTCCACCCATGGACTACACCAGGCTCTTTTCTCTTTGCCCTTGTGGAACTGAGGAACAGCATTTCCCAAGCATTCCCAGCCAGGAATGGCCCAATTTCTTAAACCACCGTGTGAGAATTTATCATCCTAAAATTGGTCTAGTGATTGTCAGAAAGGTGCCTGCACAGTTTTTTTCTATCAAGATATGGAAGTTCAGTTTCATTCCCTCACAGCTGGAGGTCAGCACAGCATAAATCCTGGCGGTTAAAAGAAAAAGTTAGGTATGCTGCAAGGAGCAGTTTGAAAGCTGAAAATACAGGCATTGGAGCTCTCTCCAAAGCCAAGCGTGGCACAATATCATGCCCTTTGTGACCAGCAGAATGAATTCATGCTGGAACTAAGGAAAGTGATAACCGATTGAGAAATACAAGGTTGCAGGGAAAGCGATTTGAAACTATACATTTCAGAGACACATCTGTCTGAAACTTAAGTCTTGAGCCATTGAGAGGTATGGAGAAACTTGGACTGGGAGTGTGGGTGACTGTTTCTTCTGCATTAAGTCTTGTTTGTTGGTGTTTGGTTTTTTGTGGTTTTTTTTTTTTTTTTGTGGTAGGGTGGCTGGAAATGTGCCGGCCTAAAGACGAAGAGGAGGATGTTTTTGTTTGTGATGCATCTGTATTGTTCAAGACCACTATAGATGCTAGTAGAAACAGTTAAGTGATTTATTCATCATCTTTCCCAGACTTTGTTTTTTGTTTCTGTTAATGGAGAAACAAAAGGTTCACATTTATGATGACCTGATTTTACTCTCTGTTGTTTTTCCATCAAACCCCAGTGGATTTTCAGTACGAAAATCAATTCATCCATATCCACAATGTTAAGTCATCCCTGTAACACATTCAGACAGAGCACAATCCAGCATGGTGGGATTGACACTGATTGTTGTTTGCATGGTTCCAATACTTTTCTAGATGTTGGGGGCTACTCTTCCAACATTCACTGCTACGTGGCACTAAGCACTCCTAAATGCATCCCTTTTAAGTCATATTCCCTTGTTTATAGCTACAGCCTTGAAACATGGTGCTTTTCGTCATAAAAGCAGCTGAAATATGGAGAAATGGTTAGAAGGAAGCTGTTTCTAGGGCTAGAAACTGCAACTACAACTAGTGGGTTGAAGATGCTGTGGCAATGCAGTGACCTTATTTCCGTGCTGTGCCCGGAAGCGGGGGCAGAGCGGATAGGGCACGGTGACTCTCGCAGAGCCAGGGACCCCTGAACAGATGTCTCTGCTCCTCAGAAGTTCCTTTGGGAAGCCCGTGCTCTGGGAACAGGACCCCCTGTGTAGTGCGTGGGGAGCGGCGAGAGATGAGTGTGAGGGCGTTTCAAGAGAGGCATTTCACAATTTCACATAGTTCACTTAAGCGCCCTTCCTGTGGGATTCTTCCCTGCCACGGAGTGAAGGAATTTGCCCCTTTTGTTCCCATTGTCGTTCCTCTGTGGAAAAACCTCTCCTCAGGATCACTGTGGGCTAATGTTAACGGAAGCATGAGAGTTGCCATTCTGAATTGGATAAGGGCTCTGTTTAGCTCCGTGTCATGTCTCCAGCAGTGTCCAACATCTGATCTTCAGGGGAGGTTCAAGGAACCTTGCAGGAAGCTGTTATCTGATAAAATTCTCCAGAGAGGAAATTTTTTTTGGTAGTATGATCTAAAATCTACTATTATTTACTAAGAAACTGTGGGATTGAGGGTGAAAGAAACTAAAATTAGTGTCCGCCAAAGATTAGATGTTGTCTGTATTTATGGAAAATGGATATAACATAGTGGGACTAAATTGCATTACATTGTATAATACAGAGAATTTTCTTCTCTTGTGCTGGCAGCGTTTGCGGTGAAAACCCACATTTGCTTCATGCAGTGCTGTAATTAACATTAATCCTCATCTATTTTATAAGCATTAATGATTATAATTTCCCAATGTAAATTGAGCCATAGGAAAGCTTGCCAAAAGCTTTCTGCATGTACACCTACCATAGACACGGTGGTTTAGATGCCCTTTGACTGCAGAATGTGTTTAGCCTCCTGGGGCATTGGAAGGGAGTCCTCTGTGCAGACCATTCTGGTTCTTCTCACCCCTCTAGTTTAAATTGTTGTGCACATTAGTTACTTTCTCTTGTTTCGAACCTAGGACCTTTGCTTACAACTCTGTTTTATAGATTTAAGTAAGGTGGATGGAAAGTCAGTTTGTGACTTTGTCTTTTTTTTTTGCCTTGAAGCGTTACAGGACAGCTCAGCCATAATGATGCAGCATCTGAAATAGTAACTGGCAGCCTTCAGCAAAGTAGAAAACCTGCAACTTTGCTTTACTTTTTTTTTTTTTTAATATAGTTCCTAATTTATTTCCGTGTGCACAGCTTAATGAGCAGCCTCAGATGAATTTGACAAGTCTGCATTGCTGTCTGAGCTGGCAGGTTACTGCCAAGCAGGCAGTTTGTCTGTATATGAAACATTCTTCCAATTCGATCCTATTATATTGTTTAATTTGTCCTGCCAGGGAATCTGCAACAAATCTGAAGTATCAAGTTGATAAAGAAATTTAATCTGGTCAGGAAAATTCCTCCATATAGGAATTCTAAATTATTTTTGTGTCTGTTTTTAATGTACTTGCTTTCTCTTTATACCGTATCAACACTTTCCTGCTATGCTAGTTAATGATATAAACTTTTCTCAGAAATATAGAATGGATGATTTCGTGCTGGGATTTGCCACAGTGGAATTGGAGCAGAAGTGTAGTGGTTGCTGACACATGTCATTAAGTGATCAAGTAGATCTGGTGACTCATGGATGTGATTAGGGTAGGGCTACCTACACTGCTGTATGCAGCACAGGCTTAGTCATGTGTGTGGGGTGTGAAACCACGCTCCTGAGAACAGCCTCAGCAGATCCGTTTCTTCGAGCTGAGAATTCGCTCTGTTGGGATGAAGACCAGACTAACGTGAACACAACTGTGATATTTCTCTTGCTTTTCTCAATGCACACCATGTAGGTACGTGTTTTACTCCCTTGGTCTGGTTTACCAAAGTGATGATCCTATGAGGGTTCATAATGGAGGTGTTAGACTGTACATTTCAATTCCCATTCTCAATTGCATATGCTCAATGGGAACTAAAAGGTTTGCAATTATGGCTGGTTTACTTCTTCTCTGTAATTGCTTTCTCCTTACACAGCTAGTTAAACAAGCACCTTCACCAGGCTAGATGGTGGCAAAGGTGCTCATTTCAGATGCTGAGTTTCTAGACTTATTAAAATTGGATGGATAAAAGAGGTAACTAAGATTTTTTTTCTTTTTTTACCCTCAGGTTTCTGAATGTTAAATTTTGAAATTTATTTTTAATTGGCATTATGTAAAGTGCCCATGCTCATGCACAAAAGTCACCTGGTGACTTTAGGGCAGACAGGACACAATGTTTTGTGAAGCAAGTGCTTTCAAGCAAGTGTTGCCTGGGCACAGCCCATTGAACTGCATGGCCTTGGCTGTCCAGGTATGATGGGAAACGGTAGCAATTTCAATTGGTAATAACTGAAGCCAGATTGATTTCAAATAACCAATCATGATTTCAGCTTGTTAAATTTCTGTATCTACATTTTTTGGTTAACAACCCCCCTGCTATATAATACAATGGCTTTATCACAGGCTTCTGTAAGTATAGCCTGACTTAGCTAGTGCAAATACTGGCAAAATATTTGGCAATTATTGGGGAAATACATATCTGTTTACATTTACAGCTATTAGCCATATTGGCATGTTAGTGTGTAGTGCTCGGAAGTGTTAATGAAGTGCTATCAGAATTGTATTTGCTCCATTTTTAGCTACCGGGTGTTATACTCTGCTTCTATAGCATCTAATCTTGTGTCAGTGTGCGTACACATCTAGGAACAGCAAACCCACAGAGATAGTAAATAAATTATCACTTGCTCTGAGACTCAACTGAGAGAAGAAGGACAAACTTGCTCATATGATAGAGATACACAATTTTCTGTCCTGTGAAGGCCTTTCTTGGGCAGTAGCATAACCATTTACCCTACTGACTGATTTTTTATTCCAGGGCATGGAGTCAGGGTCAAGGCATACTCTTCCAAGTTGAGATCTTCTAATCTGCTGTGATAAACCTTATGCTGTTCAGACTCTATTAGGATGCTGTATCACACAGCAGTCCAGCTTTCTCATCCATTAACCTATCCATTTTCTTGGTTGGCTGGCTGTTATGTCCTAATGATACTTTAAATTCTCAAATTATAGTTGAGATGAATAAGATTTAAGCATTTGATCCAGAAATCGTTGGGTATGCATTGCAAAACACCAGACTGCATAATCAGAATGTCCCTTCTGGACCTGAAAGTGGCAAACCAATGAACTGATGATTTTTATGCATCGATGTTCGCTTTTTAAGTAAACAACTTCCAACAATTTCATTGATCTTGAAAGCAAATAAGAACACATTTCTGTCATGGCAAGGGAATGTGTGAGTGACAGATCCATTGAGGAGTGAGACAGCTTGAGCCGCTTCTTCTGCACTGAGTGTGTTTCTGTCTGCCAGCTGGGTACCAGCGCATGCACGTGAGTCAACAGGAAATACGGACAAAGCCACCTTGCAGTCCAAGGACCTGCATCTGTTAGCTTGTGAAAGTCCCCATGAACCTTAATGGCTCTGCAAAGTTCTGCTTCGACAGAAATAGTGGTTACATTTTGCTGTGTCACATCATGAGCTTGCTCATCTGGCTGATTGTGAACACCAACTTGAGACAAAGGCACACACCCTTGCTCTCTCGCAGACCAGCTGTCCTAGTTTCTCTTCTGCAAGCTCCAGGTGTGAAGCTTGGACTTGTTTCAGAGAAGTGGTGTGAAATTAGATGTATGAAGGACTGTGAGGTCTCCTTTAGAACTGGGAACCTAGATGGCATCTGAAAGACCTGGAGATACTGCTTTGAATCTCAGAGTGGCTCATGGCTCGGCACTGTAGGTCTTCTCTGGAGGCTGTTTCTCAGTACAGGTGGTGGAGATGGTGCTTTTACCTCAGGAACCAGACTGCGCTGCCTGCTTTGCCCACGCCTGAGCACTAGTAACCCAGGCGACATAGATGAGAGGGGGCTATTGCTGCCATGGAGATAGAAGAGCGTCTTCTTCCAATAGTGGTTCTTTCCAGCCACCAGCAGTCACAGAAGTATTATAGAAAGCTTCATTATCTAGGGCAACCCCTTCTCCTTCTGGTGCTGTGGCAGAACCAAGCCAGACATTCACACTTCGAGAAGGAAAAAAAATTTTTCCAATCACCATCCAAATTTTGAGGCAACTCTGCCTAAAAGTTTTCTTGTATTATAAATGCAAGTATTGATGCTGATGAGAATCTCAGTGTTGATTAATACTGACCTGTTGGTCAATATTCCTCCTTACGGTCAGACATAAATTGAAACCTTAAATGGCTCTTCGGAGTTTACCACAAGTTCCTTTTTCTCTCTCTCTTTTGAAATAGAGTGATTTGGTGTAATGCTGTAATTGGAATTACTATGGATAGGTACAAATGTTTGACCAAAAAAAGAGTTATGTTTACTTACGGAATGCTCTGAGGTCCTTTTAGAAGATATGGTAATGCAACATCTTGTCAGGAAGAGCTCTGAAATAAAGAAAACTACTGATAAGTCAGGTTTCTTTACAAAATAAAGATATATATCTATATATAAAAACCCCATATGAGGTTTGCTGGTGGCCATGTTCTGGCTAAGGTGCTATTGCAGGTTGGAGTCAGCTCATTTCACTAGAGATGAACTCAAGGCCAACAGACTGGGTACTACCATGCTCCTAAGCATTTTGGCCAGATTCTGCAATTGCTTCTTAGTTGCACACATTGTGGGTATTTCCATTCCCTTCAGTGGAATGACTCATAAGGAAATGCTCATAAGCAAGAGTAG
Organism: Pampusana beccarii; assembly: GCA_013399365.1. NCBI lineage: Eukaryota > Metazoa > Chordata > Aves > Columbiformes > Columbidae > Pampusana > Pampusana beccarii. The sequence continues at coordinate 24,092 of VWYH01006481.1, forward strand.
AGTCCTGGGCTGCGTTTGAACTGAATGACCTGTGTTTTAAGGAGCACAGAGAGATGAAGACACTATTAAGAAATCACTTGCACTTTCTTTCCAGTTCAGGAGCATTCTTCACAAAATACATCTTTGGCTGTGTGTGTTTGAATTAGGAGAAAATTATATTTGATGGTAAAAACCACAAGGCATCAGTTATGTTTAACAAGCCTTAAAACACGTGCAAATCCAACAATGACTGAAACAATTACTTCATGATGGATAACTTTATTGCCCACAGATGGCACTTTAAACCCAGAAGGTCAGATTCTTTGTATACACTGAAATTGCAAAGATAAACTGATCATTCTCCTTAACATCTCATTGTGCAGGTGAAAAGAGGTTAGTCAAAATGTTCAAGATAATTGGAGTGGTTGGAAGAGAGTCACTCAGCCTCAAGTTAAGAAAAAGACTTTAAAAATAGAAGACCGCCAAATCTGTTAACTTCAAAAGAATTTCTGATAACTCCTAGTACAGATATTTTAAAAACTAAGGCTAACTTTTGGCTTAACTTTCTTTGGTCAACAGTAACAGAAATTCACAGTGTACAAAAGGAAATTTAAAAGTAAAACCTGGAAAAAATCAGAATGGGGATCGTAATCCAGAATCTGTTCCACATTTTAAGCTCAGCACATCTATCTTTTTAAGAGAAACTGAGTTTTAGCTAAAATCAGTGGAAGGTTGATCATGTGTGCATGGTTACTCAGATGTCTGTAGAACCGAACTGACACACCATATTGGAAAAATATGTGCATGTTCTTTTTTTTTTTTAATTACTTACTTTTAATCAGTGTCTAGTCCTGCAAGGAGAAGGGGGCTGGACTCAATGATCCTTACAGGTCTCTTCCAAGTTGAGATATTCTATGATTCTATGAAATTTTTGTTTACTTTGTTCAGGAAGAGCATTGCCTTCTTTGCAAGGCAGAAAATAACTGAAGAAAGTTTATTCTTCTCTTCCTTTGCAAATTACAGTTTATGCCTTCTGCTTTCTTAAAAATACATAGATCTATTCTCTTTCCCTTACAGAATGGTTAACTTTTGTGATCTAAATTCAGGTTTGCTCATTCATTAAGCAGCCCTGTTGACTGACTTTCCAATATATCTAATAAGCCTTCCAAAACAAATAGAATATACAAAAACAATCACCACTTTCCTTATGGGAGGAGATTCCTCAGTTATCAGGATTAATTAGTTCTCTTGTTGTCACATGAAAAGAAGTTGCACTCCTCAATGTAGGTCAGTGTGAGGGTAGGCTGCTGACGGTCGCTTAGTGACAGGCACAATGATAAGTGAACATGTCCTGTTGAGCCATGACCCTTCAGAAAAGACAGTGTCAAGTAAAATGCCCAGAGAAGGTACATAGAAGACATAATCTGCTTCTAAATATTGACAGTAGGAATTTCCGTGCTATTCTTCTTCCTTTTTCTTTTCTGGTAAACATGTCAAACTCTATTGCGTTTGTAATCTGCATTAGTTCTGAAGCATTTAAAAAAGTAAGGAAGCTAATGACCCATGAATAGATAGGATGTGAAATAAAGCTATTTTTCTTCAAGGCTTAGCATCTTGCTGGTACAGCATTGTCTTGCAAACTCGTAAAAGCAACAATATTGGCTTGAAATAAGACCTTTTACTTCGTTTTTTTGTCAGTGAAAAACTAAACGAATGAACGTATAACAAATCTGATATTTCGTGCCAAACACACTGACGTTAGGTCTTGAATATTAATATGATAGATTACTGGAGTTAAGTGCCTAAAATATACTTGAGATCAATGATGAAACTTTGTCTTATATCAATGGGAGCAAAGTTAGACAAACACTAAGCACTCCTTAAGATCCCACCCAAAATATTTACAAATACTGCAGTGTCTTTTAGATATACGTGATAAGTGTAAAAGGGCAAAAGCTTCAATTGGTAACCAATATATCTGGGTTTCTTTTTGCCTGCAGGAAGGGGTGAAAAGATCTGGTGTTTTTGTTTGGTTGGTTTTGGTTTTTGGTTGGTTGTTTGGTTTTAATAAATCTGAAGCAGATCTTCTGAGATACAGGCTTCCAGGATGCCTTGTTTTGTATACTTAAGATAGATCTTGAGATTTTCATGTGGACATCTTTGCTTATATGACTGTGGAGTTATCAAGAGAAAAGTTTGCAACATCTCTAATGTGTTTTTGCCCTTCACCTTTGGCACACTCCGAAAACAACCTCAGCCCACACTCCCAGGGCTGGTTTCCCGGTCTCAGCATGGGTCAGGTGGCAGCACGGTGCTGCACAGCCGGCGCTGCTCCTGGGCAGGGTGCTGGTGCCGGTGCTGCTGTGGGTGCTGGTGCTGAGCAAAGCCAAGCACTCAGCACCTCAGTTGTGACCAGGCACCGCAGACCTGCCTTGCTCTCAGCACCTGTCACTCACCTGGATTTTCCACCTTTCAGTCAGTTTTGCACTTGAAGTAACCTACTTGTCTTGGCTCTAGCAGATAGGCTTTGATTCTGACAGGTTCATCTGGCAGACTGTTACTAAGGGGTCTTTATACATATTGACCTGTTTGTAAACACCTTTGCATGCTTTCAGCTTTTCTAGAGCCAGAAATGAGGAGCAATTCAGAGAAGCTTGAGGCCAGGTTCCCCTCTGAAGTAAGGAACAAGTTTCATAAAGCTGTATATAAACCCTACGTTCTTGGGAGAGCATGTGAGCCTCCAATTCTGGGATGACAAGAGGAATACAAATGAAATGCAGGAACATGGTGGTTTCATGAAAATGTCAGATTGTCCGGTTGGAGGATGTTGACAAACCCACTCAACAAAGTGCTTGAGTTGCTCTTCACAGAAGCTCCCTGATCTCATTTTCTCAGTGTTTAGCTTCAGGGACATTATTTCAGAACTGCAAATGAGTAGACTCATAGACCGTAAGCATCTATAGGAGACTATCCCGTAAAAGCACAGTGTGCTATTTGGCAGACCCAGCATTTCAGAGTTCAGATCCTTAAACGATAGGTGAGAAAAAATGTATGTTTGCAAGATATCACGTAACAAGTTGTTTCTTCAAAGATTTGCTGCATCTTTTTTTCCTCTGGACAGCTGACAGAATATATTCGTTTCTAGTTAGAAGCATGATTGTCTAGACAAATCACAGAGGAAGTCTGTATATTTGTACAATATTACCATTCAAATTTCTGGTAATATGTGTGGTGCAGTTCAGAGGACCTCTTTATTCTGAAAACTTGTTATGCCCTTGCTTGAAGCCTGTTTAGATGAGCTATTATATAATAATTTATGTCTATGTGTACATGTACCCTTTAAACCTTCTTTTGAATAGGGATGGATGTTGGTAGGAAAACTGCTGGAACCACAGCTTAAATGAGATATACACAGCTAAAAAGAAAAATGTAGGTCAATGTAACTAACTTAGATGCCAAAGATTAGTTAAAAGTTAGTTAACCCCTACACTGTACATTTCCTATATTGTTAAGGAAGGGAAACAGGTCCCTGAAGGCATCTAGCAAACAGTTTTGAAAACCTAATCAGCTATTTGCTTCTTTTCTTGGATTGTACTAGGTAGTCTTGGAAGCTGATATAGATCTCTTGTTGCCACTGATGTTATAAGGAATTAGTAGGAAATACTGACAAATGGAGTACAGCTGGCTCCTCGAAAAAGACTCCCAAAACCAGCTGATGGGGGCAGTGCACCTTTACCTCTTGTACAAAATATTTGTACTTGTAGGATCTCTCTCCAAAAGTGGAGACTTGAGTTCTAGGCCTTTCTCAGACTGAAGGAGTTCAAGTCCACATCTCGGAACAAAGCTTTTGCCGTTCAGCCTCTAATCTGAGGCTACATCTTCTGCTGGGTGAAAGCTGCTGAATTTGGAGCAGCCATTGACTTTGGAGGGTTTATACAGTCAAAATTTAGTTGACAATCTCAGCCAGAGTTGATGTCCAAAAGTTCCTTCTATAGTCAATGAAAGAGGGAGGCCTTTCTAGTGGGTGATCCATAGCAGCTAAATAAGGTTCACTTATTTCTACTGTTTGGTGCATACAACTGTTCATATTTGACTGTGGCAGGGACCTCTTTGAAGTGCTTAAAACAGCTAAACTGAAACTGTACTTGGCTGCGTTCTAGTGGAAAATCCATATTACCCTTGTTTACATGATGCTGCTACTCTCAAGTTGAGAAAGAAATGCTTTGTCTTGGAATAAAGCGATCTGGGGTACTCTCTGCTCCTCTCTCACAGCAAGGAAATCTTCACAAATTTCACTCAGGTCCAGATTTAGACTTAAGCTGGTTTTCGAATTACACTGTTTCAAAATATTTGCTTGTTATGTTCCTAGCTTCTGGAACATTTCCTGCCACTGCAAGGGCAATGGGATGGATGAAACACTGTTTCTTAAAGCTTTAAGACATGCATTTCTGTCTGTTTGCCCTGAAAGCTTTTGTGGCCATAGCCCATTATGGGGCAAAGATGCTTTCCCAGCACTTGCTGGCCTGATGTGATGGAAGGTCCTGTGTTCCTTTAGTCTTCTGACCACGGGGCTTTTTCATTGACTTCCTAAAAATTGCCTTCTGTCTGGATGTTTTCAAGTGTCCTAAGCTACCTCATGTTATACTGACACCCAGGGCTTCACCCGTACCATAATGGTCTGGCCATGACCAGAGTCATGTTAGCATGCTTGCTTTCTCAACAAGCAGCAAATCTGATCTGGAGGATTCCTTGAACTTGCTCTCAAAATTTATTGTTGAGCTGCCCTTTCGGCACCACTTCACTGGCAGGGAGCCTGCAGCTAGTGAGGGACCATAGGTAACAGTGCTGTGACCTTCAGTCAGGAAGGGAAGATCTTTGATCCCCTTTCACACCTTTCAGAACAGTTCCAGCTTTGCAGCAAATTGTTTGAGTGGCAATTTGGTATCTTAGAGGTCAGTTTGTGGCTCTTGTTATAGAAGTGGCCAACTTTTACCCTTCCCATTGAAGGGGCTGGCATGGTGGTGTTTTCTAAGGAAAGGCAGCAAGTAGTGCTTGAGGTCATGCTTCCTTGGCTAGATGGATAGCCACGGGTCCTCAGCTTTCTTCCTGGTATGCTAAGTGAACAACTTGAGAGCAAAGTTATTGACTGAAACTTGCATAACTTCCATTTCTACTTTCTTTCCTGAGTAATTCTAATGGAAGATTATGTGAGTCCTCAGTTAGGACAGCAGGATTTCACTCAGAGGAAAAGAGTATGTGTAATAAGGGGAATATCCCCTTTTATTTGCTTTCCCCTTCCAGTATAACATAATAAATGTAAGTGGACTTGGAACAGGATGATTTGCCATTGTTAATGGTTTTTTTTCCTTTGTTTTTCTAGGATCTAGTTCAGGATCAAAATTTAAAGTTCCTGAGCTGAGCATAAATGGCATACAGCACGTTGTTCAAGCAGGCCAGACTTTAAATCTCACCTGCAGGTAACCAACTGAGTTGGATTCTGATAAATTGGCTGGGAGTTCATACACCTGACACTTTCTTTTTTTTGTAACTGGAATTAGAAAAAAATGAAACCTTATGTTGTGGGGAGAGGTGGGGGGGAGGGGAGTGAACTTCAATAGCAATTGTTTAATAGTTCTTTGTTGTTTCTGTTGTTGTTTTTGGAAAACAAGATAAAAGAGAACCCCAGAAATAGCCTGATATAATAAAAAAGAAAGCTTGGGAACTGGAGCTGTATAATTGCAGCCCAACATAATTGTTTCAGCTTCCTTATCTGTATTTGCAGGGGGGAAATGGTTCATTCATGGTCTTTGCCTGAAACTCTAAGTAAGGATAGCAAAAGGCTGAAAGTAATTAAATATGCCTGTGGAAAGAATGGGAAGCAGTCCTGCAGCAGTCTGACCTTGAGCAGAACTCAAGTAAGTGACACTGGAAACTATAGCTGCAAATACCCAACAAGTCCAGCAAAAAAGAAGAAGGAATCTACGGTCTATGTATTTATTAACGGTAAGATTACATTTTTTAACACTTCTTGATAGTTTCACTTCAATAGAGCAAAATGGATAGATAAGACAGTTCAGCTGTGATAAAATACAAGGGTTTGAATGATATTATCAGCCTTGCAAAATGTCATGATACTTTACCAATTCATGTATAAAATCTGCTTTCTCAGAGCTTGCAAATAGAAGGGCTAGTGTTTTATCTGTTAGCAAGAAAATGAAGAATGAAAAAGACCCAGTCCAACCAGTCTGCTACAGTAAACAGAACTCCACATGGAAGTAGACTGGAAGTGAAACTGTGAAATGGGTATCAGATAAATCAGATCTTACAGAATCAGATGATGACTGATGAAAACCATATATCTAATATCACATCCAATTTAACCTGTTTAAGATTATAGATGTCTAGGCAGCTGAAGGGTGCCAAAGGCATCTATCCAGATCACTGAATATTCTCGTGCTGTAGAAAATTACTATTTGCATGTTAAGTCACATTTGAAAATGTGACATGTAACAAACATGTTACACAGTTTGTAAAAAGTCTAGAATAAATGGAATCAAACTAATCAGAGAACTGAGTTCAGCTAGCAGTATTGTGTAATGTATGGGAAATGCTTGAATTAGGTCAGTTAGACTATAACAAATTGCTTTCTGATCCTGTTTTCTTCCAGGATATTAATCAGACGCTTCTCAGAACAGTTGAATTCCATAGACACAATAATAAAAGAAGAAATTATAAACACTTTAGGGATTTAATTTAAATTGATATTTTAGTTTTTCTTCACTTTTACAGAAAAAATCAATAGATTAATGTAAGCTATCAGGATTCACAAATTTTGAAAGCCCTTATTACAGAGAATGTGCAACTGGAAGTTTTCCAAATTATGTGTCTGTTGCTTCTAACGAGTTCACATCAGAGCAACTTAGCCTTTGTTTTCATTTTGTGACACAAAGAGTGGTACTGGTGCTGTGAAAAAGCAGAATGAAATGGACCTCTCACTACAGTGTTAGAAAATAAGATAGCTCCCCCATTATTGCATCATTTTTTATTGAGAATTATTGAATATTTCATGCTGTTCATCCTGCTTTCCTTCATCTGCCTTTCAGTAATTAAAAGGGGCTTGTAAGAAAGATGAGGACAGACTTTTTAGCAGGGCCTGTCGAGACAGGACAAGGGGTAATGATTTTAAACCAAAGGAGAGGAGATTCAGGCTAGACATGAGGAAGAAATTTTTTACAATGCGGGTGGTAAAACACTGGCACAGATTGCCCAAAGAGGTGGTAGATGCCCCTTCCCTGGAGACATTCAAGGCCAGGCTGGACGGGGCTCTGAGCAACCTGATCTAGTTGAAGATGCCCCTGCTCGTTGTTGGGGGTTGGACTGGATGAGCTTTGAAGCTCCCTTCCAACCCAAAATATTCTATGATTCTATGAAATATACTGCAGAATGTTTTTCTCACCCAACTATTTTCATATCATTTACTAGATATCCAACTATATATGTACTCATGGAAGCATAACCAAAGTAGGCTATTAATGCAGTGAGCAACATTTCCTGCTGTCTAGGAAAACATACAATTTTCTTGGATGACTTTTACAAGTTTCCCATCATGGGACCTTCTTGAACTTCCCACCTTGGATGCCATCTCTAGCTGAGATCGATGCACAATTCTCTTTATTCACCACAAGAGAAGAGCAAGGATGGCTGTGACTCTGCCTGAGAATCTCTCTGCTAAACTTTCTTTATGATAAGAGATTCCTTTATGTTCTCTTGGTCTCTTTCCTGTTCGAAGTGTTAATTTTTCTCGATTCTGAATTTTTACAAATGAAAGACAGTCTTTCTAACTCTTCACTGTTTCTGAGATTGTATGTAGCTTGCATATGAAAGAGGACATCAATCAGATGTATTTGAACCAAGGTTATCTGCCTAATTCACATGGTGATGGAAGAGAAACATATCATACGAGAAAAAGTTTTTTGACAGCTTCCCCTCTGCCAATAATCAGCTAAAGAAGAGTGACTGAATGGCTTGGTTTCATTGACTTTTTTTTTGGAAAGACATTCAGTCATTAAATGTTGATGTCACTGTTGAAGACAGGATTAGATTACATTTCTGCTCATATCTTGCTTGCCAAAAGCAGTAAAATTTTTAGGTGACAAATCTGGATCAAGCTTAGGCATCTTTGGCACATTAATTTTCTGAATTTGAGAATCCCTTTAACTGAAACCAAATATCTCAACAGGTAAGTGTTGATTGTGTGTTAATAAGCACATATGAGAGTTAGAGGAAACTACTGATAATTAGGGAGGCTGCAAGCTAACTGCTCACTTAATGCTTGTTGAAAGTATCATTTTGCTCTAAGGTGAGGAAAGATATATTAGTCCTCCAAAAATGTACAGTTTCAGGAAGAATTGTTGAAGAGGTTGAAAAGAAACAAGATACTGAGTACCAAGCCTCACCCTTTCTGATCGCGTAATGTTTGCATTTGGAAAGAAAATACTTAAGGAATCTCTTAATATAAGTCATTGTTTTTGCGAACACACATTAAATTCAGTTATCTGGATCAAGTGGTGGTAAGACAGGAGTAACAAAATCCTCTGTGAAGACTAGCTTTTTTGAGTTTGATTTTATTTTAAATGAATTTGTGGGTGCTTAGGAAATAAGCATTTGTAAAATTCAGCTCCCTCCTAGTTCTGTATTGTTTCCTGTGGCAGGACGTTGTGTCAATCCATTTCCCATATTAGCTCCATGTGGATCACCGAGGTGCCTGTTTCCCATGTCTTAGCATGCTGCAGATGAGAACAAATAGTTGCTATTTACAAACACAGAATCTGAATCAGGAAAGTTGATATTGTTTGTACAGGAAGTTATCACTTATTGTTTTAAAAATGTTATTCATTTCCGTAATTAGAGTGATACTGAATATGAACTGGATTTAAAAAAAAAAAAAACACAACCCAGTAAGTCCCTTGGTTCAGTAACGAATGTATGCTATAACAGATAATGATCTTCTATGGACAAAACCAAGATGCAGGACACTGAGAAGACTGCAAGTCCCACGTGTCCCAGGATGTCTTTAAGCATTTCTGAAGTCCTGTGTTTGGGGAACAAGCAGCCTGGTGACTCTTCATGCAGGAGATAGTCCTGACATCACCCTTCTTTCAGCTAGAGAGGTCACTACTGAGTTGCACAGGGCAGCGAGTGCACAGTGTGTGCCGCAGCAACTCTTGACCACACACAGGTCAAGAATTGGGACATCAAATGAGGCAAATTAATTCTCTTAAGAACCTTGGACTTTGCTCTAAGAAAACAAATGGCCTGACTTCCACCACAAGCCATGGGAAAAATGTGAAATGAAGCAAAGCCTGTTTGTCAATTTCTCCACTGTCCTGGACTAAAAGCTCTTCTGATCTTTGCTTTGTTATGCAACTCCATCCTAGTAGTAAAATGGAAAGATTTGTAATGAACACTCGCTGCATATATTGGACTGAGGCATGGGGAATTTTCTACTTGAAAAGAGAGAGTTATGGAATAAAGACATTTAAGAAACTCCAAATTATTAGCTGTTTTGAAACCTATGTAGATTGCCCTGGGGATGGTGCTAAAGTTTTGGTGTTATTTTTTTTTTTCTGCCTGCCTTCATTCTGTTATCTTCAAGACACCCTTTTCCAGTTACTGGAGCTCATTCACTTTCATTCAAAAGTGTGAAGTTCTCTTCATTCTGTACTCTCATCATCTCTTGCCTTTGATAAATTTTTCCCATGGTATGACAGAGGAAAAACATATAAGCTGAATTACATTGATAAACCAGGGCTAGATTTTTGCAAGTATTTAAACAAACTTCGATTCAATTTGAAGTGTTGCTACTTCCTGTGATGGAGACAGCTTTCAGCTATTAATACACAAGAATAATGCCTTAATTCTGCTGCAACAGAGAAGTCGTACTTGGCTTTAGCATATTAACCCATTCCTCAGTCAACATTCTTCCTCTCCTTGTCTCTCCTCACACTCCTGCTGTGCATGTCTTCCGACTGCATACTTTTCCTTGCAAAATGAGACATGTACTGGTTCTTCAATCAAACACCATTCAAAACATTCTGGTTTTTAAACTGGACCCCTAGCCTGAGTCAGTTCTCTATTCTCTTTTTGTACTCAACAGAGAAAAAATATATTTCTCATCACTGACTTTTAAAGGAATCTGGAAAACAAGCTTAGAATAGGTGTCTTGCTTAGAGATTATTTAAGTAGGTGAGACAAATCAGAGCGGGGTAATTAAAGGTACAAGTCCCAACAGTACTTGTACTCCACAATGCCTGAAATGTCAAACATGTCCACTGGTTTTGGATATTTGGCTTGATATGTATCTCAGGTTGGACAGTCCAAAATGAAGGGCCTTAGTATTAGCGAATGGTTCAAAATTTAAGCCTTTGAAGTGCGAAACATCTGGGATTTTGAGTACATTTTCAAACTCTAGAGTTGTATTCTGCAAGTGCTGATCATATGGCACCTCCTCGGGAGGTCTGCAAGTGCTGATCATATGGCACCTCCTTGGGAGGTCCACTTGTAGACAGATAGCTGGATCCAGTCCCAGAACTGACATGGAATTAAGATTTAGCTTGAATGGACTGACTCCTGTAACTCTAAACGTACTATGTTGCAGAACACGGAGGGCATCCAAACAGTGCCCCAAAAGGTTATTTTAAGATCAGGAGCATCAAGGTAAAAATAATTCAACTGGTGAAAAAGGCAGTAAGACGAAACACCCTGAAAGCTAACAGAAAGGGAGATTTTGTTCTTCTTTTTCTTTTTTTCTTCTTATTCAGAAACAATGTACTGACAGAGGAGCCTGCTGAGGCCTCGGAAACTCCTCCCTTGTGCCTTTTCTCTATCTTTGCTTTTGGCACAGTTTTAACTTATGAGTGGTATGGTTTTGGCTAACATTGTCAGACTTAATCATATGATATAATTTCTTCTATGAAAAGGAAACTAGTTGAAATTAAACTATGCTACAGCTTTACCAAGTATGTAGACACATTTTTAGTGTCTAATGAGGTTCCTCTTACGAAACAGAGCCCTTTAAGACTTGCTGACATCTGTAACCTATAATTGCCGTGTTTTTGTCATTGCATGTACATGGACTTCGCACTATAGTACACTGTGAGTGGTGCGTGTGTGGATGCCTTGGCAGCATCAAAGGCATCCTTCTTCCTCACCGAGGTTTATGGGTTATCGTTCCTAATGAAACAGAAATACATTTCCAAGATGAACCATCATGAGGGAGGATTACATCTGAAAAAGTATCCCTAATGTCCACTGGCCTTTCTAGAGATTGCTTTCTGAACATAGTAATTGCTTTAGTGTGGATTTCCTGGCTAATGTGGGTAAGAATATTTTTTCTTAAGAGTTTTAACAGTGGTGTATGTGTGTTATGGACCTACACTGATGACAGTGTAGTATAACTAGGCCCAAAGGAAAACAAACAAACCCTGCCTAAAAACCACTGTAGAATTATGTTAGTAATGCTTTGTGTCTGAATGCTCTCTAGAGATATTCACTTTTTTTTTTTCTTTTCCCCTGGGCTTCCGTGATTATTAATTTATATCTCAAGTCCTCCTTCAATGTTTATAAATCATCTGAGTACTATTTTACAGGCTAAGAAGATGCAAGAGTGCAAAAGCCCTTCTTGTGGATAAGTGTTGTGCTTCCAGGCATATAAAACAAGATTTTTCTTTTTTTTCCTTAAGAAACACAGACACATACATGTAAGTAGGTTAAATAGGTGTTTTTCATGGGACATGTTTCATCTCATTGTAACACAGATGTCTAAAACAGCTTAGATGAGTCCCATGGCAGAATTCCGCCTTTCTTCTCAGTGACAACAGTAATGGTTTAGCCACCTAGCTCAGTGGGAAAAGAGTGTATTTTAGATTTGTGAGATGATAGTCACTCTTGGTGTGCAAGGTTCTCCTCAAGTTACTTCTGAACAGCCTTACTAATTCATCAGGGATAAATAAAGCTAGTTAGGGTGAATCCCTATAATGGAAAGGGGAATTTGGCATTTGACACTTTAATGAAGTTTGCAGGACTGTGCCTTAAAAAAGGCTTTAGTCCTCTTCACATGCATGAGGGAAAAGGTTGCTATGTGAATGTTATGTGAATTCAGGCTCTTCTAGCCTGAAAAAAAGCCTTAATGATGAGCTAAGTGTAAGTAGGTATTTTGGAAGAACTTCAGAGGACAAACTTTCAGAGATTTAAAGGAGCTCAGACTTCCCTGCAGAGACTTTTCTTTTTGCAAATGTATGTGTAAGTACTCTGACTTACATAGCTCAGGTTATTAAAAACAAAAGAAACCCCAGAACAGTAGCTGAAGCTTGTGGAAATAAAGAACTTCTCCATCTTTTCTGAATTTGGTATTTTAGTGTTGGCTGACGTAGTTGTTTGTGCAAACCCCATAAATAGCCTAGATATGTTACTGATACCAGACATAATATTGCTTGTGTTAAATCTCTTATCAAGTTTGTATCTGGCTGCCAACCAGCTTAATAAAAAGCTGATATTTATGTTCTTTAACAATATAGCAAGTGACCTTCATGGATTTTGTGATTTCATGAATGCTCTTTGTGGTTTCGTGTTGATTGTAACTGAGAGTTATTGTAAGGAACACAGTCAAACCAGCACATAGTAATTAATTCCAGACATAATTTAAAAATATGCTAATCTGACTTTTAAAGTAACCTTTAGCATATGCAAATATTCAGACTATCATCTTTCATTTTGTTACCCTTGTGGGCATCTCTGAAGCAAAAAAGCCCAAACCAACCAACCAAAGAAAGATTCAAAAAACCTGGTCAACCCTCTTAGATCTTCCATTCCAAATCCTGATGGAGCTGAATACGTAACTTGGATGTAGTCTTCAAGATAGGTCAGTCTATGGTGTTGCCTTTATGTCTAGAGCTTTCTGAACATGAAAGTAGAGTGAAGCTGGCCCAGAAGACCGCTGGCAGGAGGATACATCATCCCAGATATGCTGCCAGCCATATGCTCAGGGAAGGATGGCATTTACCTCCCCTCAGGAAGGAACTGGGCGGCAATATAGCAAGAGCCACTGGCAATAACTAAGGCTATGATGGGAGGGAAAGATGAAAAAGGAGTGCAATTATTTGTGGGACAGAAGGATTCCACGTTGTTGGCATACCCTGCCAATGTGGCATAACCTACCCTGGTGCTGCTGTGGGTTCCGCTTTGCATGATCCAGGCTGGTAGAGCTTGCACCAGATTCTGGTCTTGAGGCACTAAGAGTATCCCGTTACGGCCATTAAGACAGAAGGAGAATAAAATCAAAGGGAATCAGGAAAAGCCTCCACACTCATTATAAAAACAAAACTGTGCTAGGAAACATGATGCGTATTTCTTTTAATCAAAAGCAGGAAGACATTTGGAGCACTTGGGGCCATCGATTGCCCTCCGGCCCATGGCGGAAGTCCCCGGTGATGTCAATGGGAGCTCTGCACGCGAATAGCGGGGGCACGGAGACGCCTTGGTGTACCACTGCAGGGAGTGTACCAAGAAAGGCTGTAGCTGGACTTTAAAGCCTACCAAGAGCTGCAAGAGTATTCAGTTGACTTTTATAGAGCATTTCATTGACTTATCGAGGCACAAACGTGCATTTCCATTGAAGAAAAAGAAAAAAAGCTAAGTGTGTTGTTTTGTGCATGTTTCCTGTCCCTGCCTTTCGATGGGTAGGAATCCTGCAAGGTCTGAGCTGCACAGCCCCCACTGTCTCAATATTGGCATCAGTCAGTGGTGACACTGTGTCTGCAGACAGCACCGGTAGTCCCCAGAACAGCTCTTCCTCACACTTGTAATGATCTGGAGATTATGATACAGGAAACTACTTTGCAAAGTTTGCTGCTTTGGGGCAGGAGCTCTTAATTTTTTGACAAAGACAAATGAGTCTTTGGAGAGTAGTAAATCCATTTGTGTGGTGATGTTAAAGGGTAGGTGACCTCTTCTGTGGCTGCAACCCCTGAAAAACAAAAAAGATTCTTTTCACCATGCTACAAACAGGTTCATTCTTGGTCTTTCCTTGAATCATATTGCAGAGGAAACGTCAGCCTAACAAATCCTTAGGGTATTTTTTATTACATATGCATCCTCTATTACTCATAAGTTCCTTTTGCGATCTCTGTGGATATTTAACACCTATTATTAAATAAAGCACTGAGGCAGTCTTTCATTTCAGAATGTTTGTGCAACAGTTTCATTAAATATCTTTAAGAAAATTTTTTTCTGTATCCTGGGGTACGTTTGAGATACTCTGCCTTAGGATTCTCCACAGTATAAATTTGAGTAGAATTTGCTTCTCTTCATAAGAAAAGAAGATCCTAGGGGCAGAACAGTTTTACAACACAAGTTCATTCTTTTGAAACAGAAGCAAAAGTAGTGCATTTGAAGAACTACTTGAGTGAACAAAGGTCAACATGCAAAAGTCTGGGACCAGAATGCAGTAAAGACAGAACAGTAAAGCATTACAATTTAAGGTTTTATAAAGGGTCAGTCTTGCTAGCTTTACTGATTTCTTTTCCAAGAAAGATTTCCATTGTCGTTTGTAAGATTTTTGACTCAGTGAAAATAATAGGATTTGCCTGAAAAAACATTGGAGCTGTAGATAAGCACAGAATTAAGATCTGCATGTTCCACTTTTTTAAGAGTTAAAAGCCAAACCTTATGTGAATTTTGAGGGAGTTTCTCTGCACTGGGAGTCAAACTGAACCTTCAAATCTGAACACCTGCAAAGAAGATTTGGAGTCAGAGCCTGTGGCTTGAGCCCCTCTTTGTTAAGCAATCCAAACAATAGCAGCAGCAGCAATGTTCCCTGTTCCCAGCACATGCTATTTATGACAATGCCCTTTGTTAAAGGGATTGTTCAAGGGACGGTAAATTACTCCGCCAAGCTTTAGTTATTGAGTCAAGCAGAATGAATGTTTTCCTGGCATTTTCATTTACCTTGTCACTTACAAAAGAGACATATAGGTATTGTGATAGTGGGAAGCAGAAGAATAATTAACTCTTGCTAGTCTGTATTCTCATGGTTGAAGATATGGCTGGATAATCACAGTAGATTCTTTCTCCTGGTGAAGTCAACATTTTTTCCATCAATTTCCTTGCAGACAGCAGGAACGTGTAGTCTTTAGGTCTTTCTCGATAAATGAATTTCAGTCATAGAATCATAGAATGTCCTGAGTTGCAAGGACCCACAAGGATCACCAAGTCCAACTCCTGTCCCTGCACATGCCAACCCCACAGTTCACACCATGTGTCTGAGGGTGTTGTCCAGTCTCTTCTTGANTCTCCTCCAGGCTGAGCAAACCCAGTGACTTTAGCTGCTACTCATACAGCTTCCCCTCCAAACCCTTCACCAACTTCATAGCCCTCTTCTGGACACTCTCCAGTAGCTTTATATCCTTTTTATAGTGTGGTGCCCAGGACTGCACACAGTGCTCCAGGTGAGGCTGCACCAGTGCAGTCCCTTCCCATCTAATTATTTCTCCTTGTGATAATAAAATAGAAATGGCCTGGAATAAGAAACACATCCCTAAGCAGTAGAGATACTGCTGTAGTGGGAAAATTGTACTTTAAACTCTCCTGGATTTTAAAGGAGATACCAAAGTACTGCTATTGATATGGAGTGATTTTTTTTTTTTTTTCAAATATGCGGTAGTATTTTGCTAAACTTGTTTAGATGACAGTAAACGTAAGAGTGATTTGAGGACTTGGTCTAGCTTTCATTACAAACAGGATTAGTCAGTTCTTTCAAGACTGTATGCACCATTACAATTTCTATACACTGCCTTAGGGGTTCAGATATTAACCTTTTATTTTTCTTCTCTTGCAGATACAAGCAATCCATTTGTAGAGATGCACAGTGATATACCAAAAATAATACACATGACTGTGGGAAGAGAAATGATCATTCCATGCAGAGTCACAGCACCAAACATTGCTGTTACTTTAAAGAAGGTACCTCAAGCCAAGCATGCTCTGAAAGTGTTATTGTGCATCATGGGTTTTTTTGTTTGTTTGTCTACTACTATTGTAGTGCTTTTGAAATATTGCAACAATTTAGTATTTCTTAAACAAGGTTTTGGGGTGTCAGTGTGTTTAGAAATATGTCGACTCTGAAGGCTTCATCTCATATGTCACAGAAGGGCTTCCTCAAATTGCTTATATTGGATGGGAGTTTTCTGAAGAAACTTAAACTTTTAATACCATTTTATTAAATTTTTACTGGCAAATGTTTCTTAAGCCCAGGAAGGATTTTTTTGTTAGGAGAAGAGACTTCCTCCCACATCTTCCCCTGCCCTTCCTCCCCTTTCCTCTTCTGTCCTCTGGAACAGCCGGTCCCTGGAGACTTGCTGGGGCTGTACAAGGATCTCTGCAAGCCTTTGCCTTTCCTCACTCCCACCACTGACTTTGCTGCTTCCTTTTCCATATGAGTGCACTTATCATCAGACAGGGGAGGGCTTCTCTTTGTAAGGAAACTCATGTAGTTTGAGATGGTGAGGGCAGTTTTAGAAAATCTAGACATTTTTAATGTTTTGGGGAAACCATTTCTTTCCCAGGTTCCTTCAGAGTTACACAGACAGCTAACTGACGTATGCGCCTGTAGTAAAGTGCTTAGTATCAAGACAGAGAGCAGCACTTCTTTTTTAAAGTTCCTTTGTTTGGCTTAGAAATGAGATGGAGGTTCCAGTGATGTTTGGTTTCTAAATAAAATGAGTTTTGTACATGGCAGCATAAAGGTTCATAATTGTTACAAGGAAAATAAATTTGTCTTTTTATAGAATAGCATGCAATTGCCAAACAGGACCACCCTAAAATGCCTATCTAGATCAATACAAGCCTTTGATTCTTCTTTGGCTGTAGAGTTTTACACAAGCCACAGATTTGATCCAGTGTTTTAACTTGATCTAGAGGTTTACAAAGTCTAACCAGCATTGCTTTGCTGATATAGATACTGATTTTGCCTCTTGTTTTCCACCTGTTAAATCTCATGAAAGAAAGCAAAATGCAGAGAAAATAATCTGATCTAGGATGCTACTCCGTGTGTGTACAAACACACACACAGTTCTCCTGCAAGAAGTGCACCATGAGATTCTGTGGCTGTAGAATCAAAAGTAAATGAGATTTAGCTTTCCATGGGGTGGATTTTGTGAAGCGGGAACTTATGATGCCCAGCTACGAGAAGTGCTGGAAGGATGATCTGAGGAACTACAGGCCTGTCAGTCTAACCTCAGTGCCAGGGAAAGCCATGGAGCAGATTATCCTGAGTGACATCACATGATGCATACAAGAAAACCAAGTGATCAGGCCCAGTCAGTATGGGCTTCTGAAAGGCAGGTCCTGCTTGACCAGCCTGCTCTCCTTCTACAACAATGTGACCTGCCTAGTAGATGACGGAAAAGCTGTGGACATTGTGTACTTAGACTTCAGTAAAGCCTTTGACACCATATCCCACAGCGTCCTTCAGGAGAAGCTGGCAGCTCATGGCCTGGATGGGTGTACTCTTCGATGGATAAAGAACTGGCTGGAGGGCTGGGCCCAAAGGGTTGTGGTGAATGGACCCAAATCCAGTTGGCAGCCAGTCATCAGTGGTGTTCCCTAGGGCTCAGTATTGTGGCCAGTTCTGTTTAATAACTGGATGAGTAGATTGAGTGTGCCCTTAGCAAATTTGCAGATGACACCAAATTGGGTGTCAGTGTTCATCTGCTGGAGGGTAGGAAGGCCATACAGAGGGATCTGGACCGGCTGGCTCGTTGGGCTGAGGCCAGTTGTAAGAAGTTTAACAAGGGCAAGTGCCGAGTTCTGCACTTGGGCCACAACAACCCCAGGCAGCGCTACAGGCTCGGGGAAGTGTGGCTGGAAAGCTGCCCGGCAGAGAGGGATCTGGGGGTGTTGATTGACAGCTGGCTGAATATGAGCCAGCAGTGTGCCCAGGTGGCCAAAAAGGCCAACAGCATCCTGGCTTGTATCAGGAATGGTGTGGCCAGCAGTAATCGTCCCACTGTACCCAGTGCTGCTAAGGCCCCATCTTGAATCCTTTGTTCAGTTTTGCGCCCCTCATCATAAGAAGGACGTTGAGATACTAGAGAGAGTTCAGAGAAAAACAATGAAGCTGGTGAGGGGCCTGGAGCACAAGTCTTACGAAGAGTGGCTGAGGGAGATGGGGCTGTTCAGCCGGGAGAAAAGGAGCCTGAGGAGAGATGTTATTGCTGCCTACAACTGCCTGAAAGGAGGTTGTAGTATGGAGGGTGTTGGTCTCTTCTCCCAAGTAGCAAGTGATAGGACAAGAGGAAATGGCCTCAAGTTGCACCAGGGGAGATTTAGATCGGATATTTGGAAAAAATTATTCATGGAGAGGGTGGTGAAGCAGTGGAACAGGCTGCCCAGGGAAGTGGTAGCGTCACCATCCCTGGAGGTGTTTAAAAGGTGTTCTTAAGAACATGGTTTAGTGCTAGAGTTAGATTATGGTTTGACTCAATGATCCTGAAGGTCTCTTCCAACTGAAATGATTCTATGATCCTATTCTATGATTCCATTTGGGCACTGTATTGTAGCATCTGAAATTTCAGCATAATAAATTCCTAACTGTCAACATTCAGGTTTCTCTCTTGTTAAACAACATAAAAATATTTTTTTTTCTCCTTATTTGGAGAACATTGAGACATGTCTACCCTCTGGTTTTGTATCAGCTTTCCTTTAGCTTGGTCTTGTGGTGTAAGATGCATCTTTACACCATCAAAACCAGATGTAATACTCTGGGAAGGAGAAAGAGGAGGTGGAGCCAAGTCTTGAAAAACTGGTTTGGTTGCTTACATGTTTTGCATTCCAGGAAAAATTAATCCCAGAATTTCCTGAAGTATGTAAGCTACAATGTACTACATCATATCTTTTTTTATCATCTGTGACACCCACATATGAAGATTCCAGCAAGTTTTTGCTCACATAGCAATTAAAAGATGTATTAAATGCATTTCACAGCTGCAGGCAAACTACTTCAGGAGAGACGGCAAAAGCTCTTCTGTGTTTTCCATTTAGCAATAAAGGAAGAAGTCAGTGTCACCATAATGCAATCCTCTGGAGCTAGAAAGAAAATCCCAGCATTAGAATAACTAAATTCTGCATTCCAGATTGCCAGAAAATCAAAATACAGAATATTTTGGTAATTTCTCTCTTCTGAAAGGACTCATTGGGACAGTTGCATGAGCACTGCCTTCAACATTTTGTTCCTCTGCAGTGCTATTTCTTAGTTTTAGTGGACCAGTGTGGGGAAGTTTTATTGTCCATCTTCAATACTATGATTGATTTTTTTTTACTAAAACTGCGTCTTTACCTTAGTCAACCCTTTGAGGTACTGTGTTTCTCTAACTTTCAGGCTGAACATCTGCACAAATTAGGTTGTTTAGCATGGCAATTATATACAACATGGGAGGAGTCCTGAAAACCAAGACGTTAATAAAACAGGGATTGGGAAATGGTGATGGAGCTTTTCATTCCTATTTCGAATCCAGCCTTCAGGTCCTGTTATAATCTAGATTTGGAGCAGCTAATGGCCCTTTCTCTTCTTCATCATATGAAAAGCTGTGAAATCAATTTATAATTTTGATCTAATGCTTAATAGGCAGATATCCGGAGCATCTGAAACCATCATTTCTATCACTATGATGCTGGCAGCCTCATGAAAGATATCTAAAATAAGACAAACCCTATTGCAAGTAAAGTACACCCTTCTCTTGCCTCTTCATTTGGTCTTATCTTGCTAAACAGAGAAAGCATCACCTTTTGGTACAATGGTTTGATCCCTCTGTTTATTGTTCTTTTGATTTCTGTCATAAAGTCAAAAATGACATTCACAGGAATAAAGGTAAATAAGCTTCTGCGTAAGAAATAAAAAGAGTTAAAAAACCCAAGGATGTTGAGAGTCACACACTTGGACAGTCTGAATTCTTAATAATGCCACCTCATCCTTCCCAGATTAATGGAAGGAGAGATATGAAAGACAAGTATTCAAAACTCTAACATACATTTTTACTATACTTTCAGCTGCCTCTTTCTAACACAATCTGCTTTTTGAGACATGGGGCTTTAGCTTGACTAAATACTCTCGGTCATATGTATATACAGAAAACCTTGTCATAGTACTGTGTTAATGTTACCAGGTACCAAAAAGGTTCAGTGGTTGGTGCTGAGTGAATAAGGAGGCACAGCTTACACCAAAAGAAACTGAAGCTTAGTTAGAAACAAAATACAGAGAAGGTGAAAGGCCGAGACTGCACTGGGATTCACAGTGATGTGGTTCATGCAGATAGTACAGAGACAGTAAATTCCATGTTTACTGCAGCTGTCACAACACATTGATTCTTTGAATGCTTCTGACTATCTGCTGGTACCCATCTGTAAGCTATTATTTTAGTTGAATTTATCCTCTGCTGCTTCAGGGGAGATCTCACTGTTCCAGCACTCTGTTTCTTCGCAGGTTTTCTGCTTCTCTCTGTGTTGACCAAACAGCCAAGTTTTTTGACAAGGCCTTGAACTACATTGGCCCTGCTCTGTGTGTGGGATGGACCAGTTGACCTCTAGAGGTCCCTTCCAACCTAAACTATTGTGTGATTCTGGGATCCTCCATCCTGTACCATCTCTGCAGTGATCATCATGGTGATGATGCCATGTCTCTAGGTGGTTGCCTGGAAGTTGGTTTAGGGCAGAGCAAAACAATCATGCTTCTCTGAGAGTGGGAAACAGGTCATCTGAACCAGTGGGGTTGGCAGGGGAGAACAGTGTGGAAGAGAGTTGGGTGAGAAACCAAAGCAATCAAGGAGAGAGCACTGAGCTGTGACGGGCCGTGAGGGTGAGCACCCAGCCTCCACTCCTGGTTTCTTCTGAGATAAAATCCTAGTTATTTCCACCCTCTGAAAGGGGCTTGTTGCAGTATCTTGTTTCCTCAACTTAGCCAGAGACAAGTTGTGTCGTAGTGGTCTTTCACTAGTCATAGACTTCAGTTTTCTAAAGTGTTCTGTGCAATAAATGTAAAATGTCAATTTATGCTTTCATGTGTGAGCCTGTGAAACTTTTTAGTCTCGAAGTTGCAAATAGCTACACAAAAAGATGTAACTCTAGCTGGTTTTGAGGGTTGTCAGATAAGTGAATTGTGCAGGCAAAGATGTGCCTCCAAGGCAGGTGAGCCTGTTGGATATACAGACAACCAACGACACTCAGTGTTGCAAAGCAGGATCATATTTATTAGGTGAGCACTTTATTTACAAGACCCAGGCACTTCCTGGGTGTTTTGGCTACTTTCCTATTCCTGGAGTAAGGCTAATATAAATTCAGTAATCCAACAATGAACTAATTAATATGAAGTTAATGCCTGCCACCGGAAATGTCAGTCTAGGGAGGCTCTGAAAGTTGGACTTGCTCTTTCTTCAGTGGTCTGTATGAAAACCTATAGAGGAATATGCTCAAAAATAGCTTGGTTTCCATGAAAGCAGCAGAAGGATAAGTCGAGTTGAAGCCATGGAAAGCAGAACTATGATCTAATTTAAACCAAAGCCTGAATATTTGTTTTATTTAGAACAGGAATGGCAATGGATCTTTTAGAGTCCAAGATACTGTTGAATGGTAGCCAGGAGGCTATAAAGTAATGGGTTTTATTTGTATGTGTGTGTAACACACACTTCCCCTGCAATTTGCATGCTTATTATAGCATCTTATCAGCTGTTGTAAAGATAAGGAATTCTACCACAACGTTTTGTGCTCTGTAATTATTGTTCATTTGATTCACCGTGCATTTCTGTCAGAGGAAACGGCAAGAAATGAGTGGAGGTGATCCCAAGGGCAGCTTTCGGTGTGCGCTGAGCGTTGAGCATTGAGGGTGCCACATTTTGGAGAGATGCTGTACCATGCAGTAAGGTGCTGGGCAGCCATGCTTCCCCCAGCCTCTGGCAGCCACCCATGCTGGCTTTGGCTGTAGGAAGGAGAGGGCTGGCCAGCATACAAGTCCTCTGCTCAAATAAAGGGAAGAAAGAGGAGAAGGGGGCATAGTGAGACTGGGTGGACAGTGAGAGGTGATGGGCTGCAAGGTGCTTAGTTGACCCGGAAGTCTTTGCTTAGGGATCTAATTCACTCAAACTCTATGTGCCATCTTTAAAAAGATGTTTTTACTGTGAAAGCAGGCTTTATAAAAGTAGAATCAAATCCAGGATTTATACTTGTGGCTGATCTCTGTGTTATCCAAATGGTGGCATTTATTCCATCAATAAGGCATGACAAAGATGATGTGAAAACAAGAGGCCTCATCTAAGCTTCAGTGCCTATGCCATGCTTTGTCTTTTCAGGGTTTTATTGATACCTTATTAAAATGGGGCTTAACACTCAAAGGATCCTAACATAAAACGTAATTTTTACTGCTGACAAAATGAACACTTGATCCCATATGGCAATATTTTAGCCTGTATTAGATTTCAGGTCTTAAACTTAAAAACACTTGATGGCTTTACACTAATTACTTGTTGGGTCCTTAACTTTTGAGGGATTTAGAAATGCCAAATTTTTTACATGTGCTGAATACTTTTTCTGTGGAAATGTGATGTATTTAGTGTTTCAAGATGTCCTCTCAAAATCCGCTAGTCGATATGACTTTCCTCATTCAGTATGATCAGGAGTTCCCCACAAAAGGACCTAAGGAAGTTGTGTGGCTTTAAAATTTGCACTTCATGTTGTACGTAATGACTTAGAGATGTGTATTCTGTGACTTGTCAGCTTTGGAACAGCCATTCTTGTCCTTAACCTTTTTTTTTTTAAACAGTCCGATCCTTTAGACAACATAAACGTGAGAAGCATCGGATTGAATCCTGGCAGGAATTTGTAAAAGCCACAAAATGACAGCAAATTAAGTCCATTTGTCACCTCCATTCAAAAATCTGTATTTGTGTCTCATTGGTGAAACCAGGATACTTAATTGAAAAGGTTTGCCAAGATGAGCACTTTAGCTGCCAAACAGGAGCCGACAGAATAGCAGCCCAAGCACTGAGGCTAATGACAGTGTCAATCTATTGTGTCATAAATTACATCCTGTTATAAATAATGAAATCTTGGAAACAAATAAAACATTCACATTCTTCACCCATATTTTTCCTCTGTTTTGTGATGAAAGTCTGACTTGAAAAAACTGCATAATTAAATGTCATCCTTTCTACTTTGATTGGCATTTTTAGGCTGTTTTTTCCCTTTCCTTTTTATTAAGCTGCTTTGATTAGGCAGGGGTATCAAACTCATTTTAGGACTGTAGTACGGCAAATGCAAGGCTGATGTGGCCCCTGATAAAAATGAGTTTTACACCCCTGTATTAAAGAATAGCATGAGGATGAGTTGTTTCTATGATGCATGTTTCACACTTCCAGATTCCACGTGAAACCCTAATTCCTGATGGCAAGACAATAATTTGGGACAGCATGAAAGGCTTCAGAATACCTGAGGCAACCTACAAATTCATAGGGCTCCTGAGCTGTGAGACAACCATTGGCGGACACAAGTATAGCACAAAGTACTTAACATACCGAGAAAGTAAGTAGTGTTCTCCACTCCTCATCTTTTCATTAGGCACTCTGCCCTGGTGATGTTATTCACTTCTCTTTCCCTTCATCACATGCAGCCAACACAATTTTTGATGTCCAATTAAGCACTCCACGTCTTGTCAAGCTGCTGAAGGGAGACAGCCTGGCAATTAACTGCACTGTCACCGCAGCTTGGAACACCAGAGTGCAGATGACGTGGACTTATCCTGGAGAGGTGAGTGCTGCGGTTGAAATAAAGAAACCAGGGGTCTCCCATAGATCACACTGTTTCTAGCATCTCGGGAAGAATTTTGCCTCCAAATGCTTACCATGCTTCACATTCCATTGTTTTGACCCTTACTGACATGTCTTTAAATGGTTCTTTTTTTTTTTTTTTTTCCTTTCTGGTGCTTAAATGAATGAGTGAACATGTTTACATGGTGTATTCTGGTTATATTGCATAATCATGAGCAAATACTAGAATTGTTTCATCCCTGGGAGCTTCTTTTCAACTTGTAGAAATGGCAGAAATTTATCTACACAGGCAAGGTCTCTTGTGACAAAATTTTTCAGTGAGTTGCTCTTTCTCAGCATATCCATTTAAAAGACTGGCAGACAGTCAGGCACCCGACTTAAGCATGTTTAGAAAAGATATTTTGATTTAGCTAGCCAAAATCTCATTTGTTAAGTGTCACATGAACAATCCTCTTGTTTTGACAACCACAGGAATGATCTTGAATGTGCTTCTCCTCCCCCCACATTGGGAGCATCCTCATAAATATTTGTCGCTTACAGAATAACTGCCAGGGAGTCCGTGTAAAGCTGATAAGAAATTTTGCATTATTTTAAGGTTTACAACTCCCATTCCTTTCATGTCAGTTTGATTTATGCTGGTGATTCAAGTCAAGAACATTTATTATGTCACTTATTGTACCTAATCACAAGCTGAAATTATTATTACATTATATAGGGAAGATTAATGCAATCATTTATTGCACGCTGTAGCCATTTTCCCTGGCATTTTTTAATCTCAGAAATGAACAACTCAGCAACAAGAAACGCTGCAAATATATTACATTGCTCATTGCTCCCTTACCAAGCCCTAGCTGAGCACCACACTTGTGAAATTCTGCTTTGTTTTTATTTGGATGGTAACTGAAGGGTGCTCAGTGTTTGTAAGACACCAGTGATGTCCTGGGTTAAATAAACTTTGACGCCAAAGGCTGAGGGTGAGTTGCAGGAAATAACTCCTCAAACTCACATTATCTTCAGTTCCACCCTGTTATTCCCTTGCCAAATCTAGTTCCTTTTCTGTTTATAGCGTTTCCAGAATTCTCCCCTCTTCTTCTCTGCCCTCTTCTTCTATACATCTGCTTCTTATAGACACTGAATCCAGACACCAAACTATGTGCTCCACTTTGTGGCTTTGGGGATTTTTATGAGCAATGCTGGACAAGGAGCAATGTGGAGCTGGGTGTGTTGCTGTGGCAGGCCATATAGAAGAGACAATCTTCATTTGGGAAGAACTAGTTTGGGTGTTATCACAATTTTGGTGAAGATAGGAATGAATTGCTATGTTACTCTTGATTTTTATTTTTGACTCTGGAAATGTTAGGTGTATTCTGTATGTCTGTGCTGTCCAGAGGGATCTGGATTTTTTATTAAGGTGTGGTAGCAGTACCATAAAGTAAAAAATTTAATAATAATGAAAATTGGTTTGATTGCACTCTTACTTGTTGATTTTTGCTTTTATAGGCACGGAAGAGAGGTTCTATAATGCAGCGCATTGACCAGAGGAATATAGAAGCCAACATTTTTTATAGTATCCTTGTTGTTGACAAAGTGCGTGATATTGATAAAGGCCAGTACACCTGTCACGTGAAGAGTGGGACATCAATCAAAGCTGTTAACACAACAGTCATTGTTTATGGTAAGAAACGTTGCAGATTTGTAGAATACTGAATGCCCATGTACCAAGCTCAGTTATACAATAACTTTACACCTTGACACAAAACGCAAGTGAATTTATAGCATGTTCATCATAGTCAGAAAAAGGAGGGAGACAAAAGACAATATATGCCTTTTCTTCCATGACTGGTTTGTATTGTTGGCAGCAGATATGTCAATGTTCAGTTTGATCACTCTTGTTTGCTAAATACTGTCCTCAGCCAGTTCCAGCAGAAGCAATCACTTAAACTATAGTTTGCAAAAAACCCACATGTACAAGCTGAATTTAAAAAGAAGAATCTAACTTCCCCTTCTACGGTACTTATTTATTATTTTCTGTGAAAAATGAAGAATAAATAGACACACTACCTCTACGTGGAGCAGGTAGCTGCCAGACCGTTCAAAATAATGAAACAAGCACAAAATACTACAACTCAGGAATGTGGTTTTACAGTGAGAGCCTTAAACAAGTTCCCTATAGTCTGCCTGGGCCTTCTGTGAAACTTGGACATTTCTGGTGTTATTTCAAATATATGTGAATTATTACTTTTGTGCATTGGGACTATTACGAAAAGCTACCTTCTTTGTGGCATCCTGTTACAATTAGGCCTACCCAGGATCTTTGAAGCATCATTAGTATTAAAGACCAAGCCACTGGTGGGTGTCCTCTGTGACAGACGACACATTGTTAGAATATTCATTTGTTCTGTATTTTCACTGATCTAAGTTTTGTCTTTTATCTGGAAGTGTGAACTAAGCATCCCATCTTGGTATTCTTAAAGAGTATTTCAGTTCTTTTTGTCTCTTCAAGCTTTGAACTAAGTCACTGGGAACGTAAGATGAATCATGATAACAGCTTCTTATATTCTTGTACAGATAAGTCTGAAGCTACCAGAAATTGATTAAAATTAAAGTCAGAGAAGCTGGGACTGTTGAAGCTACCTTGTAAACTCTTATTTACATAAGTGTGAATAAGGGTTTGCGGAACTGGGGTTATATCTTTGAGTATAACCTGAATTGCATAATTAAACTACTGATTCATCTTATGCATGTTATTTTCAATGTATATGGCAAGTGATTGAGTATTGCACTTGTTTAATAGATATCCAACATTCTTATGCAGTGCATAATGTGAGTAAACATTGCACTACAGGCTCTATCAAAAGGACACTCAAACAACTGTTTATGTTTTGAATATTTCATTTTACTCTAAGTGCAATTTGGGTAGTGAGGGGGAAGGAGGTTTCCTAATGCATTGTAGAATGTTGTGTTTTATCACCTCTGATAAAACCCATCAACTTGCCAGAGAGTTTGAAATATGGGGCAATACAACTGGAAAAGAACAAATTCCAGCATGTTGAGATTGTTCCAATGAAGTGATATGAAAGAGCTGTTTACCGACAATACAGAGAGTTTCTCTGAAGATCTCTTAAGTCCTCCGTGGCAGAATATTTTCTTTTGGAACATTCATTGATTCTCAGCCTTTAGGGGTGGAGGGGTCATCTGTTCATCTAGTTCAGCTTCCCGTGTACCACGAACCACCTTATCTCTTGTGCTGAAACAAGTGCCTTTTTTTCCGACTGAAGCACAATGTGAATTTTGTCTAGAGCGTATCTTCTCTAGGCAGATTCATGACCTGTGAATTGTATCTCAGTTTCTTGTGTGTTTGTGGTATTCTTCTCCATATTTTATAGATCTCCAGGAGGTTAGGTTTTATTCTTCCTGTTGCCATTTGGGAACACCAAAATTATTAAAGATAATTTTTATTTGTTTTCCTGTTCTCTTTAGCAGAGCAACTGTTTCTGAAGACTGACAAACAGTAATAAAGGTGCACTCTTTTTCTTTTGTTTAAGATAAAATGTTCATTAATTTGAAACGTCGAAGAAAAACTGCGCTGGAAGCTGTAGCTGGAAGAAAATCCTATCGTTTGTCAATGAAAGTGAAGGCATTTCCCTCCCCAGAGGTTATATGGTAGGACAACAGTTACTTCCACATATGCACACTTGACATCTTCATAGGTGAAAAATAATATCTTGGTAAAAGATTTAGATAAGACCCCCTGAAAATGGCAACAAACTGGAGACAATCCAGTTGTGGAGTTTTATTAGAAGTTTCAGTGTTGTCCTGGGTTTCAACAATCTATGAGAACATTATTTCCATTTTGCACATGCAAAAAAGGAGGTCTGGAAAGTTTAAAGCTTAGATTTTCAAATATGTTAGATATGTCTCGCATTGAAATCAATGGACACACTACAGCTAAATATGTCTTCCACCCTTGACTGAAGTGTTGCATTTAACTTCACCCAGACTTAGATATGAGACCTGAACTTGCTTTTCAGACAGTAGGAGAAAGAAAAGGAGGCTTTCATTAAAATAACTGACTAAACTGAGTCATACAGACAAACACTATTAGAAAACCAGTGAAGCTGGGTTTTATTATACGTTGATCTGCAGGTTGTAGACCTACTTTAGTGACTGGATCATTCACTTGGCTCACATATACTGTGCTAAGAAATCGTTTCAACCATGTTTTGTATTAACCCAAACCACTTTTATATAAAACAATATTACCTATTCAAGACCTCAAGGGTTTTTTGTTTAAATAATTTTAAATACCAGTAGCTCTGGCTCAATTCGTTGCACTTTAACAGAGGGTCTATGACAAGACTTTTTAAGAAAACAAACCATATATATACATGAATAGTGAGAGTTCATGTTATTCACAGCCAGAAATTACTTTTGCTCCAAACGTCTTGTTTTACAAAACAGTTACATTTATAGCTCCACATGGAAAACTGAGGAGTGAAAGTGAAGCTGATGCTAGCCTTTAATACAATACTTTCTATTTCTTTAATGGTTGGCTTGTTGGCTGCAATATGGAACCAAAACTTCTCAAATACAAAAAAAAATCCATTTAAACAAGAATTTTTCTTAATTTTTTTATTTATGACTGTGACAGTGGTCAAACACTGGAACAAGTAGGCCAGAGAGACTGGGAAGTCTCCATCCTTGGAGCTATTCAAAATCAGACTGAAAATGGTCTTGGGCAACCTGCTGACCTTGTTTTGACCAGGGGGTCGGACTAGACGATCTCCAGAGGCTCTTTTAGCCTCAACTATTCTGTGGTTCTGTAAAATACAGATACAGTGAAATGCCTAAATCCATAATCCTTAGACCAAATTTTTAGTGCTCCTCTAAGAACTGTAAGGATTTTCTGTAAATACTTACTAAAACCTGTGAATCATTGTAATTAAGTCCATCATCATTGTGAAACTCTGTTGCACTCTTCTACTAAAGCTGTTTCAACCTTTGTACAGCAACCTACCAAAATGTGCTTTATGCTGTATTTTAGCCTTTGAAGAAAAATGTTGTGCTTTTTCAGGAATATGTGTGTGAGCAACAGTTAGTACTTTTTAGGCTAATTTTCTGTTATCTTTAAAAACATTCACTTGATAACAGGGTATCTGATTCTTAAGTGCTTATCTAATCTACTTACTCTTCCTCTTCCTAAAATCACAGCTGTGCTTAGGCTACTGTTATACTTTGTCCCAGGATGTATTCTGAGGTCATAAATAAAGGGTCAGTGCTAGATGACACAACCTTCATTTGTGTGAATGAGTCCTAGACAAAATGGTTGTCTTCTAGACTAAATGGCGGCACAAGCATGGAAAACTGGGATCTTCAGAAAGAGTTGCAATTTTCAGCTACTCTCAAATGTTATAGAGCCTTGTCAGTTCCTTATCAATTTTAATATATAGAATGGTATTCTCCAAATTGCTTTGAAAAGATAAGTATACAAATTTATAATTTATTTATAATTTGTAATTATCAGCAATCTTATCGTAAGGGAAGGATAATCCTCTGGTAAACAGGATCTCAGGTGGTAAATTCAGTCTTTGCCCAAAGGTCAAGAAATGTTGTGAAACAAAATAACACAGGCAGTTAAACCAACATTATTTCTCAAAATTTTGATTTCTGGAATTCTTTTAAACAGGTTAAAAGATGGGCTACCTGCTGCCGAAAAATGTGCCCGATACATGGTTAAAGACTATTCGTTAATCATCAAGGATGTTTCTGAGGAAGATGCTGGAAACTACACTATAATTTTGAGCATACGACAGTGGAACTTGTCTAAGAATCTTACAGTCACTCTTACAGTAAATGGTAAATTTACAGCATATTCCCACGCTTCTCCTGAACATATAAACGCTAACTTTTCATTGAGCTAGATGTTCATTGATTTTACACAGTTCAAGTTACTGTGGGTTTTCTTACTGACTGTCGTGGGTCCAAATCCAAGCCTCATGTGCAGGGTGACAGACACATCTTTGAATCAGCAGACAGACGTTGGTTTTCATTAGAAGGGTTTCTGTCTTCCATGGTCACATACTTGTTCCTGATGACTTAAACATGTTACTAACCTCTCATCTGACTTGACTTAGACCTGCTGTTTTTCTTGGTTCTCCTGAGGATTTTTCTTATTACTCATCCTGCAGGAATGTAGTATTTTCATGATGTTGCAATACATTGGAAATTAGGTTGTTTTAATTGGTTTGCAATTTTTACCCTTTACAGTGAAGCCCCAGATATACGAAAATGCTGTGTCATCATTCCCTGATCCCAATCTGTATTTACTGAGCAGCAAACAAGTGCTGACATGCACCGTGTATGGTATTCCTCAGCCTAAAATTACATGGATGTGGTATCCCTGTAGACAAAACCATTCTAAAACAAGGTAGGACAGCTTCCTTACTTCTATTTAGCAGGTCTTTTCTAAATATTACATTTAAATATTTACTTTTTTACAAGAATAAAACTTGCCATGACCATTGCTTAGTTAATAGTGTTTGTATACTTTTAATCAATGTATTTTTTAGTAAACATGTAGGCACAATGTAATTTTTTCTGCATAATTATTTGAAAATGGAGGGTAGAGTTGTTGTTTTGTATTGCTATTTAGATCTGTTTACAGCTCAATACTATTAACGCATGCAACGTCCAGAGGTGATAATTGCTTTTTAATTTTTATGAGGGAAATATTTCAGGTAATGTCTTGCGAAGTTCACATGTTTTCTCATGGAGGAGATTTCTGTGCATTCCTCCATGCATGGTGATTCTCCAGTGTGGCTCCTTTTGAAATCCAACAGAAATAATCTTAAAGACTTTTTCCATTATAAAAGTCAAATCTCTCTTGTGATACATTGACTCATAGACTCGGTTCAGCAAGCCAAATGTGCCCAGCATTCTCCAGAAGATATTTAGACAGGGTAAAATATAAATGGCACCATAAAAGCGGATGTGGCACTTAACTAATCCTCTTTTATATTTAAGCTTTCTTTGGAACTCTGTTTCTTACAAGTTTGTGTGTTGACTCATTTGTTCAAGGCTCTTCCTGAATCATGAAATCTCACACAATATTAATGATTAACACTCAATTTCTACAATGGCATTAGCATTAAGCTACTGTTGAAGGTTTAAACATGCAATGTATTTGGATCACAGCACCACGAAGTTATTCAAAAACCTGACAAAAGTTTAGGAACTAACATTTCTGTATTTCAGTTGTAATTAGTCATTTTACATAGGATTTAACTTCTTCAACGCTTTCATAGAATTGGGTTTTAGTGTCAATCCAGACAAACATTTAAGCACATGTTTAACGGCAGGGACACAAGACACCTCATTCAATTAAATAGGTCAAACATCATATTTCAAATTAAGGGTGCTTGCAAGTGCCTTGTGATTGGTGAAAGAGTGTTCAACACTTTCTAGAAGCACACATTATTTTTCCAGTTATGCCTTGCTTTGGGATTGTGCTAACGGTTAGCTTTCTGTGCCATTGTCGCCAAGAGGTGGCACTAGCAATCTCTTATTTTGCTGGAATAGGTATAACCTGAAATTCTCCATTTTGAAGACAGGTGAGGGCTGCATTTCCTCTATGTTGCCTTCGAAGGACAAGTTACAAAATTCCAGGTATTAATTTATTTTTGCTTACAGGTTCAAGGTGTAAGAGAAAATACAACATCTTTTAGGTAGAGAGACCTTGTGAAAGGCATGCGTGAAAATTTTAAATCTTTTAGTTTCTTTCAAGTCTTTATACATCTATGCATGCTCTGGATTGAAATCATGGTGCAGCACTGATAAAACAGTTGGTTCTTGTTTGATAGCTGGAGTGGTGCTTGTCCATTGTCAAGTATTTCCTTGTGTAAACAAGCATAGATCTGCACTATGGCACAGGAGAGCGTGTAATAAGAAACAGAAATTAATATCCACAAGCAGGTGTTTAATAATGTGCTAAACTATAGACTCGACTAAATGCTAAATAGAGTGTATTTGAGCAGGTGATCAAAGGAGAAGTGTGACAATTCGAATCAGCTTTTGGCTCTGTTACAAGGTTGTTTCCAGACTTGCTTCCAAATTGCCTTCGTAATTGTTCTGTGACAATTCTCTTTAACCCCCTCCACTTCCTTCTCCTTTAAATGCTCATTGAAGAAGTAGTCTGGAGAGCACCATTTTTAATGCTTTGCCTAAGAGGAGTGGAATGACTTCCCTCTGAGTAATATTATGTCAATTAACTATCGCAGAAAGACAGAAATACCTGAATAATTACATTTTGCCTCCAGCTCCGGGAAGGGAGCAGAGTGGAATACCTCAGTAGTTGGCAGGCCTTTGCTCAGGCTGATGTCTGGACAAGTTCAGGTGTTCTCCATTAAGAACTTGAGAACCCTTTAATCCCACCTATTCCATTATACTTTTCCTCTTTGTATGAGTGGAGGTTTGCCTAAATAACAGATTTAAAGCGTGTATACCTTGTACAGCACATAAAAAATTCTATCTTATTCCGCCATTACAGCATTTCTTTGGATTTACCTGTCCAATGTTAAGTTTCCAAGGCTAAAATGTTCCTCTGTTTGTAGTCAAGGATTGCCTGCTTCTGTGCACAGATGTACCTTGTACCTCAAGTTGATAAACCCCTACAGGTTACCATTATCCAGTGTATGGCAATAGGGCTTCTCATCAAGTTTCTGAATCCCAAGCTATGGGACAAAGTGCACACTTTGAGTAAAAAGATGCTGTTGCTCCGAAGACCTTGCAGTGCACAGATCTGTTTAGTCCAAAATTTATAGATGTGCTTAACTTGACATCACTTGAGTACTATCACTGCAAGCTGGAGAATGATGCATAGTTCATAAATTAGATAGTTCTATTTTTGAAGCACTGTTGCCTATGGGGTCCTCAATAGAAACCGTTAGGTTGTCTGGCTGCTTACTTCAATTTCTGTTCCAATCAGTATTTCTGTTTCAAAAATCTAAAAATACTTTGGTGGATTCCATTGCTTTTAAATAAAATGCAGATAGGTTTTAATGCCTTGTGCTTAGTACAATAAATTTGCATAACTCTCCTCTCTATATTGTTCAGGCCAGTAACAGGAGGACAACCAAATTAAACAGTTTTCATAGTTTCCTGGTAGCAAATTTTTTAAAAATGCTGTAAAATTGCTCCACAAACTTGCCTTTTTGGAATGTGGAGAGACCAACGCCATTAATATTCCCTGTTCTTCATTTTCTGTTGAAATTACTTTGCTTAAACCGACTCTATTGCCATCAAATAACCTTTTGTTAGCTAGCTGGCTAACTAGATGGATAGATGGAAATACTCTCCTCTGGTGTTCACCCCATCAATAAAGCATAGAAAAGTCAAGAAAAACTGTCTGGGCAAAAAGTAATGTTTAGGGGTTTTTTTAAGCCTATGAAAAGCTAATAAATTCACATATAACAGGCAAAAGACAGTAGAAGGTGCAGTGAGAGTTAAAATAAAATGAAATTTAAAAAAATTAAATATTAGTCTATCTTAAATGGCCAAGAAACTTCTTTTCCTGTGCTATCTTACTCCAACTCAATCTGTTGCTCTGTAGCAGTCACATACATTCCCAGGCTGGGCAGCCCCTAGTTGCTCAGTGGATACAGCAGAAGACAGCCTGAGGGACACTTGCTCTGAAGTGGCCATCAGGCTCTTTGACACCTTCCCTACCACCCTGGAGTTGTTCTTTCTGGCCTCGTTTTCCCTCAGGTTGGGTTGTCAGCAGAGGGGCAGCCAGTGGCAGGGCTTGTCTCTGGAGCCAGCCGGGCTGGGCTCCACCTAAAACTCACCAGCCCTGAGGCTTGAAGAATGAGCATCTGCATGCTGGGAATGTGCTTGATGTTAATGGTTCTTGACCTGAATCTCTTCAGCAGATTTGTGTTTATCTTAAACTGGTCTGGCAGAGATTGCCAAGAAAGGCACGTGGGATATTGATATTGTTCAGTGAAAGGACTGGTTTCCTCAGCAGCTGTGCAGTGTCATTTAGGGGCAGTTTCTCTCTCTGGACATTTCCATGTGTGCAGTTCAAGAGACGTCTTCATCATGCTCTGCCCAAGGTTTGGCTGATCGGCCATTCAGAAACTGCAAACAGGTATAACACTGAATTTTGACCCTGGGTGTTCTAACTCTCCCACCACCTGGCCACCTCACTCTCTCCTTTAGCTATCAGTTTTGTTTAGCCTCAAAACTAATATCAAATTATTATCTTCTGCAGAGATACAGAAAACCTGAAAATACCATAATGAAAGTGCATGGCCAAACTCCCACCAGCTTTGGTGAAAAAGGAAGCAGGCCATGTGTGTACAGCAGTCTAATTGCATTTCTGCATTGTTTATGTCAGTGTATTAATAAAGGATTGAAAGGCAGAATCATTAGGATGTGCTTGGATAGATTATCAGGGGAAACCTGATTTGGAACATCAGTGAGGTAAAATGAACAAGTAAAGAACAAATGTTAATTATACTTAATTAGAAATGTACTGAACCACCTGAATTTAATTGTGGATGTCTGCAAACATTGATGCCCATTAGTTTGTCCACGGTGACTGTTTATTCCCCATGCCACCTTCTATTTTCAGGAAAGGGAAGTCTGAGTCCTTAGAGCTGGTAAAAGTAGGTCAGATGCCATTAATAAACAGGTAGTTAAAAAATGCCTTTGTTTAATTTGACATGGGGCCAGATCCTCAGCTCTAAATTCACACTGGCTGAGGATCTGGCTGGTGGCCTTTGTGCCTTCCACTCTCTACTACAAGAAAATCCTCTTACAGTGATCTAGTAATGTAAAGGCACTTAAAATGGGTACATCAAATAATATGCTAGCTATTCCCTTATTTTCCAACAGTTGGAGAAATAGATTAGCATAAATAAAAAAATCAGATCCTGAGTTTTTCACATATTTTTCAAAAAAATGAATAGGAACAGACAGACATACATTGCAGTAGCATGGACTGGCAGAGAATTTGAAGCCAAAAGGAAAGGAAAAGCGAAATAGCATCTGATCTGCTTCAGCTTGAGCAATTTGCTGAAGCATCTCATTCTGTTTTTCTCCTGTGAGCCAAAAATCAATGCTTGCTTGTGAACACCTCTGAAAACAGCTAGTAAGACTGTATCATTGTTCTCAGTCAGTAGTCCGGAATTTTTTTACATTTTTAAAATACCTTATTACGAAATACCGTATGAATCAGACCTGGCATATATATATGGATAAGCTTGATAAATACATGCTGTACATTGAGTACGTCCTTAAGGTAATGCACTGATGAATTTATTCTGCAAGCTGTAAATGATTTGATTATGGGTCTTAGCTGAACTAGAAGCTTAAGCTTTCAAATTTTGATATTGCTAGTTTTCAAATCACTTTTACTCAAAGTTTTTCAGGTTTAATAGGAAATGTTTTAAACGAAAATGCATTATGTTGCCCAAGTAATCTTTTTCATTGGTTGTTGATCAAACCTAAAATATAAGAACTAAAGTAACATCCAGGTGGTCAGGGGTTCTTTGGTTAGTATCACACTTCTAACCCTCACTCTCCTACATTTTTTTGCATTTGCTGTCCTTTTTTTTTTTTTTTTTCTTTTCTTTCCCTTTTTTTCTCCTGGTCCCTTCACAGAGTGGTCTGTTGGCTTTACAAGAGTCTGACACCTATTCTTAAGGAAGAACATGTAAGGGTCATGCACGTGTTTGGACATTATTGTTCAGTCTTTTACTCACTGTTGCCCAGGTCATAGAATCTAAAGCGTGTGACAAGCCTTACATGAGGATTGCACGTCATGAGTGAGGAACTGCACACTGGCGGTGCCTGAGCCTGTGGGACGTCCCAGCCTGTAGCCAGAAATTTGCTCCTACGCTAGCAGGGGCTCTTGGCCAAAGGAAGGCACCAGGTCAAACTCTGTGTGTGCTTAGGAGTGATTACAAATGGAGTGCTATTACTGGATTGAGTACACCTTTTACAAAAATATACAAACTTTAGTTAGCATCCTTTTTCCTTTTACGTGTACGCCTTTCAAAAAGCATTTGCAGAAGGCTTTGAACAGACACGGCGTACGGGGTAAGATCATGCTCAGAAAAAATATTCAGTTAAAAAATAGAACACAGAGGTTAAGAGGGAACAGTCAGTTCTTGCAGTGTAGGGAGGCAACCAGTGAAGTTTTTCGGGAGCTGGCGCTGGGGTCTGTACTTGTCAACATGTTCAGAAATAACCTGGAAAAGGTGGTAAGGAGGTGACAGAGTTTGCTGATGATATGAAGTTATTCAGATTTGTAAGAATGAGAGCTGATTGCGAAGAAATGCAGAACTATCTGAATCTGGGTATCTGAGTGATAAAGTGGCAGATGAAATTCACTGAAGATAAATGTGCACGATGTACATAGGAAAAAACAATCTGACTTTCACATGTAAAAAGTAAGCACGAAAAAGCTGTACGTGTAAAAAGGCTGTTGGCTGATCATCACTACCACAAAGAGAGATCTGAGCATTCTGATAAAAGGGTTTGTGAAATTGATCACAATCATGATCATATCAAAAAGCAAATCAAATGTTAGAAATTACCAGCAAAGAAATAAAGAACAAAATAGAGAATGCCATGATAACTGCACGTAAATCCATAAATGACCGACATCTTTTATTCTGTGAGCATTTTTGACCCTTTCATCTCAAAGGATGCAGCCAACCTGGGAGGCACACCAGTAGGGGCGACAAAAGGAATCAAAGGAATTTCAGAGAATGAGAGGAATGTGTCAGGGACAAGTGAGGAGGGAGGTCAAGGCTCTGCAGACCAAAAAAGAGGTGACTTGGGGGCTACATGATAGAGATCTGCAGAGCTGTAAAGGACACGTGTCTGAAGATCAGTTGTATATGTCTTTTCCAGCTCAAAAAGTAGGGGCCATTCAGTGAAGCCGGGAGGGGTGAAATTCCAAACAGAAAAAGGAAATGATTCTTCATGCAGTGGGTAGCAGATCTGTGAAACTCCTTGCCAGAGCATTTGAAAAAATTGCATGAAGTCTTGGAAGAGAAACCCACTGAAGTATAGAAATGACCTCTGTTGTGGGAAGCTCTTGAGTTGATAATAATCGGTGACTGGGGGAGTATTAGGAGGAAGTATCTGAAGTTAGTCCTGCTCTTACTCATCTCCAACCATCTGCTTATGGTCATTGTTGAGACAGGATATGGGGTAGATGGATCTTTGGTCTTATGTCCACATGTGTCAGTATTTTCTCTTCCTGTTTCCCTCTAATCAACTCCCCTCTCTCCTTAAAAATGTTTCCCTCCATTCTTTCTCATCCTTTCCTTGTTTTCTGCCTGCACTTCCAGTCCCTCGCTCCAGTCAGCCCGGAGTTGCTCTCAGACCCCTACTTGCAGTGAAGCTAAAAACAAACCATCTTGAAAAACACAACCTCAATGCAGCAAGAGCTCTTTCATCTCCTCTGCTGATCACTAGAAAATGAAAAGGGTGTTAGTCATGCTTCCAGCTTGTCAGCAAGACAGGGAGTATTAATGACTGTGTAAATAGATTAGTAAAGAATTACTCCCTTCTAGAGCCGAAAGGATCCAGACAGGACAGCAGAGAAAAGATAATTTCAGCATTATGAGAAGGAAGGTGTTGGGAGTAGCTGGATCTTGAAGTTTATAGATGTGAGGTTACGCCCAGAAGTGAGCTGTTAGGAGTGACTTGTGCATGGAAAATAACTTATGCTGGAAGTTTCTGAACAACATCTCTGACTTTATATAGAGGAAACTTATTTGGAAATAGAAGATACAGAGTAAGTGTGGACATCGTATGTAGAGGTTTCATGGTCTTTCTCTTTAGGTTTCTGACTGCTCAATCAAACCAGAAAACACCTCTTCCTTTCAGCACAACACGGGCTATTAAAATCAAATGCCTTTTCCCAGCAAGAAGTCCTAGGTGTTTGTGGAAACCTTGACTGATAGGCTGTAGTTTCAGCCAACACTCGTTTCCTCTGTAGAGGGCATGGTTGATGCTCTCGGAAAGCTAAAGTGTAGGCTAAGTCACAGTGACCATATGGAAGATGAGAGTGATTATAGTCCAGCAAAGGAGAGAGGGAAAGGAGGCAGACATGAAGGAAAGAAGGAAAGATTGGCTGAAATGTGACAGTATTGTGTGTCCATGAGGAATGCTAAGCAGTGTGAAGCAGGAAATAGAGGGTCAAGAAGCAAAGTATAATAATCTGATAATCAACTCAAGGTAAGAAAATTTCAGGTCAACTCAGGATGCACAAAAAATTGAAGAATTACTTTCAAATGCTGTTATGTTCCCTGATGGCCAGGGGTCTCAAGTACTGGCACAGAAGTTGGAAGTAAAATGTGTTTTTTGGTGACCCTTAGCTTCAGTCATATGAATGTTTTGTTGTGTATAGCTGGTGTTGCAGCATGCTCGGGTGTGCAAACGTAGAAGTGATCTTTTTCCTGTGGAAATGTGAGCATGGGCTGATGAAAGGTTGAAAAGTGGGATAGGTTAGACTCCTGTTGATCTTACTGCTTCTTTTGAGATAGTTCAGATCAATCAGCTTTCTGTGGTAGCGTACTGGGGTAGTTCAGGGCAAGCC
The DNA here is from genome assembly GCA_013399365.1 of Pampusana beccarii. Classification (NCBI taxonomy): domain Eukaryota; kingdom Metazoa; phylum Chordata; class Aves; order Columbiformes; family Columbidae; genus Pampusana; species Pampusana beccarii. The sequence goes on from VWYH01006481.1 coordinate 62,549, forward strand.
ATAATGTTTGGAAAGGATGACTCTGAAAGGTAAACACCATCCATTTATTTGTTTGAATGTAGACAATAGTGGGAAAGACAGTGTGCCCCTTTCAAACAATTTATTTTTCCGTAGAGCCATGGTGATATGCAGCAACACCATGAGTGCCATACCCTCTACTGTTTTCAAAGATGCTCACCAGGAGGATGAGACATTGAGGATGTGGGGGATCTGCTCTACAGAATGTGCTTTCCCTCTAAGTATCACCCTCAATGGGGACACAGATCATCCTACAAAACAGAAAACAATTCAATCCCCAATCTGTAAACTGAGCAGTGCACCAGGGCCCCAACCTAGCCTAATGCATAGAGGCCAATGAGAAATCCTCCAGCCACCCTGCAGCTCATCAGTGAATAACTTTTCAGGACAGCTAATAGTGTCCCTGATCACAAGATACTCCTGCTTTGGAGGCAGAGGTTGAGGACTGGTGATGGAGAATTACTGCTCTCTGAGAGTTGTGAGCATGTTTGAAGTGAGATGGGCTGGTGATATCCCATCTGCTTTTGATAGGAAAATGTTGACACTGTAGTGGGTAGCAGTAGGGACCACTGACAATGAGAGCAGAAAGGTGAAGGGCTGAAGAATGAGACATGCAGAGGAGGAATGTGCACCAGCCTCACCTGGACTGCTTGCTCGGCACTTTTTGCTAATCTCCTAAATAAATATAAATAAGCAAACTGCAATTTATGATGTAAACTGTATCCAGCTCCTACTATTTGCAGAAGATTTCCTCCTAGCTCCACTAACTCACCTACTCTGTGTGAGCGTGTGTATCAAGGAAGATGCCCGGGATGAATTCCCATCTGTCTGCAGTTTTGCCACCGAATGCAGTGGGGCCAGAATTTTGACCTCTATCCAACTATTTTTAACCTAGAAAAGGAGCACTTGGACCATAGCTCCTTAATGGACAAGTACATTATAGTGGTACAGCCAAAGCTCGTGGAGTACGCTGGCAGGGAACCAGCACAAGTTCTCCCCCTCCACCCTCTTTAAGCATGTTTCACAACCTGGACATGCTCCCTGCTACTATTCTCCCTCACAGTTTCCTGCCTCAAAGTGACTCAGTATTGCCCAGGACACGTGGCTACACCTGCACTACCAATTGCAGGGCGCTGGATGCTGAGGCACAGAGCAGGCAAGGCCCATGTCATTCAGATTTCTTTGATAACTTTCAAGTGGAAAACAGTTCCTATATATTCTTTACAATTCCAGGAATTTCCAGAGTTCCTGTCTTAAAGTTAGTGTCGTCACCACCGCCTCTTGAAAGATGTGAGTCAGCCCAAGTTGAATTTGTAATAACATTGCCCTGATGCTTCCAGGGATTGACTGCCGCCCTAAAAAAAAGATAGATGCTGAGAAAAATATTGTGCTTGCCATTAATCACTCTCAAAAATGATCACCATCCACGACGTGATGGCCTCCTCTTGCTCCTAGTACTGGTGCAATTGCCAAATACTACCTCAGTAAACAAGAGTGTGATTGAGGCTGCCAGTGGCTTTTTCAAGAGGAATGCTCAGAGAACTGAATCACAGAATCACGGAATCGCAGAATCACAGAATGGTTGGTGCTGGAAGGGACCTCTGGAGATCATCTGATCCAACCCACCTGCTAAAGCAGATTCACCAGAGCAAATTGAGCAGGATCATGTTCAGACGGGTTTTGAATGTCTCCAGGGAAGGAGACTCCACAACCTCTCTGGGCAGCCTGTTCCAGTGCTCTGTCACCCTCAAAGTGAAGAAGTTTCTCCTCACGTTTAGATGGAACCTCCTATGCTTCTGTCTGTGCCCATTGTCTCTCATCCTATTGTTGAGCACCACTGAAAAGAGTCTGGTCCCACCCTCTTGACACCCGCCCTTGAGATATTTGTAATCATAAATAAGATCTCCTCTCAGCCTTCTCTTCTCCAGGCTGAACAGACTCAGCTCTCTCAGTCTCTCCTCATAAGAAAGATGCTCCAGACCCCTGATCATCTCTGTAGCTCCCACTGGACTCCCTCCAGTAGTTCCTTGTCCTTCTTAAACTAGGGAGCCCAGAACTGGACACAGTACTCCGGATGCACCCTCACCAGGGCAGAGTAGAGGGGAAGGATAACCTCCCTTGACCTTCTGGCTGCACTCTTCCTCATGCACCCCAGGATACTGTTGGCCACAAGGGCACGTTGCTGACTAATGGTCAATTTGTTGTCAACCAGAACTCCCAGATCCCTCTCTGCAATGCTGCTTTCCAGCAGGTCTGCCCCTAACCCACACTGGTGCCTGGCGTTATGTCTCCCCAGGTGCAGGACCTTGCACTTGCCCTTGTTGAACTTCATGGGTTTCCTCTCTGCCCAGTCCTCCAGTCTGTCCAGGTCTCGCTGGATGGCAGCACAGCCTTCTGGTGTGTTGGTCCTTCCTCCCAGCTTGGTATCACCAGCAAACTTGCTGAGGGTGCACTCAGTCCCTTCATCCAGGTCATTGATGAACAGGTTGAACAAGACTGGACCTAACACTGACCCCTGGGGAACACCACCAACTGCAGGCTTCCACCCAGACTCTGCACCATTGATTACAACCCTCTGAGCTCTGCAATCCAGCCAGTTCTTGATCTGTCTCACTGTGCATTCATCCAGCCCTCACTTCCTGAGCTTACTTAGGAGGATGTTACGAGAGACAGTGTCAAAAGCCTTGCTGAAGTCAAGGTAGACAACAAGCACTCTTCTCCCCTCATCTACTCAGCCAGTCATACCATCATAGAAGGCTATCAAGTTGGTCAAACACTATTTCCTCTTGGTGAACCCATGCTGACTACTCCTGGTAATCTTCTTTTCCTCCACATGCTTGGAGATGATGTCCAGAATTAGTTGTTCCATCACCTTTCCAGGGATGGAGGTAAGGCTGACTGGCCTGTAGTTTCCTGGGTCATCTTTCTTGCCCTTTTTGAAGACTAGAGTGACGCTGGCTTTCTTTCAGTCCTCAATCACCTTTCCTTTTCTCCAGAACCTTTCAAAGATGATAGAGAGCAGCTTAGCAATAACATCTGCCAGCTCTCTCAGCACTCGTGGGTGCATCCCATCGGGGCCCATGGATTTATGGATGTCCAGTTTGCCTAAACAATCTCTAACCTGATCCTGCTCAAGCAAGGGAAAGTCTTCTTTTCTCCAGACTTTCTGTCCTACCTCTAGGGTCTGGGATTCCTGAGGGCTGGTCTTAGTGGAATGGGATGTTACAGGAAGTAAAGATTGCAATAGCGTCTGGCATCACACAGGAGGGCTTGGGAGGGAGGAACTGAGACTATGAGAAGATAGAAGATTACTATTTTTCCAACCGGTATGGGGGTGGAGGCTCTTTTGCTGGTATTTGTCACGGTACTACTTGAACTGCAAATTAAAGAACTGTCTCCAGAGTGGGGAAGAAGATGTGTCTGGACACAAGCTGGGTCTAGGGCTTTCATTTAGGACTGTCTGTCATACAGAAAGCCAAGTCTGTCCTATAAATAAGTAGAAAAATCCTTTATATTAGCTCCTACTCTTTACTGTAGATTACTGGGACGACAACAAAACCACTTTTCTTCTGAGATCAGTAGTTTCATAGGCAAGACTTTATCTTGGAGCTGGTTTGCAGTTTGATTTCAGTGAAATATATCAAGATGACATGAAGTACACTCTTACCCTGGAAAATTTTCCCTGTCGATAGTTATAAATATACCACGCTGTTGTGCTTGGCATGCTGTATGCTAATAGAGGTGAGGGCTCTAAAACTCATTAGGAAAGGGAGCAGGCTGTGGAGCAGAGTGAGGACAGTGTGAAGCTAAGGTTGATAACCATGGCCTTGTCCAGAATAGGCCATGGGAGTTTTCTTATCTCACTTTGGCAGGAGGTGCTGCTAGCTTCCTGTGCGAAATCAGGAGCATATGCTGCTTTCCTCTTGTTGTTTGGCTTCCTCTGCTACACAAGACGGTTCCCAGCACTGTGATTATCTTTGCATCTTCAAACATGGCACACTCTGCTTCCTCAAGGGCTTGATGTATTCTTGAGAAGCAGGCTGGCTCCCCTCCCCCAGGCCACTTCTCTAGGGCCCCCACCGGCCGGTGCCAGCTCCGCACATCACAGACCTTTTACAAAGATGAACTTACTTCTGGTTGCCTAAACCTCCCCCCAGCCTATCCAAAGAAGTGTAAATTCCCAAAGCTAAGGGCAGCAAGCAGGTCTGCAGGCGGAGCTCACCCCGCGCTGCAGGCAGCAGGGCAGGCAGGGCGTGCTGCAGGCTTCCCCCAGCGCCAGCAGAGCTGTCTCACCCCTCCTTTCCCCCATGCTGGGCTTCTCAAAACCTGCAGGAAAGTTAACAGCTTCTGTTTTTACAAAGGAATAGCCTATCTCTCAGGCTTTTGACTCAGAGGGCGAAGCGTGCCTGTGCGCGTGGGTGTGTGCGTGTGCACACAGGCAATGCGCATGCAAGCACGCACGCAGGCACATGGAAAAAAACTGCTTAGGGGTGAGAAACCTCACTGCTCTCTTTCTCCTAGTGCTCGACTGAGACAGCAGAGTCTGCTTACCTTGCTCTGAGATTGCATAATGTTTATAAACATACATTTGTACACGTACCTCCTTAGCATTTTTATATAGGATCTCTACATGTGCATAATTGCACCCACAAACTAGAGACCTGAAAGGATCTGTAGGGAAACAGGTGTAAGAAGTCCTTAGAAATGTGCCGGCAGACATTAGCTTGTTTATCAATCTCTGTGCACACTGTGTGCTTTTTCATTAACCTGATGGTAACCCTGCTCTGAGCTTTCCTGAAGATGCAAAGCAATGAGGCTCATCCCACAACAAGACATTTCAGGAATTCATGCATACCAGAGATATGTGGAGTAAGATTCAGATATCCAAAATTCAGTGGGATTTCCCTGCGAACACATGCAATTCTTGCTAGAAAAAGGGTACCCTTGCTATTTTACTGAGTGGATAGTTTGAAGTAACTTGTAATTTCTTTACAAAAGCATAAAAATATGCAGCTGATGTCATCTGAGGACACATGCAATGAAACATCAATTGACTTCACAGGAAGATTATTGTGTATTTTGGTCCCAGCCAGAGTAAATTTTTTTATTTTCATTTTTCCCTCTTTCCAAGCATTTGTACTTAACACAAACATTTGGCTTGATGACTACATCTAAGTTCAGTGGAACCTTCTCCCTTTCTGTTGCAAAATGCCTGTTGTTAGACGCTGAAGTCAAGTTAGGAGACAGGACTCCTAATTACTCCCATTTGTCCCCTCCCCGTCTTTACCCGATGCTGCTGGCTTAACCAGTGGCCTCAGGTGGCACCACTGGTGGCAGCAAGAGGAAAGGTGACTGAGTACTAACCTGAGTAACCAGATCAGGAGACTGGACATGGCTCATGTTCTCTGTCCCTAGGCCCCTGGTGAAAATGAGTTTCACACCCCTGCCCTGGGCTGTGTTAGTGTATTTGAGGTTAAAGTGAGAGCATTTGGCAGCTGAAGAGATGAAGCATCTAGTTTTGCATCCAAAGGGATGAGTCTGAGTCTTGCCCTAGACTTTGGCAGCTGCACTGCAACTGATTGTAAACCTTTGCTAATCCGGCAGACTCTGGAGCCAAAGTGACGCATACGACAGTGCTCACATCTCCTGCTGTGCACCATGGCCTGTTGGTTAATGTAATACCAGCTTGATTGTGACTCCTTTTTTATTAAAACCATGGACAACAGCTACTAAGTGTATTCGATTTTCTACTGTAATTGCATTAACATTGTAATCAGCAGTTTGGAGATAGTATGGTATGTGAAGTCAGTAGAGCTCATATATATGTGCCTCCAGGGCTAATATTTCATCTAGTGTTTTCCATGTGTTTTTCTTGTTATTGTGATGTTATTGTAATTATGATGGTGGTTTGTATTATGGTATTAATGAGTAATCAGCATCCCATTGTGCTAACCATCAACAAAGACATAACACTGTCCTGATCCCTAAGAAATTGCAATCTAAATATATACAGTCTTTTTCAAGGAATTATGAGGAAGAGTAATAATAACTAAGCCTGAAGGCTCCAGAGCTGCAAGAAAGGAGACTGGAGATGTCTTTTAGAGCTGCACAAGCAGTTTCTGAACATGCATTGCACCTTCTTTCTGTCCTTTACAAAAACATGTCTCTGTAAGGTCTTCTATAGTAAAGAGCACAGATTTTCAGCATTGTAACAAAGAAATTCATTCTGTGAGGAAAGGTGCTGGTTTCCATCTGTTTGAAAGGACAAAAATTAAAACAAAAAATAGTATGGATGAAATGAGATTTTGGGTTCTGTCTTCCTGTTCAGAGACTGCCAGAATATCCAATTACAAGAATGTGCCTTTGATACTGCTTGTTTGTGTGCCCACAGTACTGGCATTGTGAAATAAGTTCTGATATCTGCTATGGCATGGAAATGTTATCAGCTTACCAACATTATCATGCCTTCTGTAGCCTAGTCTTGTTGCAGAATCAGACTTCTTAAAGCCTTAATTGTGCAAAGTAAATGGCATCTACCTCTCTGAACAATTTCAGCCAGTTTTTCCAATCTGAATGCATCACCAGTCTCAACGCATCTGTCTTTCATCCACTCTGGCTTCAACAGTCATGTATGAGAAGTTGTCTTTTAAACCAGAGTCTGGAAGAAAGGGCTTTCTTGTCATGCTATTGCTCCCTGTCCACACTATATGCATGAATGACCATGGCCTGCTCATGTTTTTTGACTTTTTCGTAGAATCATAGAATGTCCTGAGTTGGAAGGGACCCACAAGGATCACTGAGTCCAACTTCTCTCCCTGCATATGACAACACCACAGTTCACACCATGTGCTTGAGGCCATTGTCCAGTCTCTTCTTGAACACTGTCAGGCTCACTGAGCCTCTCAATGCATGTTTAGAAATTTGGGCAGACAATCATATATCTGTGCTAATGGTTACAGCCCAAGTTAGTTTACATATCACCCATTTCTTTAAGCTGTAATATCTGCTAAGACACTGGCCAGCTTGATGCAAAGCTGCATAATTAAAAACAAGCCTGCAAAGTTAGTGTACCATTGATATTATAAACAGCACAAAGTTTAAGCAAACTGCACAGTTAGCTGAAGGGAAATGAGCCTCATTCTTTGGTCAGGATTGCATCACATGCTGTCATCCAGTCACTGGGCTTTAAAGTTCATTTCTCCAAACAGCTGATATACATGTCAGAACTATTTGATTGCAGATACTACGGCCATTATCTTTCAAATCCATGGAAGATCAAAGCAACATATCATATTTGAAAGAGCTTGACCTTGCTGAAGGGTTAAGCTCCTCTGTTGAAGTTGGAATTGAACAAGCAACAAGTAAATTTTGGATGAAATGCAAAACTAGATATCCTAAAAGAATAATAGGGACAGACAGCATTTAAGAAGCATTCCAATATGTTTATTTCCATGTGTACCAAATTAGGCTTTGGGAAACAAATTAGCTCTACCGTGACCACACCTGAATGTTCTGATTAGAAGCCAATTTGTTGCATAAGGCAAAAACATTTTTCCCTGAGATTTCCATTCATTAACATGACTTTGATTTTTTCAGATTAAATGAACATTTAAAACCCTTTGGCAGTTAGATATAGTTTTGTTTAACTTTGTTTCGTGAATATGCAGGATTATGGTTGTTACTGTGTGTCCTGTAATCATTGAATCCTAGTAGTGATATTTTGCAATTTAGTAAATGAACTGAAGAAAACATTCAGAAATGAGAACTTGCATCATTTTTCATTATAATAAAAAAATCCTGCACATAGTGAAACAGCATCCAATACATAACGGAATGGATTTTGAAAAAATATAGCTTGTCTTGAATTTAGTGCTGAAAATAATATGAACTTACGTTTGAAGCCAAGCCTGAATCATGACAATGTCTGAAAATAAGAGCACTGGAAATGAGATCTTGGTCTTGCATAGCCGTATAACTAGGCTCAGATTGCAAATTCCGAACTCCCAGCCCACAGTGGGTTAAATGTTAACACTGACTCCAGAAAGCTAGTATTCAAGGACAGGCTGTGGAAGTGAATCCAGTCATCAGGCTCCAAACCTTAAGATTTTATGAAAAGTAACTATACCTGCCTGGTCATCACAGCACCTACAGTATCTCTGACCAATCACTGTTTCCAGAATTGTTTTGTCTTATGTGTTGAATGTTTCAGTCTATCACCAAATCAATAAAGCTTCAATTTTTGTTGTCTTCAGGCATGGCTTTTGCTCTTATACCAATGGATCTTTCATCCTGAAAGCTGGCAGCAACATAGGAAACAGGATCCAAGGCATCACTGAGAGAACAGCTGTAATAGAAGGCAAAAATAAGGTAAGATTCCTAGAAACAGATAACGTTTCTGTGTGACAGTATGAGATGAAAAGGCACGTAAGATGCTATCAATGTAACAGTGAAGAAGCCAGTATCATTGTATCGTTCAGATTTGAAGAGCTGCATATGTACAAATAACTTCCGTACTTGGTATTTGTCTGCTGAGACGTAGAGCTGTACTTATATCTGTATGCAGTCGTATTCAGGTAAATGACATGCCAAGAGAGTATGTCAGTGGGATTCATCGTATCTACTTTTTAGAGCTGGTCTGTAGTATCTTGGGACACCTCAGGAGCACAGGGGCAGGTTTCCAGGCCATCTTCGCTTCATTTTGTGACATTGCACAGTTTCTTCTGTTTTGTTTGTTTGTTTGTTTGTTTTCCTGTGGGAATTAAACAATTTACTCTCCTTAGAGAGTTTATTCACAGATGTGGTCCTAGATTATTCAATGACCAGGTCTTTTCTTACAATAAAGAATTTAAAGGGCCAAATGAATCCAGATTGCAGAAGCAAACTTTAAGAGACATCTCAGTCAGAAACAGTACAGTGGAATGCATCCCAGCTGAATTAACTGTCCAAATGTTGTGTCTAGTCCAAGTCGAGCATTCTTTTATGGACTATGGAGAGATACAGGCACTTCTGAAGGATGAGTAGGCCTGTCATCTGTTGGTCTAATGTAGGAAAGCCAATGAAATTAAATTACAAAGGGGCATGGAGGATTCTCTATCAGATAAAACCTTTAAATCAAGGTGTTTTCCTGACGGATGCCCTGGATCAGCTGCACTTCCCTGGGTTAGACATGCAACTGATTTGGTATGGTTGGTTGCGTGTGCTATGGAGGAGTTCAGGCAAAGATGCACAATGCCATGCCACTATCACAGCATCTGGTTTCAGAGACTAGTTGAGTTTGTGGCAGCAATGGCTGAAGAAATTACAGATTTTAAAGCCTACCTTATTCTAGGCCTGTCATTTCTAAGGGCACTGAAGTGCTCTTTGTGATTCTAAGGACTCCAGGGATATAGGTCTCCTTTCCCAGATGGCTGCCTTCAGTCTTCTGCATGTGAAAATGGATATAAACTGTAATTACTCTCGTGTTAAGAGTCTTTTCACAGACTGCAGAATAAATAGGGCTTTACATGCAGCCAAGAATCAGGCCTGCGTTTTCTCCTGCTGTTGTATTATTTAGAAAGTACAACAGGTGTTCATGGCACTGTTCCAGTGCATGGGAATGGGCTGGATCCCAGTGAGGCATTCCATCTCCTTAGTTGGCCATTTCTGTGTGCTTAAAGATCAAGGCAATGATGGGAGAAAACAGCTTCCTGTGGGAGACTATCATAGGAAAACACATGAAAAATGAGACACAAGGAGGAATTTCAAGGAGGAAAGGGAAATCTTTTCAGGCACGGGAGCACACAGTCTATTCCAAAGGGGTAATGAAGAACAAAATATGATAAGGACCCGTTATTTTCCAGAAGGAGTTTAGCCATGTCTATGGTTGAAGTCTTACCTGCTTGCAGGGTGCAGAAGGAGCTGTCTGATGACCAGACCTCATTCTCCTTGTGTGCCATGCATTTTGGAGACAGTGGAAGAGGAGTGGCTGAAATGTCAAAGCAACTTCCAGTCAACAGCAAATAAATTCCTCACTGGAGGAAGATGCTAATAACGGGTCCTTGTGGCAGAACTGCAGGTTTTGTTTGAAGTCTTTGGCAAGCAGCCTTTTTTTAAAAATGTGCCCAGAAATGAACTAAGGCATGGTCTCTGCATGTGTTACGTGGAAAGTTTTACGGTAAAACCTAGTGGCTCTCCTTGCTATTACTTGTCTTTGTGTTGTTTAGTTCATCTAAGAGAGGTTACCATGCATCGATTTATTCCCTCTGGTCCCTATTCAGAATGGGAAATTAGAGAAACAATCTCTTTGCTTCACTTTTTCACAGCTTTTCTAAGGTTTCTTCATTGCTGCTGCTCTTCCATAGCTTTTCAAGCACAGCTGGATTGCTATTGTAAGTAGAAAATGCTCTCCAAGCCTGGGTTCCTGGCTAAGCTTTGAGTGGCGTGATTTGTGTACACATAGCTGCTCTAGAGCATCCAGGATTTTTTTTTTTTTCCATGAGAATCTATAGCTTTTCACTCTTTGCAGTCCAAGAGTCATTCTTGATCTCCCAGAACAAACTCAAAGGGACATAGTTCAGACAAAACCTTTCTTCATCTGCTGAGATATTGTAAGACTTTTAATAGCACTGAGCTCACTGGATGCAGCATGTCATCACAAGTGTCTGGCTCCAATGAACTGCTACTGTGAGCAGTTCTGCTACTGCAAACAGCTATGAAGAGCTCTCTGAGGCACTTCCTCATCAATGGAGCCCTGCTATCTAAACAGTGTCTACCCCACTTCCACATCCAAGCATCACATGCATGGTAAAGACAATCTCAAAGCTCAACAGAAAAAAACCAAAGAAGTAGGAGACAAAGCAGTAGGAAATGGATGAAGAAACTCAAAAAGTTGCACATTTGGGTTAGCATGAAAGGAGAAATGGGGGTGACCACAGGATGAGATTATTGTAATCAACGGAAGAGATGAACAAGGAATGGTCAAAAGGTTTTTTTCAACAATCAAGGTAGCTGTTTTCACCTTGCTTGAAGACATTGTGCCAGTTCCACACATTTCCTGAATGTGCAACATCTGAGTGCCTCCAGTTCGGCGTTTTGCTGGGGTAGGTTGATTTGTTGTTTGTTTACCTGTGGTTATCAAGGTAGCCACAAGCATATTTTTAAAGTTAGAGAAACCTCAAACCCTGTGTCTGTACAGTTAAGCTAATGTAGGAAGTCTGTGCTACATTATTCTTCTTGTGACAGAGAAACCATGGCAACAGTGTTTTCGTAACTTTTCTCCTGAAGCCTCTCTAAAAAGACGTTGAGAAACTCAAGTGGTATAATAGAAGAACTTTGTAATATAAGCCATAATACCTAATCAAAAGACAACTCTTGAAGTTATTTGATTCCCTTTTGTTCTCATTTCATTGGACATTTCAGTGACTTACTACAAAGCTGGGCTATTCTTAGGTTTATCATGTAAACAGGTCACAGACACTCTCCTGTCATTCAGCTGCTAAAAACCACAACTTCTCAGTGTTTCCAACTGAAGCTAACTGCTGTGTACAACTCAGGGCTGATACTGATTATTATTATTCATATAAGCAGTGTTCATTAAAATGTCGATGACCTGCAATAATTAAGTACAAAGAGCTGATGTATTCATTGGTACAGTGCACACGTACTGGGCATGTGTTTTCTCCCGTGTGTTCAGGCACACACGGGTTTATCAACAGCTTTGAAAGAAGGAGTTTGTACTCTTTGTACAGGGGTGCAAGGGACAGGGAGCTGCAGAAGAGCTGGACAAAGATCCTGGGCATGGAGGATGCACAGAAGAACGTTAAGAAGGCGAGTTCGGGTGAGAGAGAGTAGAAGGTGTTGGCCAAGAAGAAAGGATGATAAACCCAAGGGAAGGAGACAGTAGAGAGACAGAAGTTGAGTACAGGGAAGGCTGGAAAGAGTAGGATGAAATCCCCTTACTTTTGGAAAATAATCTACTGTGGCCGCATTCTTGAGTACTTGACACGGGACAGACGGTCCCTGACCGCCCCACTCCTATGCTACTTGAAAGTGTTGGAGTCTCACTGACAGTAACAGGTACCATGAAAGATGGATTTGTGTCACAGTGCGTGCCTCCAGGAACTGTGTATAAAGAATAATAATGCGTGAAGTTGTGGTTTATCATTCATATGTGTATGTATATATATATGTATGGCCTTGTTTTCCACTGCGTATGTGGAAAACATACTGACACAAGATTTTAGTGGTCTTCTCCCTTGTGAGTGCCAAAGCCACTCGACTTCAGGGAAAACGGAAAATAAGGATCCTGCAACAAGATTGTGCAAGACCAAACCTAGGCTCACTCTTATCTGTCTCTGGTTTGGCTGGAAATGATGGGTCAATCTGGCGTGTGCTTACTGTGGTTAGTATTAAAAACTGACCATCCAACATAGAAGCAGTGTGTTAGATAGTAAAAAAAATCAATTCTTCTTGGACATAAGGTATGACCATGCAAAGTAGGATGGGCCCATCTCTTCTGCATCTTCTATGCTAAGCCCTGAACCTCTAGATCTCTTCCATGTCCCTTTGTTACTGATGAGACAAGGAAACATGTGTGTGTCTGTTCTCAGTCCATACACATGACAACTGTCTGGCCAGCACACTGGTGCTGATTTGCCATCTGGAGCCCAAAGCAGAAGAGAAAGCTGTTTAGCTCACTACAACGCTCATTTTGATCTTTCTCCTCTGCCCAACAGCTGATTTTCAGGAAACGCATGAGATCTTATGAACTTTGAGTTGACTGTAAATTTTGGCTGAAATTGGGCAACAGGTTCAAAAATTACTGAGGACATGGAAGAGGGGAGGATACTGGTAGACACATGGACAGACTGGCAGACAGCTGGACAGACAAACAGTGTTGTCTTCCTAGGAAGCCAGGCTATATATAGCAGTGGGAGTGTAGCTTGTCTCTTTCAGCACATCGTAACTTCTCCTGGGGCATCCCTGAGTGCTACTAGAATCCCTGTCAACACTTTTAAGCAGATCACTGAGAGGTGCCAGCTGAGCTGAGCCCTTGGTGAGATTAAAACCAGCAGAACTTGGCACCTGCCTCTGCCAAGCTGCAGCTCCCTCCAGCTCCTGAAACTGATCCCCTCCCTCAGTGCACAAGGGAGGCGTGAATCAGGGCTGCCTCGCTCTACGAGTGTCCCTGGGGAGGAGGAGAGGAGTGCCTGTGGTGTAGCTGTCCATAGCGTCATCTCCTCGTAAGTCAGCTGGCTGTGTTCAGTCTCATGGCCTTTTTGAGTGGGACAACATGGAATGGAGAGGGAAACCACAACTTTGCTTGCTGAGGAGCAGCAACTCACCTGCCTGACCCCAGGGAGGAAGAGGGTGCTTTCCTGCACATGTCCTGCTGTTGAATATATTTTGGTGTGTCTTCTGTGGCAGTCCTGAAGGTGAAGCATGTTGTCCAGATGTTTTACACTGATGCTCCTTGCCAACGCATGAGGCATGCAGATAATATGTCTTTGGCATAAGCAGAACAATCCAGTGTTGTGCTGCCAATATTTCAACATGAGTCTTCATAAATAATATTCTTCTAGCCAAAGACGAATCCAGGAAGGTGAGGAGAGTGTATTTTTATTATTTCCTATTTTTTAAAAAAATAGAGAAAAAATTGTTTTCTTAAAAGCGTAACTAGGAGGGAATCAGCAATATTTGGCAGACTTGCACTACCCTGATCAATGGTGAAAGGACAGTAAAGACAGGGTTTCAAATATATTGGCTGTTTAGAGAAGTTAGCACAGTGAAAGGACAGAAAAGACAGGGTTTCAAATATATTGGCTGTTTAGAGAAGTTAGCACAGCAATCTCTGCATGTAGCATGCTTATGCCTGTGACTGCAGGGGACTTCTAGGAGTCAGGAAAGAGTCAGGTTACCAACCATTTTCTGAAACCTCCTCTTGCTTCTCTGCCATCAGCTACAGCAATCCTCTATCTAAGCTACTTTAAGACAACAAAAATTCAAGCAGAACCTCCAGGAGAAGGTCCAGTCCACCCTGGCTCCAAGAACAACTATCATGCCACTTGCTTTGCATTCTCTTTCCCCGGCAGTCTTTTCCTCACCAGTTTCCACCATGAACAAACCTGTAATTTCCTCTTCCATCTCAGGATTTCTGCTCATCTGCTCATCTGAGGTGATGAGTGCAGAAAGGAGGAATAAAAGATCAAAGCTTTGATGGTAAATAGGGTTTGTGGACAGATGATGCTCAAGATGTCCAGCATGCCAAGAAGGATTGGTCCTGTTCTGTCGTGGAAACTGGATTCAGATTTTCTCTATATAACATGGATGCAAATCCAGGTCTTCAAACTTTTTTGCAAAGCCAGATGATACAAGGCTGTGCATGAAGGAATGATGCAGCACAAAGTGATCTCATACAACCATCATTGCTCAATAAACAGCAACATGCCAGGCTTAGTTTTGTACACACTGCTTCTCTGGTGGGTTTTGGCTGGCATCCACAATGCAGAACACTGACTGCTCCACTGGAGGGCTCACAAACTGTTTAAAGAGATGTTATCTTATCCTTGTGGCTAATTTATAAGCTAAAATACTTATGCGGAGACATACTGTCTCTAAAATATTCTGTTCTGTTGCAAAGTCAGTCTTGCTTTTTCCTAGACACTATGGCTTTCTCTATCTTGGTCAAGTAAACATGTCAATGACTGCTCTCTACCACTAATGCCTGTGTTCATAACATTTATTTCCCTTGCCCTCCAAAGATGTTGGTTGAAGTTGCCTGTTGGGAGCGATCCTCAGCCCATGCTAAAGGAGTATTTGGGACAGTGCAAGTTGGTCAAAACCAGAACAATGCTGGGGAAAAGCATTCAGTTTAAATAACTGAATTTCAGTGCCAAGGAACGTTCTCTAGGGTTGTTTAATATGCAAGAAAAGGCACAATCTACAACCGCTCCAGTCAGTAGTTGCAGTCATACTACTTAAGTGTAACTGTATGTGCCATCCTCAGTGTAATAAAAGCAATAATCACGTAATAGGGTGCATAATTTTTCATTAAAAACTAGTACCTGATAATGTCAGGACAAAATACAGTTTAATACTAAAAAAAAATTTCAAAACCATTGGACTGATTGTGGGAAGAACAATTGACATGAATTTTTCAAGCTCAGAAATGCTTCAGTTCTGGCTGTGGTAGAATAAAGACAGATGCCCTAGAGTCAGAATCAGAGAGTAGCAGCTTCATTCTCCTTCACTGTGCATTTTAGGTCACTCTTCCTACCTGGGTAAAGTTGTTATGAGATAATACCAAATAATGCATAAAAAGCTAATTTTGGGGTGGAAAGTGTGGGATGGCAGAAGCAATGTTTAATTGCCCACGTTTGCCCTCTAGCAGATGTTATGGGACTTTCTTCTATTTTGAGTTAGTGTTGATAAAACAGCTGCAGGAATCCTACTGCTGGGCCTTGTGTCCACACTTCGTGAAATTATGTTTAAAAACTGGAAGGAATTCAAAGAGAATGACAAAATATAGACAGGGCTGTAGCCATGCTTTATAATTATGAATTTGTAGATGTCAGCCTACCGAATTTAGCAAAACAGGATGAATTTTTTAGGGGCTATAATTATCTATCTGGTATTGCTGAGCCTCTTTCATCTCACGCAAGAGCCAAACAGGTAGGTTAGAAAAATTCTAGCTGGAAATAATGTGTAGTTTGTTAGCAGACAGGTAGCTGACCATTGAGACAGCTTAACAGGGTAGAGGTCTGTTAGCATCACTTGTAGTCTTGAATTTGCAGTTTTCTAAAACAAGTAAGTCTAAATCAAACAACTTGACTCCATTGTGTTTGCTCGAGTAGTAGGAAAAGTAATAGACTCTTTCTACTAAAAAATGCTTTAGGAAACCAGAACATCTGCGCTATTTGGATGTTCAATACTGAGTTTGGAGACAGCCATGAAGTCTCTGAGTAGGAGACACAGAAGCAGTGCAAATGGTCAGCCAGTGTTCATGTAGAAATGCAGATAGCTGGTCTTTATTTATTACTGACTCACCCTCTTGTGCCTGTCTCTGGAATCCAGCAATCAGGCAGACTTAAAACAATGTATTCATTGCACAAAAATGATTTTGAAGATTTTTAGAAAAGCCAAATAATTCCAAACAACAGGATTCTGCGGACACACAATTTCTTTCCATCACTGTCTCAGCTCTGTCTGTTAACTTCAGCCAGCTCATGTTTTATGGAAGAAGTAAAATGAAGACAGAAAATTAAGCTACTAAGTTGTGTCTGAGAGCACATCCCACTGCTGAGCTCCATATGTGTGCCTCGTGTCTCATCTCTATACCAGAATGACACCTCAGTTGCTTCTGCAAAACTTTCTTCTTTTATTTAGTGCTCAAGCCATTAGATCATGACTTGCCATCGCCATGAAGGTATAAGTCTTATTATTACAACGGGGTTTATTTTTCTAAAGGCACATCAAGCGCTGTTAGTCCCTGATCTTCCAAGGTCTCATCTTTCAAGTCATACTACTTTTGCAAAGTATTTAGTGTGCTGAGCCTTTCAAGATGGTGATAGAATACAACATAAAGAAACTCCACGTATTACTTTTTAATAATATAAATATTAGGTCCAAAAGAGGACACATAAACTTCTCTTTCGCCCCTGTCTTTTCTCACCTGACACTTACTTGAGAAAATGGAAGAGAAATCGAGTGCATTTAGTGCCAAATGAAGATATTTTTTTTCCCAGCATTATCCAAGTGCCTGAGGCATTCCTAATCTATTTCCTTTGCAGTCTGGTTGACTTACAGGCTGTTCATCTCCTTGGGTGAACCACACTGTGTAACGTTTCGTTTTTTCTAGCTTATCATTACCTCAGTGGCAAGAGATAAATCAACCTGAAAGACACATTCAAAGATTTTTTATTATGATGGCTCTGATAATATAAGGGTCTAACAAGGAGCTCGTTTTCTGTTATTCTTCCACACTTTCCAAAACTGCATATGGTGACATCTCCTTAAATAGCCCCAGTAGTGCCTATCACTGAATGAATGGAGGGACTGAATCACTGGACTGTCAACGGTGACTTACGAAAAAGAGAAGGGAACCTTTAGCTGAGCTCCTGATCCAATGAGAGCTAAACCTCTTCTTTCTTTTGCAGACTGCTAGCACTCTCGTTGTAGCTGAAGCCAAGTCCTCTGGAATCTACAGCTGTGTGGCATCCAATAAAGTGGGGAAAGCCAGAAGAAATGTCAGCTTTATTGTAACAGGTAAGATCTAGTCCCACTAGAGCCAAATATGTTTCCTGGTCCTGGAATTATAACTGTCAAGCTGTTATGGCTTTTTTGTACACCAGAGTTTGAAAACAGTCATAATGTGTGCACCTGTAAACTCATACCATGCTTTTTGAGTGATCCTGGGGTGTGGTTTCATGGCAGCTGGTCTGGATTTCTAAGCAGGACACCAAATTTGGTGAACGACTCATCCATCCATGACATATCCCACCATGACACAAATTGCTCACAAGTATAGCAATCATTCCGTATGTGAAATTTTACTGTATCTTCATGCACCAGTAAGCCGGTTTTGTGTGCAACACTGGTGATGTCTATGGTCTTGTCCTGCTGCCAACCAGGAGATCTTCCAATGTGGTGTCCAGAGCAGTGCCAGTGTCTGCAGGCAGCGAGGTACCAGGGGGGAAATGTCGGGGCTACCTGAGCAGCCTCTCAGCTCCCAGGGACTATGGAAACTTGTAGGTAGAAAAGTGGCAGGATACAAACTACAGAGTTTTGTTTCCTCTTCTGAGAAAGACAACCTTGGATGTCATTTGGACCATGGCACTGAGAAGACTCGTCATCTTAGCTGAACATATGTTTCCAGTTATTTTTCCGTTACTAGATGCATGCAAGTGTTTGCAGGTTCAGAAAGAAATGATTAAATGTTCGATTTCAGGAATTACTGTGAAAAAAAAAATACTATGAGTTTTTGAGAATAACTACTGCATGAGTTAGCAGCACAATGTCTGCAGATGACATAACAAAGGATTTGTTTTCTGGGGAAAGATATTATTTTGGTTTTATTAACAAAGTGGTAGTTCATAAAGCACTTAGTCTGATGACAACATTCAACGTAAGTCACTAAAGACATGCAATTGATTCCAGATTATGAGAAAAAACAATAAGGTTAAAATATTCTGATATTTTAATCCCAAAATCGTAATCTTGAAGCTGAAAGGAGAAAATTATTTTAATGTATCCCATTTAATTTTTGTTGTTTCTCTCATCTGGCTTTGTTGTCAGTCTCTTGTTTATCATTCTGATGAGTGATTTTATTGAAACGCATACTATTACTATACTGAGAGATTTCAAAAGAGAGTAGACACACCCTCACTAGATATATCTAAAAAAAAAAAAAAGAAAGAAAACTTCTTTGAAATACGTCCCCTTTCCTGATTTTTTTGACCAAAATTCATATTTTTAAAATATTCTGACTAGCTGTAGTAATACATTTCAACATTCAGAAAGCGCCAATTATCTATAAACATAGGAAGCTGGTAACAAGTGTGAGAAGGAGTTATTGAAGTATAAACAGAACAGTGACACATAGGCATGTAGTTTGTTAAAATACAGAAGCAAGAACATCTTCGTGTTCTGTTAATGGATGTGACAAGAACATTTGCCACTTTGAAGATGGCTGCTGTCCCCACTTTCAATTCACAGTTTTGCTTTTGTCCCTCTCTTTATGTCGTGTCTGCTTGGAGACAAAGCTAAACAATGACGCATAGTTCTCCATAAATTAATGTGCCAATGGAGCTGTATTCTCATCTTTATATGGGGACTTCCTGTGTAACTTGAGCAGTCACTGAGAGTCACTCACTGAGGCTGTTACTTGTCTAATGTGCAAGATGCCACATTTGGCCTTCTCTAGCTCTTATTCCTCAGTCTTCAAAATGTCATGTGGAAGATCCTGAAACCAAATGAAGCTGAAGCTTGTTGTGCCCTATTCACTGTACCCAAATGTCCCTTTCAAAGTTTTGATGGTGGTTTTGGATATTTTAGTGCTGTGATATGAAGGAGGTAGTTTCTCTACTTAGATCCCTGGTCTTAGATCTTGACCAGGGATAGACAGAAATCCTCCTCCTTGATACTGAAGCTTGCATGAGAACATGCAGAATATTACTACTTTCCTTTGAAGGTTCTTGTATTGGCCGATGTTCAGAAAGAGGAGTGACTTTTATTATTGCTTGGAAATTCTTAATGTCTTGACTGGAGGCAAACTTTCTATATAGGGTGGTGACATTGAAATGCATTTGTCCTTCGAGTTCCTGGAGCTGAGCACTTCAATTGTGTGACATGGAAAGTCCTGATCATCCACTGACGCTCACCGGCACTGACTGAAGGCAGTTTGTTTAAACAATACTGCTGTTTTGTCCTTACAAAAGTCAAGTTAGGCTCATTCTTCTGGTTTGCGCACATAGCGCATCAGTTGGGCTCACGCAGTGTAATCATAGTTCTCCTCCACCAGGCTGAAACCAAACTGCTGTGGCTGGGTAACAGCCTGTGTTCCACGTCAGTGAGACAAATGCATCCAGCATTTACTGAAAAACACATTGAGGGAATAAAAAAAAATGTAAGCCCTAAATGCTGATGGATGTGAACAGGACACTGCAAAGTATTTCCTTCTGATGAGTCCAAAGCCAATGCTTCAGGTCTTGGGTGACAGCTTGAGGCTAGTTTATCATGTGTTGTTGGGTCTGCTGGCGCCATGTGAAGCTGTCCTGAACCAAACAAAAGGAAGTAAAAAAGAAGAGTCTAAGCAGGAGAAGGTGATCCCTTGTAGAAAGAAGAGCTGCTGCCCTCTGTAAAAGTGACAAGCCAGAAAGGACTCTGAAGAGCAGATGGAGATAAAGCCTGTCCTGAACAGAAAGAATCCCTTTCCTTGGAGGCAATCTCCTTCAGGCCTTGTCCTCGGGATTAGAAAACACATGTGCTGCAGTGAAGCAGCTGTAGTGGTGTGGGGAGTCTTCTACATGCAGAAAATGCTGGGAAGGTGGTGGGAAGGCAGAGCTTGTGCCAGCAACCCTAGGTTATCAGTGGTGTGTTCCACCCGTTCAGGGAAAGGTAGATCTGGGGAAATAAGTGCAAGAAGGTATAGCAGAGTGTAAATCACATTATTTCTGGGCTTGAAGTGCAATTTGCTTGTGTTTCTGGGAGGTTTGGCAGTGGTATAATCTTACACCCTGTGCCTGAGGGTGTAGGACATGAAATCTATGGGCTCTGCTGTAGCTTTCCTTTCCTTTACTATGGACATTTTTGGGGTGTTGTCACACTCATTTTTCAAAACAAAACTTTGTTCAGGGCACAAAAGTAGCTGTGAGTCTCATATAAAAGCAATGTGGAAAGATGATTTCTGAATGCTCTCCTTGGTGATATGGAAACAGTCTCTGTAAAAACATCTTTATGCCAAATTTAACTGTGGTACTCCCCTTCCCTCCAGCCTGCCCCTTTCCCTAGATTTTGGGCTGTTTTGCTGGCACACAGCAGGCCCATGGGTGTGTTTGCAATTACAGAGGGTGAAACAGGAACAGCTCTGCCTTATCTCTCTGGTTTCCCAGTGTCACTAAACGCATTTTATTTTGAAATTCCTGATGGTGCTTGGCAAAGATAAACAAAATCTTCCATCAGGAAACCTGGGAGCTATTTCCACAGGAAGCTTCAAATCACTAAAGTAAATAAAACCCTTTTACATTATTCCCAGCCCCATTATTTAGCTAGCCTGAGTCTGTAGCACTTGATGAGAGGTGTCATATATTAGGGGGCTTGTGGCCTCTAAACAAATGATTCTCTTGGAATCCTGTGCATTTTGCTTTTGTCCCTTGATCTGTTCAGAAAACAGTCTTTCTTCACAGAAAACACATCTAGGAAGACCTCCAGACTTGACAACATGGAAGTAGTTGCAACTGTATTATTCTGTTGGCAACTTATCCTTTTACATTAAAAATAGCTTATTTGCCTCAGTCCCAGGGGATCTTTAGTTTCATCTTAAGAGTTTTGCTTGGCTCTTCCTAGCTTTTGCGGAGTACTGACATCTGCAAAAGCCAAATATTATCAGTATTTCAGACGCAAACTCTGGCTTTCCCAACACATATCATAACAATTAGAGATGCAGAGTAAGACACAGCAATTTCTTTGATCCAAATACTCATACACGGTGAAAACTTTGGTCCCTTGGTTGGTTTTTAAGTGTGTCTGCATTCAATGTTTTTTACCAAAATCAAGCGTAGGTTTCACTTCATCTAACTTAAACCTTATAGTTAGGTACTAAGCCTAGTAGTAGGCTCACATAGGATCATTTCATAATTAAGCATGAGGGATCAGGATCTCTGGAATTTGACCCATCTTAAGGTGATAGGTTGCATTGCCCTCTGGAGGTGCCTGTGTCACTCCATTGACTGTAAACTATTGTCCATACGCAAAACAACTATATTCAAGTAGATGTTTACATTTTGATGACTTAGGCTAAATATTCTGTACCCTCTGTACGGAAAGGTTTCATCTTAGTAGCACTCCCAGTTGACATGTTCCTAACTGAGACCAGAATCTCGCACTGTGTATCCTTATATTTTAAAAAGGATGCTGACAATAGTCACTCATAGATTAGTTCACTGAATTTAAAGTTTTTCTTATAGTTTTGTTTGCTGGAGAGAGGAAAAAAGGGGATCTCAGTGAAATGTAAGAGCAACAAATAAATACACAGGCTTTAACATCCATTCTAGTATGTTAGTGTCCCTGCCTCCATTAGGCTGATGTTTGAACTATACGCCTGAAGTACAGCTGGTGACAGGCACACACTTTGCTCTGTCTTCAAGGGCACAATGAGTTCAACCAACAGAAATCAGGCCTCTCCCTGGAAGGCATCTACAGTCAGAGGAAATTTCAATCCAGGACTTGCAGAAGCTCACTTACTCTGTGTTTAACATTCAGGGCTAAGTCTAGAAGAGAGGATGTTAAGGGGAGCAAGTGATGCCAGACTTTCAACAGGCAGAACTTTGTCTGAAAGGCAGAGGTGAGCAGGTCATGTTTATGGTCCCTCTGTGAGAGACTCAGTTTGCATTGTGGGGATTTAAGGAGAAGCTTTCTGATGGATTGGTCAGTCAGTGAAAGAGGCTACTGAAAGAAGGTGTGGAATATTATTGACTTTATTTGTCCCTGCTGCTATGATATTAAACCCAAAGCAACATTCGTAAGCATGGAACTGAATGGAAGTTAGCATTGAGCTGTTCATGCTCTAAGAGACAAGAAAAGAAGGTGTAATTATCCCTTATGAAAGATGAAACCATTCTTATGATTTTCAGTCAAGTTCGCAGCCAAGCGCTGTAGCAATTAGCAGTGAAAGAACAATCAAAAATGACCAAAGTCGATGTCACTTGAGCGAGAAGAAGGAAATGACTTTATCAGAATATTGGCTACGAGTAAACGAAGAGCGGTTGCATTCTAGGAGTAAAACTTGGAAGTGCTTTCTCTCAGGAACTTTCGCTGAGGTCAGTGGTGTAACTCTGCCTGGCTGGAGGGATGAGCCCCAGGCAGCGGTGGCCGGGAGGCAGCCAGTGCCGCTGCAGGTCTGCCCTGCTCCCCAGGTGGGGGAAGCTGCAGCAACAGCACCAAACACGACTTCTTCGAGTATGACTTTTTACATTTACAGCTAAATTATTCCTGCCTGAGCTAACTGCTATGAAAAATCCTTGTGAAAACTTAAGTCGTATTTACCCTTAGTAAATGGTTGCTGCGATGATCCTTGATTTCTCTCAAGTGGAAATATTATTCTTCTGTGTGTAATGCCAAGCAGTGTGAATAGAGGTATCTTCATCTTAGCACTGCCCACACAGAGCTGGCCACCCAGGCCAGTGGGTGCTGTTTCTACTTTCCTCTTGGGTGACTGACACACTTCAAATTCATGGAGGCTAAATATCTCTGTTCCAAGTGAAATATCAGGCATGTAATCACAGATTCAGTAATTTCTCAGAATGGGAAGCGTTTTCAAGAAATAGACATGATTTGTCTGGAAACTCAGAAATATCAAGGAAATAATACAACCAAGCATGATGAGCTGCAGTATTTTCCTACTGTCCTCTTGAGATTCATTTTCTCTCATGCAATTTACAAGCTGGAGCTGAGATCAGAATTTTCCTCAGTTTTCATAGTCCCACTGTGTTGTCTTTAAATAATTCTGCTTTTGGTACGTTGCCCCAGCCTGTCTTAACTTGGCAT
The DNA here is from genome assembly GCA_013399365.1 of Pampusana beccarii. Lineage (NCBI taxonomy): Eukaryota > Metazoa > Chordata > Aves > Columbiformes > Columbidae > Pampusana > Pampusana beccarii. The sequence goes on from VWYH01006481.1 coordinate 85,805, forward strand.
AATATTTATGCAAACTCATTACTTCCAAGAGTGACTTCAGTTTACACCAACTGATGTCTGAGTCCAAGTGTCTCCTAGCTCCAAGACAAATTATAAGAATAGCTGGAGCCTAGCATATGAAAGGAAAGATTAGAGACTTCAGCAGGAAGGCAATGACATTGATTAGTTCAAAGGCTTCCTGATAAAGGGGAAAATATATGCTCTGTTAATTTTGGCTCATTCATTTCGTATAGAGTAAAAAGTGTTCTTGATTTTTGACAGATGTACCAAGTGGATTCCATATTAGTTTGGAAAAGATGCCCATTGAAGGAGAGAATTTGATAATGTCCTGTTCGGCCAACAAGTTCCTGTACAAAGACATTGCTTGGATTTTACCAAGGACAGTCAACAATCAAACAAAAGCAAAAAGGTCTCTCAAGAAGGAATACTCCATCACCCTCACTCTGACCATCAGGAATGTTTCCCTGGCACACTCAGGCACCTATGCCTGCCGAGCAAGGAACATATACACGGGTAAAGAAGTGCTTCAAAAGAAAGACGTTACAATCAGAGGTGAGCACTGCAACAAAAAGGCTGTTTACTCTCGGATCCTCAAATATAAAAGCACAAGGAATGATTGTACAACACAAAGCAATGTAAAACATTAAAGGACTCGTTAAACAGTAACAGGTGTCTCATATCATCTTGATTTTTTATTACTGTTGCTACCTTTCAGGCCCTGAGGTGGTGCATATTCCCCCATGGGTTGGACGTAGGAGGAATAGCAAACAAAATCGTAACACAGGAGCTTCCAGTTGAGTTCAGACGAGTGCTTTCTGCTTTGACAAGGCACGTGGAAGCTGGGGTTTGGAAGATCCCCCGTGCTACGTTTTGCGTGTTGTTATTTTTTCTCTCGCTGTCTCCTACTGAGTGATAAGGAAAACTTTGGATCAATCTTTTCTTCCACTTTGATATCGGCCTCATCAAAACTGTCAAAGCTGAATAAACTGATTAACTTTAGAAACTGCTGTTTTCAGTCAACAATGGACATTTAATAAGTTAACTTTAATGTGCAGAATGAGCACTATTCAGTTTGAGATTGACTGGACTATATATTTTTTATTTTAATCTGATCTCGATGGACTTTTATAAATATTACCTGCTGAGCAAGTTCTAATGCTTATTTATTTGAAATTATTTTCTACACTAAAGTACATTAATCTTAAAAAGTATCTTCTAAAGGAAGTATGCAGGGAAGAAATAAAAATGTTGATATAATGCACAGACCTATCATATCATTTATAATAATGATGATTTTAAAACTGACAGACATGAACCATGTTTCTCCAAATAAATCCAGGTAGAATTCCGCTTGCTGTGTTGGTTGATTTTTAAAGTTGGTTCTGCACTAATGTAAAAAGCTACTGATGAAAGTGTGAGTATTGCCCCTGGCCTGAAAATACAGGAATTTGTAATGTTGTAATTATTTTATTAAATGAGAAATATTACACTAACATGACTGACAAGGCTGCAGCCAGCACAGTGAGTTGTTTAAAATGTTTTTTAAAATACAAATTCGAAATTGAAGCCATTAAAAATATTCACTGCTTTTGGTATGCAAATGACAATTGGATTTATTACGGGGATTAAGAACCAGCCAAACTGCTGAAGGAGAAAAAAGGGCAAGCTAAAACTTCCTTGTGAACATTTCCCCTTTTTTTCCTTTGTCATGATTTTGGTATGAGATGTTTCTGTGTATTATAAATTCTGTATAAGGAAGAAGTTGCTATTTTTAATAGATCTGATAACTTTATTTTTTTACAATACATAGCTTTTATTATTTTTGGTTACATTTATGATCAATCATTTATATAGCATTTACATAAGCCATAACAAAACAGACCGTAGTGACCAAAATAGCTACAGCAAAGGAACAAAGTGGCTCTGCTTTTAAAATAGAGGGTGACAACATGACAGTTTCTTGTGCTTGGGAACTCACCAGACTATTTCCTCCTTTAGGTATCGAGACTGTGTCCCACGGCTAAACTTGTCTTTCACGTGGGAATTGCTTTTGTCAAGTGTGAAAGGGTAAACAATAGCATTTCCCCATAATGCCAGTTACATGGAGCCTAAAATGCTTAGAAAACAATTGATAACCTGGAAGTTGTCAGAGTAAAGAAAAGAATAATCATTTATATCTTGAAATGTCACCTATAGCCTGCTTATATACAGTAGCTCTTTTGTTCATTATTAGTGTGATGGCTTCCAGAAACAATGTGTTCTTGCAAAGGGACTTGGGTCCCTTTTTTTTCTTTTTTCCTAAAATATGCCTAAAAAGCAAGCAAAATCATTGGTGACTGCTTAAAAATGGGGCAAGTGCACTTTGCAGCGTTTGCAAGTCTTCAAAAGAATTAAAATACAGAATCCCCTCTTTTACAAGGCTGTTTTGTGAGAAGACGTTTGACGGCAAGGTGGGCGGTGATGACAGGCCATTATGAATTTTCCATGGCCTTGGGAGCCAGAGCGTGATGACTTGTAGCAGCCAGTTGCCAGGCAATATGAGTTTGGGTCAAAAAAAAAAAAAAAGAGGTTTGGCAATTAGACTGTTCCTCTATGAAATTGTGAACTATGATGATGTGTATTACTGTTGGGTGGATGTCCTACCAACCTGGTTTCAACTAGAGCTCGGAGAGCCATGCTGTGCAAGGATGTCGTAAAATCCTGATGTGGCTGCCTGTGTTGGGAGACACAGAGAAACCTCACTGGAAATATTTGAGGAGAGCAGTTCTTGGTGGCCAGATAAGAACTACTGATGTCAGTTTTGATGTCCTCAGATGACTGGAGAATCTCATCAGTTTGGGGAGTTTCTCTGCCTTCTGTTGTGTAATATATTATGTAGGGAGAAAGGTGTGAATTATATTTCTTTGGGGTTTTTTAAGTATTGAAATTAAAGCTTGTATTTATATTTTTGTACTGATTAATAAAAAATAAGTGAACAGACAACATAATCATAACAAAAGGCAAGAATGGATGGAATGCAAAAGTCAACCCAAAATGAACAAATTGTAATGTTTTCCCCTCGTTTGCCTTTGGAAGTTGAAATTTTCCCTCCTTACTGCCCTGAGTCGGCTGAGTGCTCTGACACCAATGTCCCCTTCTTCCCCTTGTGACCCTCCTGTTGCTCCCCGGGCCAAACTCTCCCTACAATGAAGTTCCTCAGGGGCACTGAGAGCAGAGTTTGGCCCAGCAAGGCAGCATTTTTGGGCAGGCACAAGGGCTGGGGATGAGCCTGGGGGGCTGCCCTGGGAGCTGAGCAGGCTGGCAGCCAGGGCAAACCCTCAGCTTCGGGGTGAGCAGAATGGGGCATGGGAAACTGTCCCCCTTGGCTTCACTGCGAAAGTGAATGGCAGAAAATGAGTGGTTTGCAAAAGAGAATAATTCTCAGGTTGACCAAGTCCTTGAAAAGTCAGCTGATTGCAGCAAAGAAATTATTGAAAGTGTGTGAATGGTGACTTAAGTTTTAAGCAAAAAAGTTTTTCTTAATATGAAAACCCATCTTTAGTGTATGGTTATAAACAAATTAAAATTAATCACAAATAACTCACAGAATGTGTGGTTTGCCTTTGTTGTGTCATCTTGTCTGCCTTCATTTTGGATGTCTGGGCTGGGCTGTCAATCAGGCACCACTGATAAATGTGAACTCTCGAGCTCTTCTCAGCATGTGTATCTGGACATGCGTCAGATGATGCCTGTTCATAGACAGTGTTTCGAAAAATGAGAACTGTGCAAAAATCAAGCCACGGTATCAATAAGAAGGCAGCAGTCTTCTTGGCCATGTCATTGTGTAGGTATTTGATGAAGAATTTACTTTACAGCATCTCTCGTGAGCGTTACTGTTTGGGAAGAGAGAACAAATTGTCTATTGCACTGTAAACAAAAAATAGCATTGCCTGTGGAAATTACAGACTTACAGCTCAGAAAAGCCCAAACTGGTCATTGCAGGGTCATGACTATGCTGGAATTAATTGCAAAGGGTAAATAGCAATGATAGCCTACTTTAAAAGTGCTTTTAGTACTATGGGGTTCATATACACTGCCTAAGTTGGTTGTACGTAGGTCCATCATTTATCTGGAGAGTTTTTATTTACAGTTGGTAACAGAATGATTGTGAAGATGGAAATGTCTGATAGTCAGTTTTTCTGAAAAGATAGAGTACAATCTTGCAAACACAGAATGTCAGAAATATAGCTGACATAATACTTGAACTTGGTGTATTCGTATCTATTGCAGTCTAAAAGAAAGTAGTTGCAAAGAGTTTGTTTCTGCTTTGTTTTGTTTTGTTTCATTTACTTTCATACTTTGTATTGTGTGTCTTACTATGTTAGTAATTGCTGATCCTGGCGGTGTCCTTGAAGGGAATGTTTGCAAATAATCGGCTCTTAGAAGGCTGGGGAATTCAAGGAAATCTGCAGAGCATCTGCACCTGCGAGATTGCTCAGGAGCTCCCTGGATTCTCCATCATTGCTTTTAAGGGACAAAAATAACAAAAAAGATTATGTGAGAGTTGCAAATGTGACAGAAAGATATTGCCATCCAATGTGCATAAACGTTGCAAATACGTTGATCTTATATAGGACAGCCTGCGGCTCTGTATGATATGGCGGAAGATGTGGCAGAAGGTTGAAATGAGAATGAGAAAGATTTGCTAGTTTGCTTCTTCTTTCAAGCATGACTTTAACATGGTGTTTATAGAGTGTTTTCAAAATGCCCATCTGCTCGGCTGGGAGGCCCTTGATCATAAGCAGAACAGATGAGGTGCGCTTTCAATTGTCATTGTCACTGACTGTCATGGAAATGTTTTATTACATTGCATTTGTATGAATTTCAGTAGATAAAACAGGAGCAATGTTGCTATGCTGTGTGACCTGCTAGCACTCTGCTTCAGCTCCTGCCCTCAGGGTTTCCAGCAGCTGTGATTTGCTGGAGGACACGGTCACGGTTCTCACCAATGCAGTTTTGGCAGGCGGGCTGTGGTGTGGCTTGGCCAGACCTTGTTGTGTTCAGCCAAATATGTGAAATTCAAAAGTAGAAGAGTTTACTAAGACTTTGGAACATGTAACACAATGCATTTGTGCTTATGGCTCCTGGGTTTAGATGATGTGAGTTTACTGAATATTATTTGTAACTGTGCACTTTAATGTAAGTAGATGATAAAAGTCACTTTTGTGAGTATCATGGTGTATAGAGCTGCATGGTGCTCTCAGTGATGCAAATACTCACTCTGTCCTGCTAATTGTTAAAAACTGTGGTGTCATGGTTTGTTTCTCCTGACGAGGAAAACCTCAAAGCTTTTACAGAAACTCATTGCTCTCAATAAACAAATGTGGTTGGTAAAGGAACTGAAGAAGTCTTTTAAACGAAACCATCATTGGGTCTTCATTGGTCATCATAACCCGCTATCGCTGAGTAACAGGGGTACTCTGTACACACCAAACTCTCTTAAGCAAACTGGAACAGTAAATAAAATCTGTAAACAATGAACCTGGCAGTACAGCCATAGCAATTTCTAACATCAGTAAAATACTGATAGGGATGATAATTAAACCCCCACAGTTACAAGAATGTAAAATGGAGGTGTCGTTTTGTCTTGTAGCTCAAGAGGCACCAGCCCTGCTTCGGCACCTTATGGATCAGACAGTGAACACCAGTAACTCTGCCATGTTGGAGTGCCAGGTTCGTGGCATCCCCGAGCCCCAGATATCCTGGTTTAAAAACCATGAGGAAATACAGCAAAAATCAGGTGAGAGCTCTGTGTACCCACTTACCTTTTAGAGCTTTTTTATTTGCCCATCTGCCTTAGGTAGCCATTTGCAGGGTCACTGGCATCCGTACCAAGATGTGAGGAAGGAATATTGCCTGGGTGTTACAGGCAGGCAGGCAGCCACACAGGTGCTCTGCGTTATTCTGTCTCACTGCAAAACCTCAGACAGCCTGGAGGTGTAGGCACAAGGGGCCTCTATGGAGTCAGTAAGGAAAATATACCTCTCAATTTACATCTTAGAAGAGTCATCTCCAGAAAAAAAAAAAAAAATCGTTCTCTCCATTTGCTATAGAGGGAGCCTAAGGATCAGGTGTCTTGGCCAGCATATAGCTAGGCAGGAGAAAACCAAGCTTGTATGATGTGGTAGGAGTACCAAGAGGAGTCTGTGGTCAGGTATGCAAAGTCTGCTCTAGGTTCACAGCCTAGCCACCAGACTAATTCCATACCTGGGGCCTCCAAAACCAAAATGCATCTGCCAATGGCTGGGGAAATCCAGGTCTCACGCAGCAGAAAGGAACAGCTTCCCAGGTGGCATGTTGCAACTACAAGAAAACTTTAGGAAATATTTACTGCTGTGTCCAGAATGTGCCTTCAAATATCAGCCAATGCTACATGTCCAGCTTTGATGGCACCACAGTCACAGAAGTGTTCCTTGGGGATTTCAGGTGACGATGAATGATGGGGGAAAGGCAAAACATTTCTCATGGGAATTCATCCACATTTGGATCACAAGCATACAATGAGATAGTGTTACAGGCTTAGCAAAAAATGTTCAAGGTGATTTGGTCTGTATGAACTTGAATCCTAAACGTGCTCTTCAATAGCACTGTTTTAGAGGATTTGTGTTTAAGGTTCTGTCTTGTGTTATTGGAAATTACTATAGCATGAATAAAAGCAACTGGGAAAAACACTGAGAATTTCTCCAAATGAGTTATAAGCCTGTGCAGACCTGCAGCACAGGCACTACATTTAATCTAGAACCAGATTCCATGAAGCTTTACAGTGACCACATGGTTGAAATGTGCATTATTAAGATTGTCTTCTAAAATGAATGTTATGTGTCTAACTTGAGCTTAATGCAACAACTAAGTTTAGGAGCCAGGAAGATGTCTCTAGAGGGTAGGTCAGAGCACTTTAGTTACCCTGTTTCCCCAAAAATAAGACAGGGTCTTATATTAATTTTTGCTCCAACACTTGTTACTTTTTTACATGTATAGCTGCCTGGACAGCATTTAAATAGACTTTTTAAATGAACTGTAACTAGGGCTAATTTTTGGAGTAGGGCTTATATTTTGAGCATCCTCAAAAATCCTGAAAAATCATGCTAGGGCTTATTTTCAGGGTAGGTCTTATTTTTGGGGAAACGGGGTAGGTGCCTGAAATACATTTTGGTGGGACAGTAGTTCTCACGGAACCAAACACACAAGCATGCACTTGAGTGCACATTTCCTGACTATGTGGTGCCCTAAAGGCAGTCCTGAGGCCAAATCTGCTCCCTGCCTCTTCCTCACTTGATGCAGTATTGTCCAGACTGGCTTCTGTGTTTACCTAGCTGGAATAAACAAGATGTTGAAGACTTCGATAACTCTTACATTTTAGGGTGCGCCTCATGGGACCTCTCTGCATGAGCTGGGGTCCTTCTGCGAAGGGGCCCATCGTCCCATGCCACGTGGGCAAGCAAAGATTTGGAGGGAGTCTCCTGCCCATAGGTCCAGTGTGGACACATTGAGCTGGGTCTTGGAAGTGCTCTAAACTCGAGCTGCTTCTGATGCAGACTTGCTCCAGTAAGTAATCAGACCACCCATTTTCCAAAAGTTGGAGACATGCTGAAGAACTCACTTGGATGCAAGTCTAGGCACAGTCCTAATCAATATACAGGACAACAAGTGCTCCCAAGAGTATTCCCTTAGGTCGAGCTTTTTCGCTCACAAAAGTGCTTTTTAAACACTGATTTCCAAAAGATTCCCAAAACATCCAAGTATATTTGGCTTTCCTGCAGATAACATTGTGCTGTGGAGTCTGCGGCTCATTTCTTTTGAGAAGAACTTGAAGCAGATATTATTACACAAGCGCCTGTTTTTGTTTATATCCTGGCTCCCTCTCATTGCAAAATATTTCATTTCACAGGAATAATTTTAGGGCCCGGAAGCCGAATGCTGTTTATTGAAAGAGTAAAAGAGGAGGATGAAGGACTTTACCAGTGCATAGCCACCAACTTAAAAGGGTCCGTGGAGAGTGCAGCATATGTCACAGTACAAGGTAAAGCATAACATTAAATGGGAAGAGCAAGCTTGCTAGGATGATATTCCTACTCAGGCTGGAAGGGTGGGGGTATGACCTGGGGCTCATGTGATGATCTCTGAAGGCAGCAATTTGAAGGAAGTCCTAGCAAGGGAAGCGTACCAGGTTGGAAAGGAAGCCCATCAGGAAATGCTAACTCAGAGCATGTTTACACTGAACTAAAAAGAAGAATTGCTTCAACCCAACAAAGATCAGGTCAGGGTAGAAGAGAAATGTAAATTTAGTATCATCAAAACAAACAAAAAACAGACTAAGGAACACTCTCCTACCCACTCCTTTTCCCATTTCAGGTTAATTCCATTGAAATTAGAGGCCTGGGATATTTTCATTTGTTTATTTTCAATGTAAAGCAAACTGCCAAGTCAGACTAGAAGATTTTAGCCTACCAGTACCTACACATGCATTTTCAAAGGTACTTGTAAGAAGTAGGTATGATCTAGTTATTTCTGTAACCATTATTGAGCTATTTTGCTATTCATTTAAATGTCCAGCTTTGTTCTGCCTTCTGCCAAGCTTGATTCAGGCCTGTGGTGGTGACTTCTATCAAGAAATTTTACATTGCACAAAAATAAAGTTTTTTCAGTGATTTTTCAGTTTCACTTAATACCCGTTTGGTTCATATATTATGAGACAAGAGAAGCAGGTTGACATTCTCCATATAAGTCAGTGCCATGTATGAATTGAATTTGCCATAACCTACCTTATGGATCTCATGTGTTAAGTAAATAGTCCTAAATGCGTTTAGTTTCTCTTTACAGAAAACAATTTGACTACCACCAGTTCTCTCACGCAGGCATTATGTCTTTGTGGATGTTCTCATAAAATTACTAAATGCATGTGAACACTACTGAGTATTTGGATACTACCCTACAGCAGAAGACAATTACAGCTAGTAAATCAATATTGATTTTCTGCCATGAGTGTGTTAGCAGTCTCAGTTAATAGTGATTGCTGATGAAACAATGATGCTTTTGCTTTAAAGGATGAGGGACAAGTATAGGTACATGTGGGCTGGCCTAACTGATGTAATCAAGGAGTTAAAACCCATCTCCTGATGAATAACGCTAAGGGTTTTATGGCTTCTATAATAGCTGAAAGAGTAACTTGTGCCCAAGTGCTTGCTGTCCAATGCATCCTACTGATTGATAGTCCTGGAAAATGTAATTAATTACTGTATTGATTTTTAACATTGTTGTAGCTTGGCTTTTTATTACAACCACAAGCAGTCTGTCAGATGGTTTCCAGGAAGTCATATCTCCTAGTACATGATCCAGAGGAGAGAAAAGAAAGCACTCAGGAAGGCTGCTTCTCTGATTACATGTTCTGAGGGACCGCTAGCAATGTTCTTGTGTGACCCCTATGGGAGCTCTTAAATAAGCAGGAGATGAAGACTACCATGTTAACAGGTATAGCTTTGAGACTGGATGAGAAAGAGAGAGATTTTGTCTTATCTACTGTAATAAAGGAGGTTTTTTCACTCATTTCACTCATTCTTACAATGATATAGAGTGTCTGTCCCTCTCCCAGGGGACAGCTGCCTCTCACCCCATCCTTGAGCCTGGAGGGATGAGATCAGGGCTTAAATGCAGGGCTCTTCCTAGGCTTTGCCACTTGCTTGTCTTTTGGAGAAATACAGACTCAGACTGCCACTGTGAGCACCAAAGCCTTCCTTCCATCCTGGTGTCTCTCAGAGCTGCAGATCAAAGGGAGTGAAGCAACATCTTGTGTCGATGGCCGTGTTTAGCTGATTGGAAGTGTAGCTTGTGAATGAGTCAGGAAGGAAACTGTCTGCTCTCTTTATTTCCTCTGAAAAAAACATTCTTACACTCACAGATAAAACAATGTGTTATTTTTGTATCTGAAATGGATGAATGGATGGTGGAATCAAAGAGCCATCTTTAAATAAACGCAGCCCGTGTTTGGTTTGGAAGCCATGTTTGCCGGGTTGTCTGAGGAGGAGAGGGGCCAAGTTTGTGGATGTGTCAGAGCAAACTGCTTGCTCTTGACTGAGGAACTGAAGAGGCAGCGAATCTGCAAGGTTGGAATGGGAACAGCCAATGGCTGCCAGAGCACCCAGCGGGCAGAGGGGAGTGTGCCCTGAAAGGCCTGGAGACACAAGCTGCTGAGCACAGAGGGAACACAGGCTGTCTTGGGCAGCTTTCCTTCGGGGGTCACCTTGTTAGCAGAGTGGACAACTTGCCATGAAAGCCTTGCCCTGCTTCTCCTGGGGACCCTCACACCCGCTCTTAGGGGAGCCAGCAATTTAGCTAGTTGCAGAGAGGCTTCACCATTTGAAGGGGATGTGTTGACAAAGGAAGGAGCATGTTTTACAGCTCATGCTCACTGAAATTTGGATGTGTAAGAAGCAAATAAACACAGCAACATGCCCTGTCTTAAAGTTGATTCTTGATAACTTAATGTGATCCCTGCTGATGAAAAGGAAAACATCACATCTATTAAGCGTTCACTTAACTATTCAGACATTATAACATGGGTATTTCCTTTTTAAATTACTGTTTTTCTATCTATCTGTCTGTCTGTCTGTCTATGTGTCTATCTGTCTTTCTGGCTTTGCACTGTATGTTGTGCCTTTCGGGTCACTCTGACTCTGAAGTCATCAGGAATGTTTCTATGAAGCTTAACTGGAATTCCTCAGCACCTCTGAGCACCCATCCCAGTGCTCCCCTGCCATGACCATGGTATCACATGGATTAAGCAGAGTAGGTCATTTTTGTGTAGGGGTGATGGATGCTTTGGGTGCAGCAGTGGTGTTGGTGCCCCAGGCATTTTTCCCTGATTGACACCTTACACAGAACTGCACCTCAGTGTTTAGAGCTGGAATCCTTATGACAGAGCCCATGCCAGTCCAAGGTTTGAGCTTGAGCCTGGAGGGGTCAGTGTGTTAGTCCAGGCTCTCATCCCCACATGCCTGCACAGTCCTGGTGACTCCTGTCACTGCTGAAAGAAGGAAGCTGCTGCCAGTGGCATTTCTTCCCTCACCCCTTTATAGCACTGCAGAGACACAGGATGGTGCTGGGGGGCTTTCAGAGGGGCTCTGGGGCAGAAAGGGGGCAGCTGCTTGCTGCAGTGAGTCAGGCAGGTGGGGCAGAGCTGCACATGGGAGAAAGTCTGTGTCTAATGAGGTGGCCTGGTGAGTAAAGTTCTAGAAGGGGTGCAAGGGGGAGCCAGAAATCTTGGACTACTGGGCAAAGAGAGAGGCTTACAGCCTCTCCAAACTCTGCTAATCCTAAACCTTTTTCTGAATGTTCCCGCCTGTTCTGCCTCAAATCAAACCTTTTCCTGCCCAGCTGAGAGGCAGTCAGCCAGCTCTGGCTGCAAGGTTTTTAGCAAGACTAGGAATCTGGTATTTGATAACCCCACTCAACCCCAGCCTGGAAAAATGCTTTCTGGTTGCCTGAATTCACTCAGACGTTTCAAAGACAGTACCTTTGCATCTCTTTGCTAACTCCTGGGCAGCAAATGTCAGTGATTAGGGAGCTGCTGCCTTCCACCCTAGGGCTGGCTGTACAATGCCTCATGGGTTTTCTGAAACCCACCATATGTTGCAGCAGCAACAAATGAACCTTCAGCCCCTCTAGGTTCTGCTGAATAAATGTCAGAAGCTATTACTCACCATCTGGATGGGTGCTGCTCAGAAGCAAGAGGAGAGTATCCATCTCTAAAAAAGGAAAGCCTGATGCCTGATGCATTGGGCTGTACAATTTATGCCATCGCTGAGTCCCATATCTCAATCAAGCCTTTAAAAAATACTTGTGATAAATTAACACTCCTAGTATTTTGGAGAAAGAGGTATTTTATATCTCCACTTCTAGTTACAGTTTTATTTTTCTTGAGTGAGCTTTATTCTCAAAGCTCCAGAATGGACATGCCAGAGGAATCTTAGATATAGGGTACAGACTTAGATATAGGGCAAATCTGATTATCATCTTTAGAGAGGGAAGATATTATGCTAGTTAAGCTACAGCTACAGGAAGCAATTCAACATCTGAACAAAGCTCTGTAGCTTTGCAGGCAGCACATTCTGCTGGATTACCTAGTAAGCCCACCAGTGAGACATCAATCATCCCTTTTTCATGTGTCAGGAGTAACACCAAGCTGCTCAGGCTCTGAAACTGCTGCAAGTGCAGTTGACGAAACTACTGTGAAATCATGTTCAGAATTATTTTTCCTTGTCCTCTAATTTTCTCTCTGTGGAGGGTGTATCAGAATAAGAGGCAGAGCATGAGGAGGTTTTTTTGCATTTGCTACCAATCAGATGGAAAACATGTTGTGGGAAGTGTGGTATTTTGATACAATCACAGGATTTGCAAAACAGACTGCTCTGAAATCGGTTGATGAGTCCCCAAGTAGCAGTCTGAAGTGAATTTTATTTGTGCCTTTTTTTTTTTTAACATCTCTCAATGAGCTCTAATACTCTCCAGATTTCTAATGTTCATGTTTTCTTGCCGTTCTGTTTTCAGTCGTTGTTGTTTTTGTTTTTCACTTTCTGTACTTAATCTGTTCCCGGTTTAGGGAGTTCTCCCAGCTCCCTGCCAGATGGGTTCTGCGAGGTGCTGCAGGGGAAGGAGAGGGTCTCATGTCCCCTTAGGGATCCTGGTCCCATGCTGCTAGTGTGACCGTCAGGAGACCCACCGGCACAGAGCCTGCCAGAACAGCAGGTTGGAGAGAGCACTAAGCCCTATACCCCAGGTTTCTGTCCAGTGGGAATGGGGCTCAGGACCCCCATGCCATGTTTTGCATGAGCTGAGCTCGCAGATGCCAGACTGGAACCATCCAAGGTCATGGAATCCTGCTGGCTGCATCACAAACCTCTAAGGGAGCCTCCAGCTCTCCCTCAGCAAGGTTTTTAGTGAGGGTTGTTGGGTTTCCAGCACTGCTGGGATGGAGCTGAAGCCTGCAGGGCTCAGCCATCTGCGTAGAAGAGCTCACTGAGCTGGGGCAGAGCAGGTGTGTCTTGCCCAAGGAAAGGCATCAAATGTCCTGAACAGTAAAACCTAAGCAGTGGCACCACAGCATGTTCCAAGTCACACGTGTATTCACTGGTGTCTACACCAGCACAAGCCCTCCCTGGAGCTTCTCCTGCATGTTAGCAGCAGCTCTTGTACCATGGCATTGCCCCCAGGGAAGGACCAGCAGAACTGTCCTCTCTGCGCAGATCCCTCCTGTCCCAAGACTGCTGGCGAGTGAGCGTTTTTGAGACCTCTGCTCCTTTCTTGGATGTGAGCTTGGCCAGATGGGTTTCACTGTTGTGTGTGTGTGGGGGGGTGAAACTGCACGCACAGGCCCACACACATTCTCACACAGAGAAAATTTGGCTAAAAATACCCTGCAACTGAATTTCCACCTCAAAAGGGAATTACTATGTGACTGGCCATCCTTAGCCTGGTTTACTTCACCCCCAAAGAAGAGCTGACTTTTTACTGAAAAACTTATGGATGGATTGAATGCAATTTTGCTGTGTTAAATAAAACAGCTTTGCTGTAGGTACCTTTTTTTTTTCCAGGTTCTTTGAGCCAGTCCAAACAGAGATTAATACCCCATTGAAAAGAAGCTGATCCTTCCTGGTATTTTATTTTAATGGCAAAGAAACATAAAGTGCCCTTGCTCTGCAGGTCATTTTCTAAAATGTTTTTTTTTCTTGATTTTCCCAGGCACATCAGAGAGGTCAAACCTGGAGCTAATAACCCTGACCTGTACCTGTGTAGCTGCAACACTCTTCTGGCTGCTGTTGACCCTCTTCATTCGCAAGCTGAAGAGGGTAAGAACGGACAAGGGTATCCCGGTGGCACCTGCCTCTCCTTACCAGCCTTTGCTCATTCTAGAAAATCCTTCTCAGGCCACTGGGACCACTAAGTTTATATTAAAAAAAAAAAATCCCATTCACTTACTGCTCACCTTTGTTCCTTGTGCAATCACCAGGCCAGATAGATGCCCAGGGAACTGTGACTAGCAAGGCTGAGCACGAGTAAGCCAAGAAGCAAAGCCTGGGTGGGGGCAAGGATCCAAGAATTGCAAGCATTTGGGTGCCTGGCTCTCACCAAAGGCATCCCCATTCCCTTACAGGCTGTGGGGCTTTGGCATCTTAATGTCTTTGAAGATCTGAGTGAGTGGTAATGACAGATCTTCACAGAGGTCGCTGAGGTCTGGTTTGCACACAATGTCTGCTACAATTACAGCACTTCCAAAGTGATATTTTACTGAAGTAGCTTTGGTGGTGCAGCCTCTAGAGCAGATGATCCTGTATCAGCATGATAAAGTTAACTGCCTGTGCAGCTGACCCTCCTCGTCCAAGCCTGACTGTGATGGTTTAAAGCCCCTTTGTGCTGACAGCACCACATCTGGATATACGTGGTATGTGCAAGTTAAACCACAGCAGCTCTCAGAAGCAGTTCTTCAGTAGTGCAGAAAGATCTCAGAGCAACTTGGAGGATCAGATGTATTCGAGGGAAGGGAGGTACTGGGGCAATGGGGGCACTGCAGGACATGAGAGGAGGAACGGCTGCACGTCCCCCTCTCCCTGACTCCCACACCAATGAAGTACTGAGCCCCAGCTGTCCCCAGCTGGAGAAGTACCACAGCGCGGTGCCACCAGGGTCAGCTCACAGCCACCATGGCTGGGCATGTTCCAGCTGGCCAAGCTCCATGGTGACTGCTAAAGGCTGACTGCAGCCCACCATATCATATCTCAACCTGCATTCAGGCCTGCCTGTATGTTAGGTTTTACGCCAGGGACTTCTATTGACTGGTGGGAATGCAGGACCAGATCTCAAAACCAGGGTGGCATGACAGCAGTCACTTTGCCTGCCTTCCTACTGACACAAACTTTTGTAAGGAGAAATGCAGGGGAGTTTGGGAAGAAAGAAAAGTAAACATAAGCTGAAGCTGTGGAGAAACTTAGTAACTATAGAGAAATTACAAAGCAAGTGAGACCAGTTCAGACTGCTCACCAGTAATGATGAAGCAATTCATGACATGCCTACAAACCCTTGGAAAAACGTAACTTTTTTAAAAAGGAGTAAAGGGTTGCAGATTTTTTTTTTC
Source organism: Pampusana beccarii (assembly GCA_013399365.1). NCBI lineage: Eukaryota > Metazoa > Chordata > Aves > Columbiformes > Columbidae > Pampusana > Pampusana beccarii. Next base: position 100,968 of record VWYH01006481.1, read on the forward strand.
TTATGACACCAAAACTTGACATTGTCTTGTTAGATTGTTAAAAGATAACAAAAATAAACATTGTTGCTGTAGAACAAGGAACTTTAATTAGATGACTTGTGAAGGCTCCCTTTTAGATGAGCCTTTCCAGCGAGTGCTCATCTATGTTTATGGTCTTCTCTATGTTTCTGTTATAAACTCACGCTCTCGAGGATTTATGTCTGGAATCAACTCTAAATTAAATTTCATATACAAATTATGTTGCCACAACAGGAAAAAAAAAAACTTTTATTCTCTCTGAGAGCATTTTCTTAAAGCCTGTCTGTTATGCAAAGACAAATGATATAGTTAACAATTCTCCATCATTCAAAATGTTGTTTCAAATCTCTAATGGGGCCAAAGATTTGCTTTTCAGAGCATCTGAATAAAGAATTGTAGGAAGCTCTCTGCACCTTCCCACTTTCCTATTGTTTTTTCTGGGATGGGTCAATTGAAAAGCTCTTGTAAAGTGACTGGTAAGAGCGGTCTGGTACACACATTTCTATCAAGAACTCTTATTTTTGGAGCATCATACACACTTCTCTTTCTATCCATATCCCACTCATTTATGTCCTGCCCAGGGTCAGCGGGTGGTTTGAAGCCAGGCTTTATGCCACCTGACTTTTCCCCAAGCATGCTATCAGTGTAATCATTCTTGGGACTCACCTTCTTGTGTACTTGGGAGGGTGAAAGGCAACTAAAAGAGGAGCCACTAGCTACTGTCATTCTAGTCGAGTTACATTTGTAACCAAAGCATACACAGCTTTTTAAACAGAGGCCTGGAAAAGCATGTATCAGGAACGTGTTTCCAGGCTGTAGAGGAAGAAAGCTGAAAGTCACAGGGAGCAATTAAAGCAACAACAAGAGAATATGTAGATCTGTCTGTGCATGTGTGTACGTGCCCATATGCTGCTTCCATGAGTTTAGGAAAAGCAACATGAAGAGCCTCAGTTCAACGGATTTTCCAGAAATTCCAAGTAATAGCCAGGAAATTAGAACAAACACTGGACCTTTTATATAGGTATGTAAAATAGGTATATATAAATACACATAGATAAAAATAGGGATTTATAAATATATATAAATATATATAAATACATAGAGAAACATAACTGTTCCTGTGTCAAGTCCAGTGGATTACAGTGGCAATCTAGGTTCTCTTTGAAGGAAAATATGTTTCAAAATGGATGGACTGCAGAAAACTTGGATATTAGGTTCACCTTCCTTTACATTTCTCATGTAAAGTGGATAATTTATTTGATTGGTAGCAATTGAACTTCTGGCAAATTCATTCAAAATTCTGTGTTGTAAAGTATGTGTTTGTGTCTGGTTGTTTATGAATTACTCCGAACTCAAATATTTGCAGTAAATTTTTCAGAAATGATACCAAAGAAATAAAAAATTCTGAATATTTGTAAACAGTTTCTGAAATGGATAACATCTAGTTTCCTGATGACTAGTCTTGCACAACTTCTAACCACATACGATCTATCTTTGCCAGGTATATGGAAAAAATAAACACTGGCAGTTGAACTCCATCTGTTGCATATGGCTGTTTCTTGCTTTGCGCAGTCATGAAGGAAAGTTATTTTTATCAGCAATGTTTAGTCACTTGCTGAAAATATTTCTCTTGACTGTGCAGAGGGCCCATATCATAGCACCGTAAGTTAATATAGACCCACACGGATTTCATTGAAGAAACCAATATCTCATATATGAGCAAAGCTAAAGGACAGAGTTTCTCTTATATAAGTCTTGCAATATTTAAAAAAGCCAAAGGGTGCTTACTCAAACCATCTATTGGACTGTGAAACACACAGCCCCATGGACAGAATTGACTTGAAAACCTTGATCCAAACAGGAAGATGCTGATAGATATTGTTATCCTCTTTTACATTTTTCCGTATTCTTTGTTTTCTAGCCTTACTCCTCTGAAATGAAGACTAATCATTACCTGTCAATCATAATGGATCCTGATGAAGTCCCCTTAGATGAGCAATGTGAACGTCTACCTTACGATGCCAGCAAGTGGGAGATTGCAAGGGAAAGGCTTAAACTAGGTAATGTTGGCATGCTTCATACCGGGTTTGTCGTGACTGAGTGAGGTATACTTGAACAGGTAAGGAGGAGCGGGGTGTGTTTTACACACACAGCCCAATGTACTGCCGGGTTCAGTGTAAGCTACTCCATACCAAGTACCCTGGTCTGTGACTGACAGCATTTAGGACTGACTGTGTCTTGCTGAGTTTACAGATATATATTTTGACTCCATGTAAGGGAACTAAAATACAGACAATAGTGCTGCACTCTGTTTTTTGCATACTGATTTACTAGAAGCACAACATAAAAACAGGGCAATTGAAGGCTTCCCAATCAGATTGCTGACTTGAATGATTCTCTCTCTAGACTCAGGAGCCTGACCTTTGGCATTCACTGTAATTTTCTTCCCTTGTAACCTAGTTATGTGTTAATCTGGCAAAAAAACTATGGAGAAATGAGTCCTCATAGTCCACCCTCTACCCCTCCCTGTTCCTCTCTTTCCTCTTCTCACCAGCACACTCTCCACATTTTCCTTCTGTGCTGCTGATTTATAAACATTCCTGTTGGTGCACTACAAATGCAAGAATGTGACACGAGTCCACACATAAATAAATTAATATCTTCAGAAACTTCGAACCTGCAGCTAGCTCGCCTACAGATACCCCAGTGAAAGACGTGGGTTTGGGAGCATTCTTTACTTGCTTAGCCTAGTGTGGGGCTGACAAGGGAGGCAGGAGGGTAAGCACTAGGTTTTGAAGTTGAGGAATCCCTCTGGGTCTGAAAACACAGGTTTTAATGAGAGGGTCAACATTAGAACATCAGTGATCTCAGCGTGTTGCTATAATGCTGTTCGTTCTTTCAGCATTAAATTTGTCCTGTGGCAAGGGCTAGAAAATCCCTGCATTTTAGCTAGGAGCTGTAGCAGATTCCTTCTGTCCTTGGGGGATCAGGGACAGAGAGTGATTAAAACACGCGTACTATTAGGATCACTCTTAATTCTCTTACAATAAGTCACAAGGTGACCAGATGTGGATAAGCACAGCTGAAATACATTGCTAGCAATTTATAATTGTCGTACACAATTCTGGGAATGCTGAAACATAACCTTCTGCTGGAGCGTCTTCAATCTTCAAACAGTGTTCTTACAATGATGGAACAAGAACTTCATGTGCAGACAATGTGATCACTGGTTTATGTGATGCTTAATTTGTATATAAACCCCATGGAAAGAATCAAGCAGAAGTGGACTGTAAACACCAAGGAAAACCCCATGTTTTGTAGGGTTGGTGTTCGGAGTCTGGAGGTGAGGAATGGTGACCAGAGAATGAGTTAAAAGTGGAAGAGCTAGTGTAAACAAATAAAGAATGCTGACAATGAACCAGATTCAGAGAAGTTGGGTATATGCAGTATGCTAGATTAGCTCAGTGGAAGTCCTGCTTACATGGCAGTTGGCTCAGTCTTTGGGTAACCTTGGCAGTCTCCAAGGGCTAGTGTCTCACAAACACAAAATGTGCTTCTATGTTTTTAAAAAAATATTTTCACTTAGAAATGCAACCCCTTTCAGCTTCAGATACGTCTGTTTTTCTCTTTCCACCTACTTATCCTCCAGGATATGTATTTATTATAACATTTGCAAATAGTCTCTCCTTTCAGCCCACATCTCCTTCGCTGTGCATTCCTCCAACACACGTACATGCAGCCCACGGCTGTGATGCAATGCTTATATAACAGGACTCCCCCTTCATCTGTAAGAGCTACAGATGTTACAGGAAATTTCATATGGGCACCACTGAAGTCACGATAATTAACATTCAGTATACATTAGTCTGACTGAGAGCAAAATGTCATCTTTTCTTTAGGCAGAAAAACAGAGGTGCTATAAATCACTGTCTGTGTGGATGGCGATAACGTTGCAGTCCAGCTTAAGTGTTGGCTGAGCTACCATGTATTTCTCACCTAAATCTTGGCCTTGACCTTCCTAATCTATGAGAGGTCACACACCACTGATGCTGTGGTGCAAAACCCAGAGGGAGTGTTGCCATATGTCTCCAGTGCTATGTCAAACACATCAGTGGTAGATGCTTTCCTGAACCCTGCTCCCCACTGTGCTCTGCAAGCCCATAGCACTGTCACCCAGCAAAACCCTTTCTGTTCTCCTTCATGTGCAGAGCTGTAGTACATAACATAATGGAAAATATGAAGCCATATAGGGGAAAACCCAGATGATTCAAACTGCGGCAGAGGACCTGGGAAGAAAACATGGGCCTCTGCCTTACTGCATACAAGGACAGTGGTTTCTGCAAGTGCTGTTTGCTGGTGCCCCAGTCCAGCAGCTCACATGCTTGAAGCACCCTGCTAAAATGGGACTGAAATGGAAACCTCTTGATCCAAAACTCCTTGACTGAGGGCTATATTCACTTTAATAGGTTCTGAATTGCCCCAGGAAATCGAAGTCAAGTGCAGAACATTTAAGTAGAGCATTTTGATTCCTTGGTCTGGTTGTAGATGCTGCAACATGTCGCACCTGAGTATTACCCCAAATGTGGCCACTGTAGCTGCATGAGGACTGTGACAAGCTGACTGCTCAAATGGTTGGGTAACTTAATATTCCTCTGTTTGATCATGTCATTTAATAATTTTGTAATTACCTTGTGTGTCAACATAAGGGGCTTTGGCAAATGCAATCTATTAGTGTCATAGACATAATGCACATATTAAACTGTTGAGTTCCATCTGTGCTGTGAAAAGTTAAAGCATCCCTATTCTGCACTAATGTTTCGTGTGGTACAAACAATAGGAGAGCAACAAAGGCTAATACATCAAGTGTTATTACAGTTTCCCGTTAAATCACAATCGTTGTTTAGAGAAGGAAGTGTTGTTTCCAGTGCTCATTCTCCTTTATGAAAGGTTAGCAGCTTTGCGTAGCTTTATGAGCTAACTGGTATGTTTTCCAAGCGGTGACTAAGTAGGTTATCTCCATGTGGGAAGTGAGTTAACAGTGATGGAAACAGATTAAAGCTATGGTTTAAACAAAGGTACAACGGGTTTTACAGGACCTCAAACTGCAATTTCATCTTGTAGAAACTACCAACAGTCAATACATTAAGGACTAAGAACATCGATTCACTGAGGAAAAGAAGACCTTAATGTAAATATTCCTTCCCTTATGCACCTCATATATGCAGTAACTGAAAAAGGTGACTGTAGAATTTCAAAGATACACACTGATTCACTTATATTTTTCTGTCAGACTCTAGACCCTTCGCACACCAAGGCTCAGTCTGTTGATGCTTTTCATCCATCCAAATTAAGTTCTTTATGGATTTTGTTTGCTGTAAAAAATGCAACGCTTCTGCATGTCTAGGGGAGAAATAAATTTCTGCGGTTGTTTTCGGCTTAGTGTATTCCACTTCATGTTTCCATCGCTTTGATAACATATGCTGTTTACTTCTGCTGACAGACATACTGAGAATTCCAGTTTAGAAATTGGATACACATGTAAAAGGTAGTACCTATTTAATTTAATTTAGAAGTGACATCAGCTCTTTTTCTCTGCCTCTGAGTGTCTGGGTGGAATTCATCTCTCCTGTATCTTTAGGCATCAATGAGGTAGATGTGCGAGTGATCGCTAGTTAAACAGATGCTCACCACAGAAAAAGGAAATGGTTCTATGGAAATGGCCGTGTCACAAGTGCCTATCTGAGAAATAAATATATAGTACATGTTATCCTTTACTTTTGTATGGAAAGCTGGCCTTCATTTTCTGCTCTTCTCCTCTACATCACAAAGTCTTCTGCTATGCTCTCGCTTGCCACTTAGATGCCTGAGTACTGCTGGAGGTGAAGCACAAATACAATCTGAAAATAGTTACTTGGAAATAAAAATTTATTGCTAGCTAGCTGATATGCTGACAAGATGTCTCAGATCAAAACTCTGCCAGCCACTTGAGAAGGGCAGAGGCAGCCAGGCCTGTCTGCGTGAGCACATTGTCAAAGAGGTGGTCAATACTCCCTGCTTCAAACAGTAATAAATCACAAAGGTGGCTGTGAAGATTATAAGATTGGCATAAAATGTCATGAATTCTAGAAAACTTGTAATGGTACCCTTGGAGCCTTACCTGGTTCTGAACATGAAGGATGAGGACATTTTGCTTCTACTGCTGGAGAATTTTTTTATGTCCACTGATTTCTGTCTGGGTGCTTCTCCTGGGGTCTCCTTAGTAGCAGCATGATGATGATACCGCAGCACAGATGTCTGCCCTCGGATACCTGAAAGCGTCAAACCCACCACGAACAAACTCGTCATTCGTCACTCCAAGTCCTGTGAAGGTCTTATTTGCACAGATTTGCAGCTTCTCACCACTCTGTGATCTCAACATACAAGGTCTTGCTAGGGAGGAGCATCATGGGGTTGCTCATGTATTCCAGGAGTTGCAGTGCAAAGTTGCTGCTGCCTTCCTGGAATGAAGATAATTTTAAGGCACCTTGTTCAAGAAGGAAGAATTTCATTTGTAAAAATTACTGAAGTCTGTGTCAAGCTGCATGTCAGTGTGTGTGTGTGTGAGTTTAAGCTAAGACCCTGTGTTGTTGTGGACACGAGTGGCAGCGTCACAATCTGCTGCATTGTGCAGTGTGCTCAGGGAAAAAAAGTGCAAGTCTTTCTTTCTGCTGGCAGAGCTAGACTGAAAAAAATGTATCAGAATCCAGTATACATCCACTGAACGGCTGTATTCATTTAGCATCGTTTTCAATCATATCACTTATTCCTTACAATGGCTCAGTCTTCTGCTTTGTCTGCTTACTGTAAAAACAAACAAACAAACAAACAAACAAACAAACAAACAAACAAACAATCTAAGACTCATTGTAAAGCACACTTTCCAATTCATTATCGATGAAGTCATTTGTTGATAAGATTACTTTTTAACCAGAATGTATCTCTCCAATGTATTTTCTTTACAGGGAAGTCTCTTGGACATGGAGCTTTTGGAAAGGTGGTACAAGCATCTGCTTTTGGAATTAAGAAATCCCCAACATGCAGAATAGTTGCTGTGAAAATGCTGAAAGGTATCTTGCTGCGAAGTTGGGATGGAAAGAGTGAAAGAGTCTCTTTTGTAGGCTCAGAAGGAACTATTTAATTTCCTGCATACCCTACCTTGTACCATTATGCTAGACTGATCCTGTACCAAACACAGTAAGTGAAATTCAGCTGATGCATAAGGCATCCACCTTGATGTGAAGACACTCGGAAAATTTCATATTTTCCTTGATCATTAGTTTCAATTTAGTAAAAACAGGTGCCTTATTTATAATTTGCATATGCCTGAATTTCACTTCTCATTCTAACCTTCTCTGTATAGATTAGATAATGATTTTTTCTTCATGAAGGCCCTTTTATTAAGCTGAACAGATTGAGCTGTTTAAATGTTGGAACTGTTGTACAGGTGGGTCCTCACTGAAGTGTCTGGAGTCTCATCTCGTGGAGTTTAGGATGCTGACACACAGTCATCTCGTGGAGTTTAGGATGCTGACACACAGGTTGTGCCAACGTTCTTCATACACAGCCAGTGCTCTTCCCAAAGTAAAATCATCTCCCAGCTATTCACTGCCACTTTTTCTCATTGGAACAGAAGGGACAACAACCCTCATCAGTTCAAAGAGGGCGTTTGGGAAGTTATCAGGCAGGACAATATTCACTAGTAGCCTGCAGCAGTTGTGGCTGAATTCCCTAACCAAGAGTCATGGTGGCATCTCTTCCTCTGTATTCACTCTATATTCAGTTTTCCCTTGTTTGTGTACCTAGGGGTCGTATCAGGTTTGTGGGGGTTTTGTTGTTGGTGGGCTTTTTGTTTATTTTGTTCTGTTTGGGTTTTTTGTTTGGTTGATTTGGGGGTTTTTTAGTTGGTTGGTGTGGGGTGTTTATTTTTTGTTTTGGTTTGGGGTTTTTTTGCATTGCCCTGGGAGCTTATGCTGAATTGCTTAGCAGTCTTAATCCTTGAATCCGCTTCAGTGTCACCCTCTGGCAGATCACATCCCCTGTTCTGCCAGTAAGACTTGGATCCCTGATGTTCTCAGTTGGCTCTGTTCAGGCATAATTGGACTACATCCCTCTTACCCAGTGGCTCCAAGCTCCACAGCTGCTTACTTGCTTATCAGTTATCAGGAGATCTGTACATGTTACTTCCAGCCCTTGGAGGGGCATGTGTGATCCTCTCAAACCTACAGTCTGTCCCTGCAACACTCAACCTGAAATAGCTTCTATTTCTTGCCAGCAATGTTGGCAGCCATACGCTGTGTAGGATGTGTCCTCTTGATATTGTCCTCGATAGGCTTGTTCTGCAATATAATGCTAAATGCTTTCCCAGGGGGTGGTACACACTACTGTAACATCCAGGGTCACCCTCAAGGAGGGAATTTGCAGCTGAGAGGGTTCACAGAATCACAGGATGTTAGGGATTGGAAGGGACCTCAAAAGATCATCCAGTCCAATCCCCCTGCCGGAGCAGGAACGTCTAGATAAGGCTACACAGGAAGGCGTCCAGGCAAGTTTTGAATGTCTCCAGAGAAGGAGACTGAGAAGGTTGCAAACCTTCCTCCTCTCTCTTGTTCCAGAAACACAGAAATACTCTGTTGGCCAACACCAAACCAACAACTACCCTGCGGCAAGCACGTCTGGAGTATGGGAGGAAGCTAAAGCTTTAGTCCCTGTCCAGACCTTCTCTGCAGCAGTGGGCCAATAGCCATCTGTGTCACTGGTTTCAGTGGATGGCCTGTCACCTGGGTCACCACCTGACCCCCGGTTAACTGAGCTGTTTTGCCAACATACAGACATATGTGCTGGCAGAGTAGTCTGATAGATTCAACATTTCTCCATGTACATCAGCAGGATTCTTGTGCCAGCCAGCACCATCAAGGCAACAGGGTTTGCTCCTGGAATAAACAGGAGCAGACAGAAGTTACAAGACGTCTTCGTGGTGGGATTCATGTGCAGAGTATATGCTTGTAGCAGAGTTAGTCACTCAAATTCCCTTTATTTTCAGTGGTGAGAAACAACAATTCATCCCATCCTAAGGCAGACCCCTGCATATGATGAGCTGAGACCTTGTTTAGCTCTGCCAACTATGAAGAGAGCCTGTGGTGACTAGATCTTCCGCAGGCATCTTCACTATGGGCACCTAAAGTGAGGGAAGATCTACCCTATTCCTTGTGTCCTCACTAGATTATCCAGGAACTTTGCAGTCGTTCATGAGCTTTGTCCCCACAGAATTCCCATGAGGTGGAGGGAAAGTGTTGCCACCTATACAGATGAATAGTGGGTCACTGGGTAGATGACAAGTTTTGTGTGTAGCCACCAAGAAAATCTGTTTAAACCAAGACCTTTAAGACCTAGCTCTAGGTTCTTTCCACTGGACTCTTCTTACTCTTGGTGTCACTGAAGTGAAAAAGTCCTTTTGGGTCTACACAAAGCAATATGTTTTTTTCTTACTGAAACAAAATTCTGCAGAACAAAATTGCTCAGATGGAATGAAAAGTTTCGCTCAACACTAAATTAGATTTGGGCTTAGTTTTGGGATTTCTTATATCATTACTATTACTATTATAATGAATATTGATCATAACCAGTAACAGTAAGTTGCAGTCACCTAACTTTAGCCATTTAAAATTTACTTCCCTGATCTATCTTAATACTCCAGACCTCCTCTATAATGGACAGAACCAAACAATCAGCACCAAAGGATGTTTAATCTCTTCCCTACTCAGATGGGTAAAGCTGATGGCTGCATCAGCCTCTGGAAATGCATTGCTCTTGCCACTGACTTCTTGAGATGTTGATTAGTTCGGGCTAGTACATAACCCTTAGACCTGAAGTCAGATCAGCTGAAGCCTACTCTAGATGGAGTTAATTATAGCTTTGAAATCCCTTTTTATTTGTTCTTTCATTTTTTGGCTGAAACGACAAAACTATTCATGTGAAAAGAATTTCTCTCAGTTCTAAATATAACAAAGTCTACTGGGAGGAAGTTGAGTGCCTAACTCTTTTTATGGGTTTTATTGCAAGTAAGAGGATGCTGAGCAGGGACAAATAGACAAAGAACATCAACACATGAAGTACATCCAGTAATGGAGGTTATTTCAATTAAAGTGGTGATAAGTGGTAAAGCTCAGCAGGACCCGTTCTTTGCCATTTCATATTGACTTTATTTTGCATTTACAGAAGGGGCCACAGCAAGCGAGTACAAAGCACTGATGACTGAGCTGAAAATCCTGATCCACATTGGTCATCATCTGAATATTGTGAATTTGTTGGGAGCATGCACGAAAAATGGAGGTAAAAAAATCTAGACTGCACTGAAAATAGGCTTGGATCACCTCCCAGTAATGGTCAGTTGGCCATGTAGTTTTTCGTCCAGAGGTCAAGTTATTAACTTGAAATATTTGAGGTTGTCCCGTGGCTGGTGAAAAAAAGAGGAAAAGAAAAAGAGATTTTTAGTCATTTAGTGAAGTGTTTAAACCTTTTCTCTACTTAAACTTTCTTTTAGTGTTAACTTAGACAGTGTGAATTTAGGACCATGCTACTTGTCCTTTATCTCCCTCTCTTCACTGCTCAAGCACATGTTAAACACAATTTGGAAAGGCTGGGAACAAGGGATATTGACCGCTGTAAAATCCTTCACAATATTCCACTAAGAAAACCAAAGGGCCAGTATGAGTGATTGTTTGTTTTAGATATGTCACCTCTTTTAGTTCAATAAGTGTGGGCTGCAGTACTCCAGTCTGAATGCAGACTGCCCAAAGCGGAAACAGAGGGTCCCTCAGGACCCAGCTTCATGACCCAGTTTTAAAAAATTAGGCCCTTCCCTAATTTCCAGAGACAGTGTTGTTTTGCTAATATCCAGTATCCTTCAAGCAGCCTTCTACTGCATGAAGACATTGTTAGTTAGTCTGGACTCCAGTTACAGCTATGGGACAGAAACACTACTCCTCAGAACTGATGACCCCTTATATTGCTTCATGCTACTCAAAATGCACTTTCATTTTGCCCAGGGCCTCTGATGGTGATTGTTGAATACTGCAAATATGGGAATTTATCGAACTACCTGAAGAGCAAGAGGAATTTTTTCTGCCCCAACAAGGTGAGGAGACAGATGCCTCTGGTAGGGTTCATCTTACTTAACATGTCGGTAATGTAGATGCCAGCCTCTGAGTTAGTGTCCTTAGACTCTCTCCTAGAGAGGAGAAAAATGGCTTTTGGGTGCAGTTCACCTGACCCATTTTAATGTTTGGTGTGGGATGCACTGTGACAAGAAAGGGCTCATTTCTCTCCCCTGACTGCAAGGAGAATGCTGTAATTCAGATGGAGATATCTACAATGAGAGGAAGTGAATCCTATCCAAAGTGTCCCCACATGCTCTCGCCCTGCTGCTGACAAACCCATTCCTGCTGAGCTTGGGGTCACTTCAGAGGCTGGTGTCAGCGAAGCCAAGGGAAGTGGTTTTGCCCACTGATTTCAGTACCGCTGGGAACACAACCGAGATAATGCCATTTAAAGCTCCTGTTCCAAGACACCCTAATGTTCAAAGATTTGCAAGTAATCTTCTTATTGTGTGAGGAGAAGGGCTATCAAGAGGAAAAGAGATTAAAGTCTTGTCCTCACATCCCACAGCCCTCTGAATCAAATCCACAGGGTGTTTTTTATTACAAACCTGAAGCCAAATGTGCCAACTATACCCCTGCTTGTGCACTTTCAGCAAAATCTCCCGAAGGATTAAGGGCTCTGAAGTGGGATTTCAGAGCCCGGACCCAGAAGAACAGTCCTCAAAACTCCCACTCATTTGTGACAAAAGCTCAGCAGCGTCTCAGGGGTTTTTCAGAAGGGCTCTATAGGAGAGATTTGGCTGAGTCTCTGCTCCCAAGGCCATCCATGTTGGATTCTGCGTGAAACACAGCAGCTGCCTCCTCCAATGTGTGGTTGTTGGGGTAGGAGGGTCAGCAGGGAGCATGGCCATGTGGGGTCCGCCCTGGGGACAGTCACCTACATCATCCCCCCAGTGAGAGCCTGCCCAGACTCGGTGCTCTGGAACCCCTGGGAACAGTGCCCAGGTAGGAGGGAGGGAGCCTGGCTCTGCAGCAGCATGTGCAGCAGAGACACATGGCCACAGGACACGATGAGAGAGGAGATGGGGTGAGAGCATGGCCAGGTGGCTAGGCTGTTCACCAGGGAAGCATTTTCCACACAGTGTTGCATGTATCCCATTAAACTGTCACTGAATGTAACCTGAAATCATTGGATAAAGGCACTAGGGAAGATAGGCATTCGCTTCCAAAAGCAGCTGTATTTCAAACATGAAGTGCCCTTGCTTCTTGGTGGAAGGGCTTACAGCCCCGTGCCAAGCACTGTGCAGGGACACAGAGGCAGGTGCTTTAAGCAGCCTGGGATGAAAACCTGATGCTTTATTTTGAGAGGGCTGGAACACCTGCACTGAGGGCACATCCTTCTCAACTCATCCCACCATGTTCCTTCTCTGGCTACGGGAGAAAAATAGGCCCTTTCAGATGCCTTGTTTCAGGCTGAGATGAGCCACAGACCAGCGAATGTGTCCGTCCATGGACCCTGCAAATCCTCACCACATCAGAGTCAGGCCACCACCAGGGTTGCCCCAGAATCATGTGCTGGTTCTTCCAAGCCACCATATTTCTGGCCTCTGTGGATGACAACCTTGGTGGAGTGCAGCCCTACCACCAACTCCTGTCTGCCACAGTGGCACTGGACACGTGGACCCATGGGAGAGGTGACTCCATGTGCCATGGCCTCAGCAGTCTCAAGTTGCTCCAGGGGACGTTTAGATTGGATATTTGGAAAAATTTCTTCATGGAAAGGGTTGTCAGGCATTGGAACAGGCTGCCCAGGGAAGTGGTTGAGTCACCATCCCTGGAGGTGTTTAAAAGACATGTTGGTGAGGTTCTTAGGGACACGGTTTAGTGCTAGTGTTAGGTTAATGGTTGGACTCGATGACCTTGAGGATCTCTTCCAACCAAAATTATTCTATGATTCTATGGGCTAGCATCTTCTCCTGACAGAAAGGCAACAGAAGTTCCTGTTTCACCCCCTCCATTGCTCTGATGTGGCACCTTTTCTCTGTTTGAAGGACTCCTGTCTGCAAGGAGAACCAGTGAAAGAGAAAAAGGATATTGAGCCAGTGGAAGGCAAAAAACAAAGGCTGGCCAGTGTCACCAGCAGCGAGAGCTTCGCAAGCTCTGGGTTCCAGGAAGATAAAAGTCTGAGTGATGTGGAGGAGGACGAGGAGGGTAGGTATTAATTCCTTCCTGTCCCTACACAGTCTGTGATATTTTTACAACATACTGTGCATCCCTGAAATTTTTTTCCTCATTTATCACCCTAATAAACATCCGTGGGAGACACTCACGGACGCTCACAGACACTCATGTCCAGAGGGTAGAAGATTTAAAAAAAGATTATTTCCAGCATTACTAAATCTGACGGGAAAATGTGTGATTGTTTTCTTCTGACTGCTCCTTATCTTCGGGGAAAACACAGCAGTGTCTAAAGCATAGGGTATAAAGCAAGCATTATTTTTGTTTCCAGTGACAATGGATTGACCATCAACTACTACTCTGCAAAGACTGAATTTATAGGAGTAACAGGGAGAGAGATAACTGCCTGTGAGCTAACTTTGCAACAAACCATGTTTTCCACTTTTGCAGATGCTGATGAGCTCTACAAGTTGCCGCTCACGATGGAGGACCTGATCTCTTACAGCTTTCAGGTGGCCAGAGGCATGGAGTTCCTTTCCTCAAGAAAGGTTAGTTTTGCACTGGGGATTTTTCCCTGCAGAAGGATGGGATTCAGAGGGGAAATCATGTCTGTGTTTTAGTGACACCTTCCTTGGGAGAGCTCCCAACGGAAGAGTTGTTTTCCTCTTGGCGTTATAAATACAACAGTGTGTTTATCCAAATCTCAATAGTCCATAAACACAGGATCATGGCTGAAGGCAGCAGGTCAAGCTCATTCATTCAGGGGAGATCTTTTGGGTGTGGTGGGGTTTTTTTTTCTTAATTTCAACATATATTAGGCAAGGAGCTCCAAACGAATCAGCGCTTTCCCTGCAAATGTCAAGGTTCTTAAGAATTTAATATTTTTTGGACTTGCGAGGTTTTTTTTTGTTTAAGAGCTGATACCTTTACAGTAACTTCATGTAAACTATAGTCAAATTCCCTAAAAAATGTTAAATTGATCTCTCAAATACTAATAACAATTTTTTAAAGGATATGGGAGACAGTCAGGAAATTTGTAGGCAGGATTAAGGAAATGCAGTTTGATTGTGAAACTGTTTTATTATAGTGCATTCATCGTGACCTGGCAGCCAGAAACATCCTTTTATCTGAGAACAATGTCGTGAAGATCTGTGATTTTGGCCTCGCAAGAGATATTTATAAAAATCCTGATTATGTGAGAAAAGGAGATGTAAGTCAAGATGCTGTTTATTTACCCAAATATTTATAACGTATCATTTCAAACTGTCCACCAGAATGTTCTGAAGATATTCACATTTCCTGAACTTAAAAGAGCTTGAAAGCTGTCACAGTTTTTATGTGAAGATGCATTGTGGATCTGGAAAGCATTTCTATCCTCCAGCATAAGGCTTGGATATGCTAGCTGTTTCACAGCTCTGCCCTGTTAGTACTTTACATGTTTTTTAGGCATTTGTTTTTTGGCTGGCTCTGCAGCTTAACCTACTCAGTAAACTTCCTTCATGGAAGCCATTCCCTCTGAAACAAGGTGCATGTCCCCTGGTGCACCCAGGCCAGAGCCAAGCGCTGCTCGTGGTAACTCCAGCAGCTGAGCTGGACTCACCGCCTCCAGCACCTACTCTTTTAATTTTACTTTTCTTGCAAATAGCAGGCAGTAAGCCCCCTACCAAGATTGCATAAAGGCTGGGTCAGCAAATCGTGCCTGCACCCACTGGTGCTATGGGAATTTGGTGTGGGCATTGGGGTGACCCAGAATCCTTCTGGAGGTCTTGCCCACCTGCCAGCTATTCCCCCATCTGCAAGTAGCTTTCAAGACTTGCAGCACTACATGTAGCTGTGAAGTAGAGTCACCATCCCTGGAGGTGTTTAAAAGGCGTTTAGACGAGGTTCTTAGGGACACGGTTTAGTGCTAGAGTTAGGTTATGGTTGGACTCAATGATCCTGAGGATCTCTCTCAACCGAAATGATTCTATGATTCTACGATTCTAAGTGTTATTTGCCTAACTTGGGTACCGCTCAGGTAGCACTAACAGGCTGCAATTAGGGGGCTTCAAAGGTTGCTGACACACTCCTGCAGTTCAGGCTCTGAAAAATTCCCCGAGAACATCTCTAACACCATCATAGAATGATTTGTGCTTGCATGTAGGGATTTCTCCAATGTCTCTAGGATCCTGGCAAGAGACCTCTGTTCTTGCATGTCCCCACAAAGAAAAGGCTTGGTCATTCCGGTCACAGCTCTCCAGTCTCTGGTGTTCTGTGCCACACATATTTTAAAAACAGCCTTTTACTCTGAGAATTTGTTAAGAAAGTGTCTGAATGAGTGTGGGTTTATCTTGACTGCCTGTAAGGAAATCCCACAGGTTCATGTTTGAATGGTAATTATTTACCTAACAATATATAGTTGATTCGTCTATGATTAAATTCTTTCAGGCTTTGAAAATAATAGTCAAGTTTGTCCCTTTTACTCCAGGCTCGACTTCCTCTCAAGTGGATGGCTCCAGAATCCATATTTGATAAAATCTACAATACAAAAAGCGATGTGTGGTCCTACGGGGTCTTGCTGTGGGAGATATTTTCCTTGGGTATGTTAACTCTGCACACCAGGAGCTGATTCAGCAGCAGGGACATCAGCCTGGGGAAGAACATCCATCACCTTCAATGAGCTTTTGCTGGGTCTTCAATAAGGAAAGACCTAAATCAGGCAGAGGTGGGATGTGGGGGTAGGGGACAGAACTCTGTGTATAACACCCCTGTGAACCAGAAATGTTGGTGCTTTTAAGGGCACTGAAAACTGTCTTTCCAGGCTGAAAGTCTTATTGGACAGCACAGCTATCTGAAAACTTCCTTGCCTACTTCTGCTGTGGGCAAAACTTCGAGCTTCCCTCTTTCCCCTGCAGAAACCCTTGGTAGAGATGCAGGGCAGCACAGCCAGAGCAGTTGCAGTGCTTTGTCTGACCTATGGGGGGGCAAACCAGGAAAATCGGGCAAATTTTTAAGTGTTTTTATTAAACGTGAGGTAACATGGAGATGTGGGCCTGGGTCAGCAGCTGCCAGGGACTGAGGCAATGCCTCCTGCGCCACTGATATCATTCAAGACACTGAGTGCCATGGGCTGGGTGCTCCCCCAAAAAGCTTCTTCTGTTGTGGGAGCAAGGGAGCTGAACACACATGGAGGTCTCTGCACGTCTCAGACTGTGTCACCCCCATTTCCAGCCTGAGACCAGACGATCACCCCAGCCCAGGAGGGACCCAGCACCCCGCTTCGCCCGGGCTGCTGGACACAGCAGGCGACCAAGCATCCGCACAGATGCCGCAGGATGAACTAGAGCATGCAATCTGAAATTAAAACCCAGTGAAGCTTTTTTTTTTCTCTCCTTTCTTTTCACGTGGAAAAGGCAGGATACAAGATGCACACTGAGCAGGAACAACAATGACCGTCAGAATAGAAGAATCTTAATTGGGTTCACCACAGAGGCTGACAAAAGAGGCGAACAGCAGAGGAAACAATACTATACAATTCTCAGGACAATCAATCATTTATTAGTTTAAATACGTGTTGCTGGTCAGCCTGCCAACTCTTGTGATTTTATGGTCAGCCTCGTAATACCTACTATTTTTTTCTTAAAGCCCCAGCTCCTTGACCCTGGTGACTGTCTGACTCTCAGAGAGGTGTTTTGTTTTTTCTTTCATTTTCCCTTTTTCTGATGTTTTTCTTATCTACAGAAAGAAGATCAACAGCACAATCAGGCTGCATCTTAAAACAACAGAAACCAGATAAATAATGCAAATGTGCAATGATCTGATTTAAAACCATGATTTTATTATTTTCAATGTGATTTTGAGCATTTGGGGTTTGCTAATACTCCGCTTACTAGAATCTGTGGTGGGCCAAACCACAGAGAGATCAGACTTGGTTGTTCTTGAGGGATTCTTTTCAAGTCAAATTCTTGTTTGGTTTTGGTATTCAGGCCAGGCAAGCACCACTGATAGTGCCAGGCTTCATCCCAGCCCCCACTCCAAGGACCAGGACTTAAAGCAGCATCAGCAGCAGCTGGGGGGGGCAGACCCCTGGGTAGGGGACGTCCCAGCTCTGCAAGTAGAAGTCGCACACCCTGAGTGTTCGTGGGGGAGGCGCAGGGCCAAGGCTAGGTCACAGGTGCCCAGCTCAAAGCATGTATGACCCTGTTCTCTCAATGTCATCCCCAGGTGCCTCTCCTTACCCTGGAGTCCAAATAGATGAGGATTTCTGTAGCAGACTAAAGGAAGGCACAAGAATGCGAGCCCCGGAGCAAGCGACCGAGGAGATGTAAGATGCCTTTCTCCACTTGCCTTGAGTACCGCTGCCCTCCTGGGCAGCCTTGCGGATGGTGAATGAGTATCCTCAAAAGTACTTCATGCCAACATAAAAGAAAAACAACTCAGTGCTGCCTCGTATCTTCTTGTTGCTGTCAGCATCTTGTGTCCCCTGCCACGCTTGGCCCCCTGGCCCTCCCATGGGGTAGGAGATGGGGCTGGGGCTTGGCCCAAGGGGACCTGAGAGAGCAGCTCAGAGGAGGAAGGTCATTCATCCCTCTCCAGGTTTAATATTTACCAAAGTGCACACAGATAAGTGCTGGAGGAATGTGATATTATTAACGTCGTCTTGACTTAGGAAGCGACAGGGGAGGCTTCCTCACAAACACTCAGGCGAGGAGTGTCCACCCTTTCCTGGAGACAGTGTCTGACGGTAGAGGAAGGTGACAGGGACCTGCAGCCTCCCTGTCTGTGTCGCCTACAGGGTTTGTCTAAGCCTCTCCACCATGACATTGGCTGTGGCTCCCTGGTCCCCCGCCTTCAGGTGCGGCCTACAGCTGCTGCATGGCCAACACCTTTTTGGAGGTCCAGGGAGAGGGAGTCCAAGCGAGACCCTGAGTTTGCAGCCCCTCTGCCCTGGCAGCAGGACGGAGCACCCTGCTGGGGGAGGCACCTGCAGCACACCCAACACGCACCCCGGGGCTCAAATCATTCAGGAGCAGGAACATGTCAGGGTATTTTTCCTCTGGAGGCAAAATCAAGTACATGTAGGTGTCTTCGGTGCCTTTTTGAGTGCTACGTCATGGCTTTAAATAGCAACACTTACCAAAAAGTAGTTTTGGAAGAAGAGAAAGGATGTGAGCCAGCCATGCCTATGTGGCAGTATCACCCATTGGCTAGTTTTATTATCCTAGTGACAGTAGATAAGAGCTTTTTTTTTAAATTTTCTTCTTCCGCGTATTTTATTGCAGGAAGGAAAGCTCAACTCAACCAATACAAGGAAGTGACACATTCATATAAGTCATCTTAGGATGCCTTAACTTAAACATTGTCACTCAATAGATGTTTAATACAAAGGTTTAATGCTTAATTAGGAATAAAAAAAGAAAGTATGACTAGTTGGCTAAATTATTATTTTGATGTGGTTTTCCTGATGTCTTGCGGGAAGAAGGTTATTTGGTTTTTTTTGTGGTAAGTTTATTCTTTTAGTAAGAGGTCTCGGTGGTGTTGGAGAGCATCCTTGTGAAGTCAGGTGGGCTTGGGAGTTAACTCTATTGGTGACAAGCTGCTGGAGACTGGGCTGCCGTGGATCCAACTGAACTGTAACCCCAACGTTTCGCTTTTGTCCTCACAGCTACCAAATCATGCTGGACTGCTGGCGAAGCAATCCTAACGACAGACCAAGGTTCTCCGAGCTGGTGAAAAAGCTGGGTGACCTGCTGCAAGCAAATGTCCAGCAGGTACTAATGTCATGACTGTGTGCTGTCACCAAGGCAGAGGTGACTGGTCACACAGACCCAGGAATGACACTTGGATTTCTTATGTGTGTTTAGGAAGGCAAAGACTACATACCCCTCAATACTATATTTACAACAGAAAGTGGGTTTCCATCTGCATCCAAGCCTTTGTGCAATGAAAACTTCCCTGTTACAAGCTCAAGCTGTGGAAGCACTGAAAACATCAGGTGAGAGAAACAATATCAGGACCAAGTTCATTTGTTGGGTGTTGTAGCTTGCTGCATAGCCTGGTTTGGACCTGGGTGGGAGAAAACATCCAGAGACACCCCACACAGCCTGAGTGTCCCACCAGCCACCAGGCCACCACCACCAGGATCCCATTGGACTGGGATGGCCCATTAAAGTGTCTCTGCCCAAGGGGTCCCTCAGGTCACCAGGCTCAGGCACTGTGGCAGAGGCAGCTGTGTGCATCCCAGGGCTGGGGAGGGAGGCTTGGGTGGGGTCTGGTTAGGAAGTCCCTTCGGTGTAAACTACCTCGGTGACAGTTAGGCAACTGCTTAAAGAAACAGAAATACCCAGGGCTTCCTGCTTACGCACTCTACATTCTCATCAAAAATTGTCTTGCTTTTTTTTGTTGAACAGATACATAAATACTTTCAAAATAAAACCACCCCAGCGCATAAAGACATTTGAAGAGCTTCCCATCAAGGAAACACGTGTATTTAACGTAAGTGACTCTTTAGCCAAATAGTACACCATTTATCTCTTTTTATTTGTGTGACATACTTACACAAGGAGAATCAAGAAAGAGTTTTACTGATTTGTCAGCTCTACTGATACAAGGTGCAAGATTAGCTGTGCTTGCAGGATGCTGTTATCCCATGTCCTACAAACTGGGGACAGTAGATCCTTGCTGACTATGCAAACACTCCTTCCCTGATAAGAAATGGCCAGAGCCAGTAGATCTGATAGGCATCTGATAGTCCCACCTGTGTGGAAGAGCCACTTAAAATCCCTTAGATTTGTGTTTTTGTCAGAATAGCAGTGCACAAATGAGAATTGTGGGACACATTTCCATCAGAGGTTCCTGGTAGGAACAAGTCCTGTTATCAGGCCGATAGAGCTCTGTGAGCACAAACAACAAAAATGATGCTGAAAAGCTGACCAAAGAGTAATTGAGCCCATTGTAAAACTAACTTTCTACAGTTAACACCTAATAGACTTACGTCTTTCTTTTTCCTTCAAGGATTACCAAGCAGACAGTGGGATGGTGCTGGCTCCAGAAGAACTGAAACGCTTCACCTGGACAGGCAGCAAGCAGAAATGGACACTTTTTGGGTCTGTATTTTATGTTTCTTTCTTCTCCTTCACATTTTAGAGGGCAAAGGAGGATTCAAGGTCCTTGTGCTAAATCAGGCCCAGTGAAAGTGGCTGAGGTCTCCCTGGTCCCTGCAAATACTTGCTGAGGTGTGTCCTGCTCAGTTGAGTCAGCAATCAGTTCCCACATCTTACCCTCCATGTGCCTTTAAGCAAACAAGTAACCCTCAGCCCTTTTGATGCACATCACCAACATGATTTATTAGCATGCTACCGATCAACCTGAGCCTCAATGCCAGGCTGCACGGTGAGTGCCAGAAGGGACTAAGCTGGGGCAGAGGTAGGTAACTGTAGGAAACAAGCCTTTGGCAAGGGGGAGGAGGAACATGTGGCTATGAAGGATTTGCAGTCATTTCTGCAAATCCCCAAGGGCATTGCAGCTGGGACAAGGCTCCCCGTGCTTGTTTTTGCCCTTCTTTTCCATGACTCAGCTAAGCACGGCCCATTTAACACCCATGGGCTCAGGATGCTAAAGTGGCAACTTTACAATAGATGGATGTGAGAGCTCCACTTGTCTTCCTGCCTTTAAGCACTTTAATATACTGGCCACCTTCCTCCACCTAATTCCTGACAGCTGCCCAAGCAGGGAACTAGGGCTGCCCTAAGAAGTGCATTGCACTGACACAAACTCTCTGTAAATGGGAAATGTTTGTTTTCTCAATGCCGGCGGTGTCTCAGTTCCCAGCCGCTGCAAAGCTGGTGGTGTCTGTGGCTGTTTTCGGCTCGCTGCTCTCAGCCAGCCCAGGGACTGCCCAGACCCAGCCCAACATTCATCTTACGCTGGCAAGAGGTCAAGGCCATCCCACCACCCTGCCTATGCCGAACTTGTCAGCAACTTGCAGCTGGGCAGGCTGGGAGGTGTAGTATTGTCTTCATGAACAATTGGAGCTGGCTGAAATGTGCAGTCAAGGCAGAGAGGTCTTGCTTCAAGAAAAATTCCGGTGACTAAGAGGGCGTTAGTTAAAAGCACAGAAATACGTGTACGAGAGCATGCACGCTCACACAGCCAAAATACACAGTGTGCCGGGCAAACGTGCTGCCAGCAGGAGTCTGCAATGGAGCACTGCTCATGTGTGGCAAAGCTGGGGTGACACAAACCACTCCAAACAAGTGCTGGAAAACCCTTCCTCCTGCCTTGACTGTTCAGAGAAGAGGCTTGTGAGCAATTTTATGGTACTTTGATGTTATTCAGGTAGTGTTTCATACTCTCTTTTGAGGAATCAGGTGTTACAGAGCTTGCAACACGTGTGGATATTACAGGCCTCCAATGGATGCAACGTTTCCTAGAAGCGGTTTAACCCATTTGAAATTTGTGTTAATGTGACATTTCTGAAGGCTGCTGTCAGCTGCAGAGACAACATGGCAACCTCCCCACATGAAATGCATAAAATGCCTTTTTCTTTGCATGGCACAGAATATGTGGAGTGTGCCCCAAGCAACCCTCCAGAACTGCTTTAAGGAGCATTTTCAGCTGCAAAAGGAAAAGGAATGCTTGGATGGGGAAAAAAATTTGAACTCAACAGTGGCTGCTAGAACATAAATCCTCATGGAAACAGAACAGTTGGCTGAGAACGTACAAGGTCATCTGGCCTGTAAGCTAAACTAGCGGTAATGTAGTGCTATGCCAAAAAGCAGTCATGCATGTGAACACATGCAGTGACCCTTAGCCTACACACATTCCTAAAAGCGGTAGCTTCTTAGCTAAGCATCCTTTACTTAGGCTAAGTTGGAACAGTAAATAAATACCCCTGAATGTTGTATGGAACACTGAACAAGGTGGAACCTGGAGGGGTTTGACACATGGAAGCTGGTCTAACCAGATGCATAGTCCTGCTTCTTCCCTTCTGTCTCAAGCATCCTGCTCTGCAGTCCTATCCCCTCTCTTGTGCTGACATTTCTGCTTGGCTTGCCTTGCAGAGCTGGTTCAGGTCGCTGCATTATCAGAAGAACAGCCCCAGAATAGATTCCGAGTGAGCAGCAGCAGCTCACCATCAGTACAGCTGGCGCCAGCACCAGGCTGAGGCAGCGGTCACCCCCCTCTGAGCAGCAGCTTATAGTTAGATCACCTTCACTGTAACACCTCCCCGCTCCCGCAGCCCCTACCTTCACACTGTAAACCCCAACACCGCAGTTCAGGACACAGATGCAGACAAATGCACTTACACTAGCAGGCAGGTCCTGCGCTGAGGGTGCTGCAGGGCCATGCGCTGTCCTCTCCCCGCTCACCGGCAGGCTGGAGCAGGCCGGCTGTGCTCACCGCAGGGTCACACCGAGCCCTGCCTTTCCCTGGGACCCCACGTTTCCCTGCTGCCCAGAAGAGAACAACTGCACTCAGCATGGTTTTTTCTCAGTTCGAAGCGTCTGAAATCGCGTGCAAGTCCGCATGGTGGGGTGATGCTCTCAGAGCAACACAAGGGTGTGTGTGCCCTGGAGAGTGGCATTAGAGGATTCAGACTTGGTGGCGCGGGGTGGAAGGACCCAAACCTGGTGCATCCTGCCTGTCCCCAAAAGTGCACCCAGGGTTTGTTTCAGAGGAAACTCACCAGCTGACTCCAGGAGGGTGCCAGTGCAGGCACTGGTCCTTACTCAGCGTGATCAAGCCCAGAGGAAGGAGCCAGGTTACCTGAGAGTGCAGGGGCAACGCACTGAGCCAGCAGAGTCCCCTCCCCTCGGGCTCCCACCGCTGTGGAGGGAAAGGCACCAACACGCAAAGCTCACCCTCGGTTTCACTATAGGAAACAAGCATCAGCCTAAACCCTGGTGAGCCCCTGAGGCCCAGGTGGCGGCCAGGAGTGTAACAACAAAAATGGCTGCTACATGTCTTGGTCTTGCTATTGCCATTGAGATGAAAATAAGTCATACTCTGAACAGCACAGAGATAAGTCCTCCCTAATGTAAGGCCTCAGGTGACAAGATCCCAATAGAAAGGTTTGGGGGCAGAGAAAGGATCACCTTCTGAGCTCTGCTCCTTTGCAAATGGAAAGGATCCCAACTGCAACTCTCTTCTGGCTTTTCAGTGTTGGTGAAAAAGCCCAACCCAAGTAAGCCAAAATCCTCAGGCTGGAGCAAACCCCTGAGTCGAAGCGAATTGCTAAGCCAGAAAAACGGCTGCGAACTCTACTGCTTGTGAGCTGGCACAAGCATCTCAAGAGCCACAGCCAGTCTCTAACCTCACTCTGTTCTTCAGTCTGTCAGGAAAGCAGCAGCCATTTCCTTCAACAAATGATCCCAATTAAAAACCAACACGACAGCTTCTCATTTACATTTCTAGAGTACAAAGGAGACAGTCCACAGCTAGAGAAACCTTTACTGACTGTAAGCTCCGTCTCAAAACAAGCCTGACTATGGATCCCAGAACCCCCTGGGCTCCCTCAAAGCTCTCTATGGGAGGGTATATCCAGGTACTGCAGTGCACTCAGGGTAAAATTAATAGATGCAGCTCTACTGTTATAGTTTTATTAATAAAAGTAGAAGCCAAATCTAGCTCACAAGAAAATTCTCAGGATGCAAAAGCCTAATGATGAATGAAAGGATCAAAGCATGACGATTTTAAGGCTCATAACTTCACATGCACACTACACTTTTGCCTGGCCACTGCTCCCCAAGACTCACAATTACAATGTAAATCACGGAAACGTTTCTCTCTAAACTCTTCACAAAAATTCTGTGTTAGTCACAGACCCGTTGAGTCTGTGACTAAACTTGTCACATAGTTGCAGAATTTATCTCAACGCAATTACTTGTTCACCTGCCAATAGATGCAATATAAAAATATGGGATGCATCTGCAATCCTCATCACGAGGGCTCCTCCTCATGAATTCCATCCATCTACAAACAAATGTAACGAGGTGGGACGACCTCCAATTTCCTACAGCAGGACAGAAAACAGGGACCACGCTCCTTAAAAAGCACACGGGCTCATGAGTTAAAGATTCAAGAAACTGTGAAAGCTCAGAGAAACTGTTACTTCTCAATTTCTTAATCAGGAAAGGCTCTGTGCTACCAGTTCTGTGCTTCACTCAAAAATCTAGCAGTGCAAACTAAAATGAAAAGCAAACCCCAGGCTCCAAAAGCCTCAACAGATGTTCTGACTGTTTTTTCTGGAATTCAGGACTAGGGCTGCCAATGTTCCTGACCTCATAAACCCAGAGGGGCAGAGTGTCCACGAACTTATAAAAATACAAAGGAGAGAATCTAATTTTAGGCGTGCAGTCCAACATACATTTACATGAGGATTTCATGTATAATCATGATGGAAATTGTTCTGTCTTGTCCTTCATCTACAGAAAAATCTTTGGCATCTAAGTTAAATGGTGTGAAAATTCTCTTTGCCTTAAATTTCTTCATTATTGAAAAAGCCTTTTTAAGCACTATGCTCTCTGAATAAACAGGTGAGAAAGTGCTGCGAGGCGATCAGTGTCTTAAACAGTGGCTCAGCTGCGAAGACATTAAACCCCTCTTGTAAAGGGCACCTTATAAAAGGCAGTCTACAAGATAACCAGTCCTTTGCGGGACAGGAAAAGTCTAATTCAAACCAGTTCATGTCTGCTGCTGAGAGAAGCCAAAGAGAGGAGGTACCCAGACCTTGTGCCCTTCCTCACAAACATCAGGCATTTATTTTAAAAAGTCATCCCAGCATTAGGCTTTGGGAACACCTACACTCATAGCTTTCTGCTTTTGCCCTGAGGCTTCAGATCTTTCATTATTTCACTCCTCCTGCTAAAAACCCCCCAGTTCCCTTAGAAAAAACATTTAAGTGTGGGGACCCTATGGGCATCCCCAGCCCAGCATCAGCACAGATGTCAGACATTCCACACTGCTTTGCTCTGCCGTGAAGTTTCACTCCCTAGCACAGGCCACAAATGAGCAATAGAGCTTAGGCTGAGTGATCAAATATCCCCTGTAAGCACCAAGACTCTTAAAAACAACATAAGCACTTTAATAGAGATGTTCAGTCACAGCATCTCTGTTCAGAAAGGGCCTCAAGAGAGACACGGGAGAGCTTTCAGTCCTCCGTTCCGCTCTCCCATTGAGCAATCCCATCTGCATCAATGCCATTCCCATCATCTGAGAATAAACAAAGCTGCTTCTTGTGATGTGGCTTTGCTCAAGTCATTAAAACAAACGCCTGTACATGTTAAACACGCTAACAGTGACACTGCTCTGTTACAGCGTGAAAGGTGCCAGCAGGAGCAAGGAGTCGGTGCTTTCTGGAATAACCAAGCCAAGAAGCTTCTGCAGTTTCAGTTGTGATCAGCTCAGTGACTCCAAGCGAAGATACACGTATGGTAACACGGTGCTGGAGAAAATGAAAGCGTGCCATTCGCCCCCTCCAGACTACAACTCCGTGGTGCTTTATTCTCAGCCACCCGTTTAAGCACTTCTAGGCCAAGATTTGAACATGCATCTATCTAATCCAAAAGGGTTCTTCCGAAACACTGTCAGTTTAAAAACTTTAACCCAAATAATTTTAATTATCCTAAAATTGAGAAAGATATCATTGGCTTAATCTCAATTATCTGCTTTTCTACAAACTGCAACAAGCATATATAAAATATAGCAAAATACTAACGCTTAGGCCTTGACTTTCCCAATATTGAACACCAACAGCTGCCACCAAAATTGCCCAGTGCTTCTGAAAACCTGGATGGTCATCATTGCAGAGAAAACCTAGTTGCTGTTTGGTCCCTGGCAGCAGGATGGTATTTGATACTCCAGTCACCCAGCCTCTGCTCAGTCCCAGTGTCCTGGCCTGGAGAGGCAGCTGGGAGCCTTTGGGAGCCCTATTGCTGGGGCCTGTGTAGTGCTGGAAAATAAAGGATTCTTCAAGAAGAGAGAAACAAGAAACAGACCATGCTCTACAGTTTTTAGTGAAAACTCTACTTTGAGAAACTTGAGGGAAGGCTGACACTCCAGGGAAGCGGAATTAGCTAGCTGGGGATGGGGCATTACACGGCTCTTACTGCTCTGGATGGCAAACGCGGTAAGGAGTCTTGTGAGGCAAGAATTTCAAATGTGTGTTGCAAAACACAATTGGCAAGGACAGAGGAGAACTAAGATCAGAGCCAGGGCTGCAACAACAGGGAATACAGATCAGTTTGGCTTGGACAGGCCTGCTGAAATCAAGTAAATATTCTTGAAGTCTTGCACTTCGTCAGTATGCCAACACAGACACTGGAACCAAACCACAAGCTAGATAGATATGTTAAAGCCAAACTCTGTCCACAAAACCTTGTGGACCTTCTAACACTGCACTAATTATATTTTATTTATGGGAATCTGTCTGAAAAGACAGTATGGCTACTAAGCTGCATATACTTTAATGAATTGATCACTAGAGAGTTTTAAGAGATTAGTTAGAAATGGCAAGACAATCTCCTTGGAAAGTTAGGGCAGCTTTTCTATGAAGACAGTCAAATTTCCAGGTTGGTTATCAGTATATATGTACAGGAATAAAAATGTATCATTCATTTGCAACAGACTTTTGTATGAATGAAAGGGTATGAATGTTTGTTTGAGAAGCATAAGGATGCACCATCCCCTTTCATCTCTGAACGCAATACAAAAATGAGAGTTGGCCATTTAACACAGTAGCGCTGTTGTCTTCAAAATCAAAAACCACTGCCTAATATCAGCTTCTCTTGGTCCACTATAAATATATATTAACTGAAATGCTGCATATAATATGGTTCTGCCCTCTTAAAACTCAGCTTAAGAGCTGTGACTTTAATCCACTAACAGACTTGAAGACAAATGACCTTTTGTGTATTTACAAACAAAAATGTTCTTGGATATTCAAGTACAAGAAATATGTACCACTACTTATAAGCTAAATATCAATTTCAGATCTTCCTGGCCAAGAGATCATCAGTTTTCAGTATTTATTGCACTGTCTCTTGCTGGTAAAGTATATTTGATCTTGATCAAAACAAAAGGAAATTTAAAGAACTGTTATCTCCAATTGAGCAAAGATAGTTATGGGATGATGCATCTCAAAGGAAATATTTGCACAGTGTAAATATATAAATATGCTTTTTGTGCATAAATATTTAAGAAAACTGGACTACATAGATTACTTTTATATCAACCCCCGAAATTTCTTTGGATGTGGATAACTCCTATTTTGTCTTGCATTTTCTGTCTTCATATAATGTATTTGACTGCTAAATTCATATAATAAAGTTTGATTCTGAAAGAACCCACAGAGTTCTCCCAAATGAATTAAAAATCCAATATCAGAGACTGCTGCAGCAGGTGATTCAGCATTGGGCAGCACTAACATCTGGCAAACAATCCATCCCATGGGCCCGTTTTGTGAGCAAAGGAGGATATGGAATAACTGCACAGAAGGCACGTTTTACACACAGCTGCCTCCAGAAACCTTCAGTTGAGTGCTCTCTGCTATACAGCATTTTATAAACTGAGGGGGACCTCCAACCCACACTGCAGTGAACTACACACAAGTGCTGGAAGGTGGCAGAGATGAAACTTTCCCTGGGGAGGCAGAAGGTAACGGGATCACCTAATTCTGTAGGGGTTGTGTAGCTGTTGCTGCACGTTACTAAAAAGAAAACTGGAGACTAGATAAGTGCAATCAATCAAGCTCATTGTGCTCATATAACAACATTTCTAAAACACTGCCATTTAAGGGATAATGACTTCAAATGTACACAGGGAGTATTGACAGTTTCACATATATTGCACAAAATCTCACATTACATAAGCATGGCCAGGATTGGATGGGTATAGAAGATTTTTACCCCATCAGTAAAGCATCTCACCTTTGTTGGTTAACAGTACAGAAAAATAATTCTGGGAAAGGAAGCTGTCATGACTCCACATGCAAATTCTCAGAGAAATTAAAGTACAAAAAAGGGACAAAAAGCTCAATAAACAAAGTAAGGGTACTTAAACAGAGTTTTCAAAATCAGGGCTTGCCTAGCAAAGCAGAAGCAGATGGGACTCGAGAGTTAGGGAAATGTGTACTTGTAGGACTCTAGTCAATAATATCTATAAGATTTTGGATATCTGATATATTGTAAGTGGCAAGCCTGAAATGCACTTTGTGACTCATGATTGTTTAAACTCTACCTTGCAGACAGAGTGAATACAAAAGGAATAAGACAGAAAGAAACACAACTCCAGTAAAGTTGAAAAGCCCTGTATCCAACTTCAGAACTTCACACTGTCAAAATAAGGCCATGTTATTTCTGGTATTCTTTATTAAAAATACTGCTGTACACATGAAGAATGAAAACAGGATTAAAGATGAGTAACACATTGGGATCATGACATTAGAACTTAACATACTGGTGCTTTTTAGGGGAAGCAGTTGACACTTGAATTACTGAAACAAGGGAAATCAAAAATACATAGGTACCCTCAACAAAATATTTACAATATAGTAAATACAGCAACAGAATTTAAAACAGGTACAAAAATTAAAATTACTAACATCAGATGATTTCAAAGGTTGTCCCTTCTGTGCTTTTAGCTGTAAAAAATAGGAAGGTCAGAATTAAATTTCCCATCTGGGAGGGCACATCCTGGTGGCTCTTTTCAAATACAGACACACAGTTCTTCCTATGAATGGATCAAACTACAACTTTAGGACAACCTTCTAAATGGAATTAAAATGGGGTAGAAGGGCTCTCCCCAAAAAAACACCTAAGCTGAGCTTCAGACTGTTCAAATTATTCCCAAATACGGACCAAAGGAAATAAATAAAAAACTAAGCTCAACTTTTTTTTTTATTTTATGTATTTACCTGACACCAAATATTTTCTGGCTGACATTATGTATGAAAACTTATTAGCTGTCTACCTTTTTATTTTTAAACCAAGTCCTGAGGTTTCTAGGGGCTGAAGCAAACTGACATTATGCAAATACAGACAAGTTTGCAATTTAGACATGTCTTGCAGAGGGTGGTTTGCTGGTCTAAAAAGGATGAGAATTCAAGCCCTATTTTACCCCTGCCTACACTTCCACAAAATATTGGTCCACAAATTAAATTTTCAAAGGTTCCCAAACCCCACAACTGAACAGATGATCCCCTTTCATTTTCAAAGAAAACAATACTGGAAAAAACCTCAGCCCGCTTATAAATTAAGCATTTCATATTTCTTCTAGAATACAAGTACTTCTTTTTTGTACAAAAGAATTACAATATGATTTGTCAAAAAACATATAAAAGACAGCTGCTCTTCCTCAAATACATGAGCTAATGATAAAAGACTGTTTTGCATGTTCACTTTCCAAAGTTCCTGTTCCTTTTACATTAAAAAGAACATTCTGGCAACTGTTATCGTTTGAATATTAAACATTATGTTCCTTTTAAAATTCATTCGATCAAATGCGACAATAATCGATTTTTAAACTCAACAACTGATGCTACCTAATGTGGATTTAACCACATTTTCTAAAATGTGTAAAGCATGTCCCTAGTCTTCAAAGCTTTCGATGTGAAGAGAGTTGCTTTTTTCTTGATGCAAGTCTCAAGGCAGAGAATCATTTTAAAGCTTATAAAAGTGGACAGAGAAATGTTAAAAACTTCTCTGAAAACTACAAATATTGAGAATCATTAAAATTGATGTCAGTAACATCAGTTGCAAGTGCTTAGAGTCTGTCCTGACCTTTTGAGTTTCCACATTTTCTTCATGGTGAGCACCCAGTGCTATTAAAACATTCAGTGCTGGGAAAGGATAGATACAGTCTTCACTACTGCTTTAAGAAAGGAAATTCCTACATATTTGGCAGTCTTCAGTATCAAAGTGTAGGTGTTTAACTAGAAATCCCATGAATACCCAAGTTTGGAGACAACTGCACGTCCAAATATTAGAAAGGTAATTGAGGAGGAAAATTCCAGACTTTTGAGACTGAATTACTTCAGGAATATTCATGTGTTGAGTATTATCAAAAGTAATATTACTTTGGGCTAAGCAGTGACTGCAAAGGCACAGCAGATCATTATCCCTCCAGATTCAGGCTGTAAAACTTGAAAAGCTCTTGATGCCAGACAACTGCTGTGTTTAGTTAATCTTCTTTTAACAGTGTCTTTGTATCTGTATCCAGTGTAGCGTACCATAATAAAGCTGTGGTTCAAAGAACAGAACTTTATACAAAAATTATACTGTAAATAACCTAAAGTAATACACTCCTGAAACTTCAGGCATTTAAACAATTTCTTTAAAAAAAAAATCTATTAAAAAAATTGCATAAATGTAAATGCTTCTGACTAGCAGGAAAACGTACAAACAGTTTTTAAAAGGCGCTGGTTGTGTTTAGAGCAAGCTTGATATGCTCCTTAAATTATAGATGTTTCCCATTATGCTCTTTTTGTCACTTTGCTTAGACAAAGTTTAAATCAAATGGCAGGGGACTTACTTTCCTTCTTTGTCAATTCACCAATACTTCACTTGACTGGTTTTAAAAAGTTTTGTCTTCTCACATTTCTTTGAGCTAACAGTGGGTGGCATACAGAGCTTGCATACAACACACTTTTACAGAGGTTACGAACTAAACGGTCATTAATAGAACACAATTTCTATTAAATTATTTACCTGGTCCTTTATGCTATTCTGGGTGCAAATAATATAAAAAAATGAATAAATTTTGCTATATCCTCAGTGACAAAAATGTATCCCAGAAATGTCCTTGCAAAGAGTTTCCCTTAAGTATACAATGTGGCAAAACTTCAGAGATCAGAAAAGTCTTAAAAAAATTAAAATTAGTGCATATACAAGTGGAAAAAATAAAAGCAGGAACATCATGCACCTGATGTGTTCCTTAATCTAAAATAAATTCTTCACAGATAAAGCCTCCAATGGCAGCCTTAGCTCTAGGATAAGTGAAACATTCTTCCCTTCAAGTAACAGTGTACCTGACTGAAGTGCAAGCAGCTTTGCTCATCTCCTGTTTGTTTCCCAAATGTGAAATGAGATGACAACAACAATTCAGCTGTAGTGCAATTTGCTATTGGTTAAGTTCCTCAGCAATGTCCTGCATGCTTTCAGCAAATACTACAACTGACCATTTGCGGCTGCAATCAGTTCTTGAAAAGTATTTTCAAAGCAGCGTTTTAAATCGCTGTAAGTTACCACAAGTACACTCTTCTCATCTCTGGAAATGAGGCTTATTTTTTCTGGCACACCAGCATCTAACTGTAACAAGAATGCAAAAGATAAAATAAAAGAAGTGTGAAAGAAATGGCACAACATTTCCCCAATAACAAAAGCAATCAATTTTTTGGCAAGTACATTGTTGTGGTGCAGTCCAAATCTGCTAACGCCACAGAAAGGAAGGATCCAAATTGCACCACAACAACGTACTTGCCAAAAAATCGAGACATTTTGGTCTTTACCTGATGGACATTCCAGACCTTTGGACCAGGTTACCATTGTTTTCTTCCCTTTACATAAAGCTAATAATCCTGCAGTGCTACCTTCCTCTGTGTAGAAAGCCTAGCAAAATTTCCATATAGCTCCTGATGAACAAAACCACTTTTGACATTACATTTTATACATAAGATCCACAAGCCTCAACGTAGGTAAATTACTTCTTGCCCACTGTAAAATGAATTAATGGACAGACCACCCCAAGGTACTCTGAAAACTGGTAGAAATCCAAACCTCACATTTTCGGCAGTACTGGAAACAAACTACTTCTTAAGCTGTATGGTACATTTCATCCCTTACTCAAAATAAAAACCCCAAACACAACCATAACAACACACCCCAAAAGATTACCTACTTATAATCCATAAACAAATAGATAACTTGGGGTTAAAGATTAAAGTCCGGCCCACGTTTTTTCCTGTTTCGTTCTGACTTCTCAAATTCAATATTAAAAACCTGTATGTTACGCTATGCAGTCTAAATCCTAATTTGGAACGGAGGAATATCCTACTATACACGTTGAAGTCCCTTCCAACACTACATCTTATGTTCTCCTGTTTGCAAGAAATGTTCATCGATGGGGAATCGTCAGACTCCCTTATAATGCAGGACTTCTATGGGTCTGTTTTAGTCAATATGTTGATATTTCCAAATACTTGACACTACAAACTTTCTTGTTTCAATACAGAAGGTGGGGAAGAGAAAAGTGGGATATGACATTATTGAGACAAACTTTGGAACTACAACCCCAGTAGGATTAAATGTATTATAATGTTGTACGGAATAGCAGAAGAAATTAAATTTGTCACAAAGAAGTTCCATTAGTTGCTGTCTGGAGCAACACAGCAAGTTAAAAATTTCTTGCATTTGTCTTTTAAAATCAGCTTCTCAACATAACCTTAAAAGCTGGAACGTGCTAAATTTAAAGTTCATTTGTGAATCACTTCAGAAGGACAACAGCAAGCCAAATAGCTCTTAATTCTTGTAAAGTAGAATAAACCCACCAGTCTCTTCCAACATCCATTACAATACATTATCATGATCAGAGTGTTCGTGAAATATTGTCTACTATTTCCATTAGCATCATACAAGAAATCAGTGAATTAATGAATGTAGGATATGGAAGATCTGTATTAAGAAAACCACACAGCTACCTAGAAACATGAATATTTACGGCTTTCTCTCCTCCTGTGGAGGCATAAATCAGTATCTCAGCTGAAAAGATCCCCAAAACATCACACGGGAAAAAAGGGTGTTTTTTTTAAACAACAGAGTAATTTTCATTCAAAATGAATGATTTTGAAGGGTAGCAGGAAAGCCCAAATAACCACTTCTACTAGCACACATGGCAGTTTCAGAAGTATTTTTTAGAGTGTATTTCCAAAGTAAGCTCCATAAACTACATTTTTTTTGTGTGCTGAGCCCACAACCACAGAAGAGAAGAGCCTCTGTTTAAAAACGTAAGCCATGAACATTTATAGAACAAGGCATTCTTTGACACCATCTCTTACCTGACCTACGAATTCAGGACTGTCCCCTCTTGCTACAGTACTGTACGGGTCACTGCTTTCAAATCATGATGGCATTTCACTGCCTATTTGAATATCAACATGCTTTCTTTTTGATTTAGCCTCAATCCCTTTAATGTCCTTTTTAAAGTGATTACAGACACCAACCAGAAAGATAAAAAGGAGGTTAAAGAAATGCACAGCAGTGGTCTAATAGGAGGTCAAAAGCCCCAACAATTTAGAAGAAGATATAACTGTAGTTAAGTCAGCTATTACATGTCAAAGGATCTGAATATATTAATTTTTTTCTGGAAGAGAAAGTTGGCTATCCTAATCCTAGAAAGAAAATACTAGCCACTGAAACAGTATACTGTCAGTGTCTGCATCACCATTCCCTACAGAGTGAGTGGAACAGTGAGCGGAATGACCAAGCAGCTTAAAAAACAAAAAAAAAAAAACCAAAAAAAAGGAAGAAATAGCATCTTGGTCTCCTATGAATTACTGAAGTTTGGCAAAACAACATAAAATAAGTTGAAAGCTGATCTGTCAAAAAAAAAAACATCAGCACATCAGCAAGTACTTTATTTATGGAGCAAGACAAGTTCTACAACTACTGAAGATCTTGTGGTCTCTAACACATCTCCCACTATTAATCAAAAGAGTGCTCAGCTAAAATTTTGCTAATGGTGCAGCTCTTGGAAAACTGCAAATAGCTTTGTTAAATCAGCCTTGGAAAACAAAGGGCTGGAGAGGCTAGCGAAGTTATCGGAAGCGGACTTAACACTAAGTCACAGAAATTTTCCAGCACTGTCCTAGATGGTAGGGATTTTGCACAAATTTCTATTGCAGTTTCCCTCCTGATATGCCCTCCTGCCTCCTACTCTGGTCAGCACAGTTTAGGAATGGATCCTCCTGCCTTATGACGATCCTTTGCAATAACCTCCCCCAGTTAAAGGGGTTTTATGGATCCTTTATGCTGTGTTGAAAGACCAGAGTAGCATAAAGGGACCAGCATTGCTTATCCACAGTATTCAATGCATTCTAGCATGAAAAGTTATTGTATCTCATGCTATATTACTGAATTCTAAGTTTTAATACTAATATACTACGTTTATTTAAAATATCCATAAGTGTTTGAATATTAGCTAAGTGAATACATCGTTTTCATTCAAAACAGGGGGAAAATAACCAGTTAAATCAACAGAATTAACCTGCCAATGCTAACTTGCTTTGAAGTGGACTATTATTTTAAAGAAAGTTAACCCAAACAAATTTTTACAAGCTAACCCAAGTACAGTGTACCTTGTTAAGACATGAGATAATGTGACTGAGGTCAATCCAAGGAGTACCCGCTTCTGTCACCTGATGGAAAAGGTGATCTCGAAAGAGCTTTAGTAAATACCTGTCTCCAGTTTCTGACCATGTTGGGTCCTTCTGAAACCTGGTGTAAAACAAAGGCTCATATTAAAGCTCAGAAAGTTAATAAAAATCAAAACCCACAGATATACACGACTCTTCAATCTAAACTGAGCAATCTTACTGCTCTGCTAAGCTACCTGTTATAATTTGCAATTAAACAGCAGTCTCCCTTCTGCCATAAACAGAGAAGATAACATATCCAGAGTTTCTCAGCTGCTGAAGTACCTGAAGCTGATACCTAACAGAGGCCCACAGAAAAGTAATGGAAGCAAGAGTTAGCTTCAACAAGTTTAACACATAAATGTTAGAAACCAGCATTACAAACACAACTCCAAGTCTATTCAATAGGATGGAAAACAGATCATGAACACTTCATTTCTATGTAGTAGTTCATTAAAAAGAATAACTAGCTTAAAACCAGTATTTACATTGTTTGCTACAGTTAAAGCAAACTATGGATGTCCTCAAAAACTACTGTCACTCACAAGAGACTGCTAAGAGAAATTATACCAAAAAAACTGAAGCAACTTTGGCATATCTATTTGCAGCCTTCTCCTTTATTTAAGATAAGCAACTTTGACCAAAATTTTAATTTCTGAAGGCTTCTTAAATACTCATTTCTTCAGGAACAAACATAGGGAAATTGTTTAGCTTAAATTTATGAGACACAAAACCTTGCATTACAAACTGGGTTTTACATCCTCTACACCATAAAAACAAGAATTTCTTACTCTGGCCTCTCATTGATTGTTCCCAATTTTGCTAGAAGCCTAAACAACCTTCCATTTTGCACCTCCTAGAAAAAAAGGAAGAGGTTATTAAACTTCTGAAATATGAAATTAAGATACTTATTTGCAAAAGATATACAGTAATAATGCCAATGAAGCACTATTGATTACAACGATTTATTTATTCTAAGAAGAGAGTCATTTTTTCATAAATATATCAAATGCATTATATTGTGTATCAGTAGCCCAATGCTCATTTTAGCACTTCAAATTATAATGTGGAAATTTAACAGCTAACACCACCTTGCTGCCCCAGCAGGAACTGGATCAGGCAATCTATTTCTTTGTGGAAACATAAGTCTAGTCCCTTGCCAGCCTATACCTACAGGTATGATAAAATAAGTTAAACTAGAAGAATATGGCAATATATATACATACAGCTATCAAGACCTGTAGAAGTATATAGCATCATACCTTATTTCAGATAAAGATGAGAAGGAACAAAATCTACCAGATTTTTCAGAAATGCTTTGTGAGCCAGTATTAGTAAATATTTAGCAACAATAACAGACCAACATTCAAATTACAATTGATTCCAAACGTAACTTTGAAACAAGCTTTTCCAAAAAAGCTAGAATTTAAGTCTTAGCATAAATTCTGAGGCCATCAATGACAGAGATAAAGCAATGAGAATAAGCTTACACAAAACACAGAACATTAGAATTACACACATTTAGAATACATGCAATTAAAAAATTTATTTCATACATTTTTCCTCATCACTTAGGACACAGTAAAAAGATTTACATCCTAGCTTACATTAGACTGTGGATTAATCTTTTGTTTAAGTAAAAGCTGCTCAAAGCTGGCAGGAAAAAGATTCTCTCCTGATATTATTCATATTCTCCAACATTATTCATGCTAAGCTGCATCTCGCTCCATGAACTATCATATTGATTTCAAATTAATTCAGTCTGGAGTAGATAAGTGTGCACAGCTCAGTAAGTAAAACAGGTCATGGTGATAATAGCTTGACCTCACACAACCTATGGGTTGTAAGACTTCTAAAAAACACACAGCAGAACACCTTGTACCACAACTCATAGAATCATAGAATAGTTTGGGTTGGAAGGGACCTTCAAAGCTCATCCAGGCCAACCCCCTGCAATAAGCAGGGACATCTTCAACTAGATCAGGTTGCTCAGAGCCCCATCCAGCCTGGCCTTGAATGTCTCCAGGGATGGGGCATCTACCACCTCTCTGGGCAACCTGGGCCAGTGTTCCACCACCCTCATTGCAAAAAATTTTTTCTTCATGTCTAGCCCAAACTCTCCCCCTCCTTTATTTTAAAACCATTACCCCTTGTCTTATTGCAACAGGGCCTGCTAAAATGTCTGTCCCCATCTTTCTTATAGGCCCCTTTTAAGTACCAAAAGGCTGCACTAACGTCTCCCTGGAGTCTTCTCTAGTATGAACAACCCCAACTCTCTCAGCATGTCCTCATAGGAGAGATGTTCCATCCCTCTTATCATTTTTGTGGCCTCCTCTGGCCTCTCTCTCCAACAGGTCCATGTCTGTCCTGTACTGAGGGCTCCAGAGCTGGATGCAGGACTCCAGGTGGGGTCTCACAGGAGGGGCAGAATCACCTTCCTCAACCTGCTGGCCACACTCCTTTTGATGCAGCCCAGGGTACAATGGGCTTTCTGGGCTGTAAGTGCACATAAACTAATTGTAGCTACACTTACAGACTGACAGGGAAGACTTACCTTGTCCAGTTAGCAGAGGTCTATACAACCTGCAAATGATATTTTGGTATGTGTCCAAATACACAAATGCCAAACCCACTTCTGTATGAATGCCACTGCCTTGCAGATTCCCAGTCAATGGTGACAGAGCTGAGCAACAACAGTGGCACTAAGTCTCCAGGTGGCCTCTCTGCAGGCTTGGCAGCCTGTAAGGCAGGGAGCTCCTCTACAGAGGGGATTAGAGGACTTGAAAAACTCAGGCTTTGCATGCTTGAATGGTGTGACATGCAGATGATGAGAATATTAAGGTGAGGAAGGAAAGGGACAGAATAAAGGGGTCGCTTGTGTGAAACGTGAGGGTTATGAAAGTAATAACATAGTCATGGCTTCAAGAAAAAGTTATTAACTACATACAAACCACTTCCAGCATCAGAATCCTTAAGGTGCAGGTAACTGTGTGCTTGAATATGAGGAAAAAATATAATACATGCTAGTCTTGTACTAAGCATCCCCTAAGCATCTGCTTTGAGGCAATAATGAAGAGAGGGTACCAGGCGAGACTTAAGGGATAGCTCTGATGTTACAGAGGATGTAGTAGTACAAACAAGTTACAGTATGACAGCTAATTAGCAGCTGCTATTTATCACTGCCAGGCAAACAGCTATTGCCAAACTGGGGGCTATGCAACAACTTGGATTTGTAGTGGCTCTGCTCATCTGCCAGTGATAAGCAACTGCTGTAAACACCTTACTGAAAATGTGGAGGAGTGCTTAATGCTGATTACAGGAAAATCTCAATCTTTGTTATAGGAAAAGATCCACCTGCTGAAATTCGTGCAGTCACACTGAGCCACCTTAACCTGAAATGATCTTAAACGTCTTCAGAGCAGGAGTAGTGGCTGAATCTGACAGAAATAGTAAGCACCCATTATCTACATCTCTGCATTCAAAGTAGAAATGGACTTGCTCTTCCACAGCTCTTTGCTTCTGATAGATTTCAAGATCTTTCACTAAGGAGGGAAAACAGTTATCATACAAGCCAATGGTGGAGAAGTTAAGAGAATCAGTTCACGAGAATCCCAACCATCAGTCTACTGCCTTTTTTAAAAAAAAAAAAAGTCAATGGGGGCATGTAAAGGAAAGGAGTCCAG
The DNA here is from genome assembly GCA_013399365.1 of Pampusana beccarii. Lineage (NCBI taxonomy): Eukaryota > Metazoa > Chordata > Aves > Columbiformes > Columbidae > Pampusana > Pampusana beccarii. Next base: position 139,367 of record VWYH01006481.1, read on the forward strand.
GACTTGATTAATTCCTTAAAAACATAATATCCTATCTTACACATATCTGCAGCAACATGGAAGCTTTCTGTAATGTATCTCTGTCTTGTTAGAAAATCATGTGGTCAGTGGCTTCTGAACAGCAGACACCCTTTCCCTGTTGAACAAATACACGTGAACATGGGACAACATACATATTTCCTTTGTAGCTAGCACTTGATACCTTGCCAGAACTTGACGCTATAACCAGACCCCCACAGCATCCCCACTTCAGGGAAACTGAGGATGGCAGCCTTGACCTCCATGACCTAGCATACATTTGGAAAGGAAAACATAAGTGAAGCAACATCAGAACCCAAATATTTTCAAGAATTTAAAGGCAACATTTGTTGCTGTATAACCTCTAATACAAACCATACAATCTAGCACGCAGTGACATTGTTATTTACTCAGAATACTACTTTTTAACCATTCTATAAAGAACATATTTTTCAGCACTGCTGGTTGGACATGAAGATAGTACTTCAGTCAAAGCCCAGCTTAAGACATCCTAAAGCTAGTGGTTATTAGAGCTTTTGGACTTTCAGTACCTTGAAGCTCATAGTTCCCAAGTCTGCAGGCAGATTACTTAGGCTGATGAACAAAAGAGCAAAAAAACAAAGCAAAACAAAAATCAGTAGAAAACAGTCCCTCTTAAGGTACCGCTGTAGGAACACTGACTACAGGAGTCCTGGTAGGAATTACTGAATTATTTACCTTTGCAAGGTCTTCTTCTATAACATCATTTCGCATCTGAGCAGCATCCAACTGAGTATAGAATCGTGCACCAATCATAGGCATGATATCATTTACGCTGCGAAGCCTGTTTTGGTCAGTCAGCAAATACCTGCCAAGATATCCCCACACCCCAAAACATTACTGAAACATGCTGCAAATGCCAGAGTTCTTCCTATTACGATTTTATAACTGTTTGAACCTGATGTCTATTTAATATACAAAAGTGACAATTGCAGCATTTCTTAAAATAGATACTAACAGAGAAAACATGTTAACTTATATACACGCAGTCAATTATTTATACAAGATGGGAGTGCACTTTCATGGAAACGCATAGGTCACCTACTCAAACAGCAAGAACATACTCAGAAAAGACAGAAGTCTCCAAGATTCAGTTTGTAGCATAATTGTTTTTCAAATAAGGGAGGGGACAGAGATTTCTACTTTTTCCTCTTCGGCTAGTATAGTCACCATTTCTCCTCTTCTGAAGAGCAATACAAAATAATACACAGACAAGAAAAACCAGCACTCAACCCTTTGGTCAAAAAAGCAATGTGCCCATTTCCCAACACATTCTGAACTGTGAGATAAGACTAGCATATCACTATATTAGGTAGTAGTCAAAAAAGCCCAGTACTGAAGACAAATTTAAATGCTTGTTTATTTTGCTTAAGCTGGAAATTAACAAATTCTTATCAGGAGCTTAATTGCAGTTAGCAAAGAAAGCGCATTGATTTGATTAGATATATCATAAAAATACACATTATACAAATTCATTCTAAATTATAACGTTTAACAATGCATTGAAAAGGCATGCAGACAACTCTGCATCAGTAGTTATACCTAATCTTTTTTGCTTCCGAAAATATTGACATTTTCATTTGTATGTTTTTAAAAGTAATAATTTCCTTTATTTTTTTTAAACAAAAAAACCCAAGCATGTATAGTAGCAAACTTACAAAATCAGATTCTTCAGATCAGAGGAATAGTTGATTGTCACCAGTTCCATCGCTTTCTGCAAATTCTCTCTCTGAATTCCTGATAAAGAATTGCAAGCCAATGCCAATACAACTTTCCCCAGGGAGATCAGATCTGCTTGCTAACAAGAAAAACACACAGATAAGATTTTTAGTATAGATAAATATTACCTAGGGTACTAGATGGCATTTAAAAAGAGATAGCTCTTCAATAACCTTAGAAGAGTTTAAGCAACTAAAATAAGTGCTATTCAAATTGTAGTTCAATACAACTGTCCAAGTTATAGTAGTTAAAATGTACCAAGCAAAATCTATCCTGATACCTAGTAATTTCTAGGTATTACATTTATATCTGAATGCTTAAAATTTACCTATTTTTAGCTTAAGTAGTAGCTTTAGAACCACAGAGCACTCTTGTGTAGTGAGCAGAAGGCCTGCAAAGAGGCTCTCCTAACCAGCCACACGTCTGCTCCTGAGGACTCAAGGAGTTGGTGACAAGTCTTCATAATACGAGATGCAGAAATATATATCAAGGATGAGTTGCTACAACAAATGTCATTTTCTGGACTCATATCTTTTCACACTGGCTACCCAGAGTGGTAACTATGTTTGCTGCCTTGGGTTGCACGGCTGAGCAGAGCTTTCCCTGCAGCCACATCATCCAGGTGCTGAGGGACAGAGTCATGAAAACATTTCCAAGTCTCAATGTCCCTGCTGTTTCCATATCAAGTATGATTGAGTAGCATGACTTAAACATGGATACGCAACATGGCAGAAGTTAAAAAGCACAGTACTCTTGTAGCTAATGAAGACAGAAACAGGACATGGAAAACGAGACAGAAATAAGGACGACAAAGTGCTGGAGAAGGAGATGGGACTGGCATTTACCAAACTATGTCTCCTATGGAACCAGGGATTCCTGAGTATTGGCATTCCTTTGTACTTTGGCAACGTAAAATGAGCAACAAACTCCGTCCTGGTGGGAACCAATTTGCTTCCACTACCAAGTAGTCAATTTGAGCAGCTGAGGACACTGCTACAGTACTAAACAGAGGAATCTTGGTAACGCAGATTCTATACAGAGACATCTGTCACCTGACACAATAGCATTTTTATTATTTTTCCCCTTCCAAAAGACTTAGAAACATGTATGTATTTGTACCAGCCATAAGAAGATATTTCTTGTTTCTGCAGTCCTCTACACTTAACACCTTTCAACTTTTATTTAGTAGACATGCTTATAAAATTATCAAATTTGCTACCAAACAACCCTGACCAATACACACAACTTAAAACTTCTGGCAAGACCCTTTGAAAAACTAGTCTTCCTTTACACAGATGTTTTCATAATACAAACTGCATTAGATTTTAAAAATGCTTAAGAAAGAGTCTACATTAACATTAGCCAGGAAATTCTAATTTCAGGCTTTTGTGGGGTTTTTGAGCATTTGACTTGCAACATTAATTTTTGTTTGTTTTGCAAAGTACATCTAATAGAAAAACTGGCAGAGGTGATACAACACATCAATGCAGCCTCCAACACACACAATTCAAATTGCACGCTTAACTTGTTTCAGTTGCAGAAGTGACTTGGATTCATTCCACTAATTTTATTAACTCGACCTTCAAGCGATTCAGTTAGGAGTCTGATAGAATCAAGATACCTGTATTCTGCAAGACAATTCAGATTTTGAGCAAGGTGAATTGTTCTCTGGAGGCACTTCACTATTGACTGACAGCTGAAACCCTGCAATAAAGTGTTATTACAATGCCCCATGGTTTATGTTTTGTAAGTGCACAAAGATAGGCAGATCTTTTCCTAAGTCCAATAAGACAGGGGAATGGACCATGAGGATTTATGGAAGTCAGATTCCTATTTTGGAAGGGATCCAACTACCATCCACTGACACACTATCCACACAGACAGGGAACACAACTTCCCAGAAGCTGGGGTGAACCATCTCTTCTATAAGGAAGAAATCCACATATACCTATTAAACCCTAACCCTGCTTCTGAAAACATCAGCAGATTCAGCTCTTCCTGCTTCCAGACAGAGAAAGGTTAAAAGGAAGCACACAACAACTACTAGACTTCCCTGGAGCAGGGACATCAGAAATTAGTGCTGTATTCCTGTAGTAGGCTCCCTAGCACAATGTACAGACCAACCCCAGCCACGATCATTTCCCTGCTTATACGCCATATCAGCTTTTCAGGTATTTATGTGTCACACCAGCTCCTTTTGCCACAGACCTGCCAAAAGACTTTTGCTACAGTAACTATCAACAGTGACTCCTAAGTCATACTAAGTTGATTTTCACTGCCAAGGGAAAGCTTTACAGCTTTTAAGTGTAGGCTGCCTTTTGTTCAAAAATGTACCTTACATGCAACTAATGACCATTTAATTAGCAATTCAATTCATAACTTTAACCTGTAGTAACATATCTTCTTATCTCCTGAAAGCTTTGCTAGTAGAGATTTTATTGTCATCTAGTTCATTAATAGAAATATTAAATAGCATTAGACTAAAAAGCAGCCCCTAGGAGATAAACTCAGAAACAGCCCTCTTCATTAATATCAAATGTATTTCAAATATGTCAGTGAGCAATTTAAAGTTTAATTGAATAAGTACCCTTTCCCTTCTGTGTGTATATATATATATATATTTTATTTTTTTAATATTAAAAAAGTATGTGCTACTATGCCAAATGCCCTGGAGATACCTCAGCATTTTATACACTTGGGTTTATCTTTCAGACATGTAAGCTAGTAAAATAAATCTTATTTTTTACAAGATCCATTTCCCATAAACTCTTTGAAACTGACATTTCTGTTTATCCAGTTCCACTGCTTTGCTTGGATCAATATCAGCTCATCCACTCTACAATTCTGTGGATTCACTTATCCTTTTAAGTTCTGGAATTGCACTTAGAAGTCCCGCCAAGCTCCTAGATTTTTTTTTATTATTTATTTTTGTAAAGTCAACATTAATATTTTAGATGCCTCTTCAACTAGTCTCTTTAAATTGGGAGAGGTGTATGTGGAAGTTATTTTGGTTTGCTAAATTAAAAATATTTACTTTGAGCAAATGTAACCTTATAGCCCTTGTTAAATCAATAAAACTTGTTTTCTCTTTATTTTTTTTATGCAGAGGACTCACCTTTATTTTATTCCAAATACAGAAATACTTATTAAGCCTTTTTACTGCTTCCTACACCACCATTTACCATTTTCCCATCTGTATCTCATGATTGACTGACACAAGACTGAAGGAATCAGGTGTGGGAAATTACGTGCTGGTATTTATATAGATTTAACACCTTGGTTTTAATGTAAGCAGCCATTCATATTTCATCTACTTCTTTTTAGCTTCCCTTATTGTGCCTTCATTTAACTCTGAAATTATCATATACATTCATGTGTTTAACAAGAATTGTAAAGAACAATTGCATTCCTTTCACACAGCCTCTTGCTGTTCTGGCCAAACTCCTTCCTATCTATATTAACAATGGGAAATAGCCAGAAAGTGACAAATGCTAACAAAAATACTTCCCTCTGTTGAAGACAGCAACAAGGAAATGCATATTAGCTGGGCAGTAGACCAAGAGATAACCTACATTTTTAAGTCACAGGAGTCCCAGAGGAATTCAGGAACTGGGTCATGGATCGAGAGGAAAAAGGACAAGCAGCAGCTGTTATTTTGTAATTTTATCTGGCTAGCACAAACAAAGGTAGAGGATGATAAATGACTCCTGAATTTCAAGGAATGAACTCAGTCCAGAACCTTCGAATGAACAAAATGGACAGTGAAAGCCTAGTCCTTCTAGAGGAAGCAACAAAAAAAAGGCAATACAATATTTTCTAACTCCAGTTTAGATCTTATTTAAGAGTATTTCTTTTCTGGATTAGCAGTGATTCCTGAACAATTTGGATATTAACGATGTATAAAAAAAACAAAAACATCCCCCCTAAACAAAAATAGGCATTACCAAGCAAGTTAGTTGCCAAGTGTTGGGCTGCCACAACGGTAAATGCTTTTGACAGACTCATGTACCTGCAAGTATTTTTAGATTTGTACCTCCAAGTACATGAAATGTTTTGCTTTAAAATTACTTGAATGTCACAGTATCTCAGGAGGATCTCTTTCCCAGATGCAATTAAAATAAAGAAGTATTTAGATTTTAAAAAATCTCATTACATTTTTAGACACTGAATCCCTTGCTTGCATGTATTCCTATCTTCTCTCAGCTATTTTCCACAAAATTATTACCAAAAGCCCATTGATATGTAGCTTAGGGTGGGCAGAGAATCCTTTGATGTGCTACTCAAAGTACACTGAAAATGGCTTTACCGTATCATTCAAAAAAAAAAAAAAGTTGCTACGTTCTAGGACATGGTCTGCCCGGCCAACGTTCAAACATTTCATTTATTACTGGAAGACTCTGAATAAGCAGATTTCTCACAGTGAATAAGCTCAATTAATGAAAATAAATTAAATCCAACTCCCTGCTGCAGTCTTTCACTCCCAGTATGGACAGGGTACGTGATGACTGTGGAAGCAACGTGCTTTACCCTGACTGGAAGAGGCCTCCTGTACACAGTGATGGTCCAGGACACTGTGGAACAGTTTTTGTTAAGTCTAAAGGGATTCTCCTTAATTCAGGAACTATGCAGAGTTTACACTTCGGAGAATGTCAGGAGAGCACAGAAAAATTAGGAGCCTAAAATAAAGGTACACTAGAACCTTTTAGGACTGAGGAAAAGGCCTTACTGCAGTCACTTAGATCTCTTACTCCTCTGTGAACAGGTATTCAGTACTTAAGTTATTTTTGTTAAAATAACAAAAGAGAAAGCAGAGCAAGAACTGTTACTGAACCACGATTTTTTGATCTGTAACACTAGATTTTTCCTTCTCCTTCCTTTAATAAATTTGTATTTCCAACCATTTCGGACTTAAATTTGTTGAATAGTAATAATTCGACCTGTTTGGTGAGTTTGCTAAAATTTCAGAAGCAAAAGAATGCAAAATGAGCATTCTCTTTTCTAAATTACAAGTGAATTTGAACAATGCATAGCAGAACCAAGATCACATTAGGAACGAAAAAAGTAGAGTTACTTAGAGACAGACATAGTGGACTAGAGCTTAATTAAAACACTTGTCTTCCAAAAGGAATCACACTGGTTTTCAGTATTCCCCATGTCAAGTGACCAACCTAACTATGGTCTGTTGTCTTACCTGAAATTGAGCCATTAATGCCAGTGGATTATTTTGACTGTTGTCAAATGTCAAAACATCAAAGATTCCAACACAATTAACTCGTAACCTTTAGGAATGAGAAAAGAAAGAAGTGTCATTAAATTTTGTTGGTTACTCGATTTTTCCTCCAGCACTCACAGAATACTTTGATATGGTAAAATAGTCATCAGTACTCAGTAAATTACAACGAAGCAGAAAATACTAATTTTACTATTTGATAAAATAGGAACCAGTCTTCAGTTTACAAATAAATCAACAAATTTCTAAATTGTCAGCAATGGATCTGAACAGTACTTTGAGGAAAATGCCTAAGTCTTCCCAAAATATGGTTATAGAAGTTTAAAAAAAATTACAAGTTTTAGCACATTGTCTCATGCCAGTTAAAAGTAACAGAACTTCCTAGTCAGACTTTGCTACTTCTCTAACAGGTGCATGGTCAGCAGCTACCACGAACACAGATCACAAGAAGAGAATGAGAACTAATACTTCCATCACCTCGTTTTGCCCGTTACTAGAATCTTTGTTGGATCCATGACTCGGCACGCCAGCCCTGCTGTGTGAATGGTCCGTAATGCAGAACTGAGCTGCACAATATATGCCCATATCAAGGACTCCGGAAGCAATCCAGCATGCTGCCGTGGTAGAGGTCCATCATGCTGACCTAGAAGCAAAACATTGGAAGCATCAATAGAAGGCTACTAATCAAAATTCAAATTAGAATATTTTGAATTATATAATTAACTTACATATGCATTTCATTCAACTCTCAACAGTCCTCAAGAGACTTATCTGTCATATTTTAACAGTTGGTTGGGTTTGGGTTGAGGTTTTTCTTGTTAGGTTTAGGCTGGGGTTTTTTGGAAGGACGCCATGGTTTAAAATGCTGACAATTCATTGGGTGGTATTGTTTTCACCCTCATATTCAGGAAAACCATGCTGATTTTAAAGTTTAGGATGAATAATCATTACAAAAACAGCACTACTTAGAAATTGCTGAAAGTAGGTGATACATCTAAATATGCTGGTATTCTGAAACAATAAGCATGTACCACAACAGCTGCAAATAATGCCATTTTACCTCCTTTATTGTAGGAAGGCTTAAAAATTAAACATTCTCTGTCATCTGATAAGACAAAGAAAAAAAATAATGAACTAGTTTCAAATTACACGGGCAAATCAGACTGGAAGATTTGGTGGCTCAATGTCACTGAACACAACTTCATGCATATTCTGCTGTGACCCAGCTCCCTGACAAGTCATCACTGCATGACCCCTATTCAATGGGCCATACAAAAGCAATGCACCCCTCTCCTTCTACATGAATTTATAGCACTCCTTTCTAAAATAAAACTAATTATTTGCAAACACACACCCAAATTCTATGTCAAACTGTTTCTGAGTAACACTGAGCCACAGATGGAAACAAATATATAGATAACAAATGTTATTTTTAGTAAGATGCGTATAATACAAAGAAATTGTTACTGTTTGCATGGCACGAAGCTGAGGTGAGAAGAAAATACATCCACAGTAAGACAACGCATCTTAATTTTACAAAACAGGATAGGCATTTTTTGAGGTTGCCTCACTACTAATTTTGCAACCAATAAAATCATCAGTATTCAGTAAAATCATGTAAGCACCCAATTCAGTTGTAAAATGACTGCACTCCTCTCTTCCAAACATTTGTTTCTTGGGGGTTTTGAGTTTGCTTTGTTTGTTTTTTTATCTCCTTACGGGAGCATATAAACATCTATGCACTTGCTCAAAATAAGCTTGTGTGTCCTTGCATGTGTACAGACACACATATATAAAAATACATTAGTTAAAACATGAAATGTTACTGAAAAATTTTTACTTTGAAATTTTACTAATTTTGGGGTGATGGGTTGGGAATGTTCCCAGCTTTCATTTCTGAGCTTTCCTTTGTTTTTAACCTTTAGATCATTTTTCAGGTTTAAGGTGCTTTGGTTTAGACTATAAAGATTAGGACTGACTTCTTTAAATAGCAATAAGCCTGGCAAGTCTATTGAAGGCTGAATATAATGAGATATTCTTTGGGTTTTTTCTGGCCTCTTGATGAATCATTATGCAAATCACTTCCCACAAACCAGCATACCAGAAGCCTCACGTAGCAAACTTTTTTTCCCCTCATGATTCTCTCTCCTTCAGAGTGACAAAAATTACAATCATACAAAAACAACTGAGGAGATATAGCCTCCTTTATTAGTTGAGGCTCTTTCTCTAGTTACTACTTGCTATAGAATACACTTTACATTGGGTAAGCAGCAACATATGTGATATGTTTAACAGGAATACATACAGACACTGCAAGATAGAGTTACCTCTCTATGAAAAAAGTATGTCCAGAACAGAATGTTACTATAATATCCCAAAGGCAGAGAAAAGCGAAAACTCAGGTGTTATTTTTCTGCATGCAACTTAAGAACAACAGCACTTGCCCTTTGATTTCCAGATAAAAGCAAGGTAACCAAGAGAGTATCCAACATACATTGAAAAGCTGAAAGATCAGAGTTCAACACAGCTTCTCCAGTCTATCAGAAAATCTCCATCAAGTAATAACATTATTTTACCACTAGAAAGACTCACTTGAGGCTACAGGCAAATCTGGGCCGCTGCTTTTAGACTGGCTGGCTGCATCCCACATTCCCATACACTAAAGGTACAAGCTGAAACACTGGAGGAATCAGTTTTGAAATGCCATCTTACATACACACATACATATGTCTAAAACAAGTAAGATTAAAAGCAGCTCAGTTTGCTGCACTGCTGACTATAAAGTATGTCCTCTGTAGGCCCATCAGGCCTGCCACAGACAGTACTCAAACAAGGACATGAGACCCAAAACCTCTCTCTTTAGGCAAAACACACAGTGGAAAGCTTTCAAAACAGTGCTGAACACAGTGGAAGACATCACAATATAATAAAATGCTACAAAAATGATCAAAATTACTCTTAAGAGTGTTATTTTAGAGGTTTCAGGATTGATTTGAAGAAGGCTTCCCACCACAGGCTGAATCCACAGCTACAACATAGAAAATTTCAGATTATGTTCCTCCCACTTAACTGCAGGGCAGATTCACCTCTCCCACTATCTTCATCTCTCTAAGGTGCAGAACACTGATGGAGAAGATTAAAACTTAAAGAACGGACACTCCAAAAACATGGGTTATCCATTACTCTTCTTTGCTGTATTAAGATAAACTCATTGTCAGCATTATTTATTTATTTGGTTTTAAGTTCTGTGGTATGATGTTCTCAACTTAGCAAGAAATGTCCCCTTTGCACTAGTGTGCATGTGTATACTACTTTTTTTGTTTGTTTAAAATGCATTCAAATGAAATTTAGTTCCTCAGAGCAAAGATAAAGCCAGGGATAGTCCCAGGGTGGGAAAGAAGAGCTGAGACCACTGGCAGTAGGACCTGTTTTACATCACCACAAACACTGTCAGGAAGCGTGTTAACAAACAGCAATTCTCAAGACAGTTTTGGGGGCAGGGAAAAAAAAATAAAATAAAAATCCCAATGAAAGATTTAGCTGCTCACAAACTGAACCTCTCAGGCCTGTAAATCAGTCTTTTACCTTGAGAAGTGTGAATTGTTCAGTGTTTGCTCAGTTATTCCCAAGTTACACTACTGAAAGTAAGATAAATGCAGTAGCCTTCCTTTCTCTCCTTTCTCCAGGGAAAGGTGGGTTTCAGTTGTACATTTCCCAATTTTCAATATACAAAAAGGTTCTGAACTACTAGTGCAGCACTACATTTTGTAAAAATCTAAACTTATTGAAAGCTTGAATTGACTTTGAAAAAGTTGCAGCTTCTGGCAAAGGTATGTTAGGATAACTATTAGTCAAATATTTTGTCCACAACATCATGTCGACTTTCAATATTTGTATATTCTTTCTCTTCATCACAGCCTAAGTACACAACTTATTTGTTTTTCAATTGAAGAAATATTTTATGAATGAACATTCAGCAATTGTGGATGCAAAAACTGTCAAGTCAGCAGCAAAGTCCATTTTCATGCATTACATACTACTACTACTGTGTCCAAAGGAAAAAAAGGGTCTAGGAAACTTCTTCATTAGAAAGTATTTGTTTGCTGAAAAGCTGAAAACTACTATGAACAGCATGTACACCAATGTTTAATTACTCAGGACATTTTTAATAAACAGACCAAAGGACAAATCAAAGGCATGCTTATCTCTACCAACCACAAAAATTCATCAGGACAAAGAAAAAGCCTTGCTGGCAGGAGTGGGTAGCTATTGTTAACTTGCCAGGATTTTCTAGCTGATAGTTTTAAAATATATGTATTTGGAATGTAGTTTATCCATTTAATTATTGGACTGCTAAGAACATTTCAGTACTTTTGGGTTAACTTGCTAATTTAAAGAGAACATCACTTCTGCAGAGATAAATGTACTAACATGTACTAGAATCTGAAGTGGAAAAATATCAGAAAGGTGGAAGAAAGCAAACAAGTTCCAGAATGAAAGATTGAATGCTTAGATACTTTTGACAGAGATAAAAGTGTTTTGAAGAAATATGAGGAATGAAAATCAAACAAAAAGTAACTTTTCAAATCAATGTACTCTGAGCAATAATTAACTGAAAAGTCAAGCTCCCAATTTTAAAAATCGTGAAAATTTAGGAAAATATGACATAACACTGGATTATCACACTGTACCACCTAAAGAGGATATTTCATTAAATAAAGAACACAAGCAATAAATTCTATAGAATTCAGAAGTAATAAAAACATTAGTTTACAGTATAAAAAAAGAAAAAATAAGCTGCTATTTTTTCCCCCACACCAAATCCCTTCCAAAGTAGTTCTGTATTAGAGTCTGTAAATAACATGAAAAAAAAAAAGACTGACCATACTGACACCAGTGACATGCAAGACAGCTATGTAAACCATAAACCTCATCTTTTAACTGTCAAAGTCTCATGTTGCCAACTGGAGTGTTCAACAGAAATAAGGTTGCATACCTGAAATCAAATTCTCTGAGTTCACTGATCAGGTTCACAGTGTTGTGCCTCCTAAAACCTCTAAAAGCAATTGTACTAATCTGGGCCTCATGCTGCAGAGTACCCAACTTCCATCCATTCCCCTGCTTCTCTTGGGAGTCTCCTCTAGGCAGGCAGACGGCCAAGAAACTCTGTGAGGGGATGGAGAAAGGATCCATGAAGGCAGGCAATTCTGAGAAATCAAGTTATAGGTATGCAATCTTATTTTTCTCTCTTAAATTGCTCCTTCTACTGAGGATCAGACTAGAAAGCAGCAGTTACCAAAAAAGAAAGGCCAGAGCAAAGATGTGCAGAAAGATTTGACAAAATTGGGGAATTTCAAGTGACTTTTTTCTAAGTTATATAACAAAAAGACTGGAAAAGCAGGTAATGAGAAGTGTCCCAGGTAGGAGAGAGTTATCTTCCTTACATATCCCTGTAAATTCTGCTGCAACAGTTCCTTTTAATTAAATAATACTTTGGTTTGGCATAACAGAAATTGATGTCCTATTTCCAGTTTCAAAAACTGCTCCTGCATACACAACTAAGTCGTAGTAGGTCAAATAAACGGTCCAGATAGCCCACTAGCCTGTTTCAAAGACACACTCAAATCAGAACAGCAGCTTGCAATAGATACCCGAGTGTACGAACATAAGTAACTAGAATACTCTACCAGCCTCCAATGATTTGCAGGTCAGAAAATTCCTGAGCTAGAGATAGTGTCTTTGCAGTTAACAGTCCTCAAGTATTTCCTCCCCCATGAGTATGCTCACTTTCCCCTTGAACCCAGGCAAATGCTCACAATAATGTGTGAAAAAGTTCCAAGGCTTAATTATCTTTACACTGGTTTTGAATTAGCTACCTGGCTAGTTTCATTTGTCTGTCCCTAGTTCTAGGCTGGAAGAAATAGCAAATTATTGTTATTTTTTGCTTTAGCCTTGACGATTTTTCAGGTATCTACTATATTCCAGTAATTTTTAACCCCACCATATTCCTGTCCATCTTTAAGAGCATGAAAAGTACTATTCCACTTCACTGTTCTTCCTGCAGAAGCTGTTCTGTGACTGTTATTATCTCTGTCACCTCTTCCCGACTTCTTTGCTGGTCTTCTACACTCTTCAAAATGTGTAAGAAGGACCACAACTACAGATCTGAGTGTGATGCACCCACATTTTGAATATAATGTCTTCCATTTTATTGTTTACTCTTTTCTTAATAACCTGCACCAATCCATTTCCTATTCCTGATATTCAGCAAGAGGACAATATTTTCCTCAATTTACTTAACTATAGCCCCAGATCTATTATTGAGTGGTAACAGCCATGACAAAGGCAATCATTTTATGTTTATAGCTTTGTTTTCCCCTCAATCACATTGGTTTACATTACATCACCTGCTAGATTATTGCCAAGAGTCTTGTAAGATCCTTCTGCAATCCATCACAATTGGCCTTTGTTTTTAACAAACCAAATAATTTGGTATTATCAGCAACCTTTGACAGACCATTCTTTATCTTCAGTGCAAATAAGTGAACGTGTTAAGAAATACAACTCCCAGCACATATTCTTGTGAGACTCCATCAGTTATCTCCCTTCACTGTGAAAATCAACTGTTCACTCTTACCCTCTTATCTTCTAACCAGTTTTTAACCTAGACAAGGATTTTCTCTCTTGTCTCATGGCCATTTAGTGTCTTTTAGAGACTCTGATGGACTTAATTGAAAAGACAAGATTTTATCTACTGGATCTTCCTTCAAAGGACTTTAATAGATTAATAAGATGTGACTGCCCTTTATAGGAGCAAAATTTTAATTCATTTCCAGTGTGACAAAAGAATGTGCCCCAAAGAATTTTATAGTAACTTCTATTTTACCTAGAACAGACATCATTCTTCTGTAATACTCTACAGAGGTATAAAAACATTACAAGGACTTATTTACATGGAAATTGAAACCATGGGTGGGAGACACTGGGAAGTCAAGTCCTGCATGTAACAGTCATCAACCTGGCAGTAGGTGTTCCAGACATATCCTAACAAATCAGTTTCACATCAGGCTCACTAAATTTGCAATTGCATTCTTTGACTTGCCATGGGATATGAGAAGCCAAACTAGGTTTCTCTGCCTGAGATATTACCACCAAAACCAATGGCGGAAATCAAGTTCCAAGCTCACTTATACCAGTCAGCTCAGAGCAAAGCCAGTGGGAATTATTCAGTATATAAGGGATCTACAAGCCCTTGAATGTATTCACACACCACCAATCCATTATACTCTGATCTACCAGATAGTCAAGTAAAGTTTTCCATGTCAACTTTTGAAACAGATTGAATTCACAGCAAAAGGCTCTGTTTCAAAAGGCACAAGAAACAAGAAACATTAGTTTCTACTTCTCTTCATACACTTGCAGCCTAAAGACACTTAGGGAACACCTATTAAATAAACAAGGCCAGGTCACAGTCTTCTGGTTGTCCCTGCTGCTGGATCTAATTTCTGTGTTGGTCCTGCATCGAGCAGGAAGTTGAGCCGAGTTCCAAGGGTACCTTCCTACCCAAAGTCCTTCTGCGATTCCATTCAGCAGTGAGCATACCTATTTCTCAGCTCTACTCATAGCTTTCGCCTATTGTGTTCCAGACTACACCTGGATGCAGTTTGTGGGACAGCGTGGGTCACAAACTGGTCCTAACAGGCACTATGATTGGCAGCACAGTGGTTCGGTGCAGAAGAGGCTTTAGCCTTTAGTCTGCTGGGCAACTTGCTGAGCCACAGACAGATTGTATTTATCAAAGTACAATGGATGTAACTTCAGTGACTCCTTTGAAGTCATAGTATAAATCTGAAAAAAAAAAAACAACCAAACCAACCAACAGACCTATGATGAGAAGTTTGTGTTTGAATATGTTACAAGGATTTTTCAATCCATTTCTTGTTTTAACTAGTACTTAATGTTTCAAAACATTAAATAAAACTCTAATTAGTCCTCATAAAATTTTATAAGGAAAAAACATTTGTAAATTGACATAGCACATCTTCTATGATTTTGAAAACATCTCCAGTGTCAAGTATCACCCAGTGACAGACCTGTAACCCCAGAGTTCTTGGCTCTCAGTCCTGTTCAAACTTATTTCCCTGTGAAAGAACTGTAATATCCCTTACAAAACAACATGAATTTTGCAAATTAGTTGTAAGTCAAGTATGACCAGAAAAGTAAATTGCTTATTGTTAGGACTTCTACCTTAACTTTTAACTCCAGCTATATTTTTCCTTTCAAAAAAACTATATGCAGAAATTTTACAAATAGAAAGTGAAGAAAATTCTCTGATCCAAATCCACATACAATATGACAGAACTGATTAGCTAAAAAATTAAGTTGAACAACTATTTCTGACCAGCTACTTACTGCTTAAGTATTGGAAACAGTTTACAGAAGCGTTGTATGATAATGTGTTTTCCTTACCCCATTTTCGTTTTGTGAAATAGGCATCAGCACTAGGGTCATTGAAGTGTCTGCTCATCATAGTCTCTCCTCCAGCATGAAAATCATATGCAAACACAAGAGCTTAAAAATAGAAACATGTGACAATTACTAACTCAGGCATATTTAGGAAAAAGTCTCAACACATCAGATGGAAAAAAAGAAAACAAACAAGCAAAAAACAAAACAACTTACAATGTTCCCCAAATGCTTTAGTGGTAAACACTTCACGCAAGGTTACTATATTTGAGTGCTGAATTTTTTTCCACATGTCAACCAATACCATGCACTTCGTGTTAACCAGACGAAAACCTAGGAAAAAAAAACAAAACCAAAAATGATGGTTTAAAATGTAATGTTTTCAGGAAAATTATTTTATTTTAACATTTCTTCTGAAACTACTGAAACGCAACCAGATGTTAAAATATGACTAGCATGCTTAGGAACGTTAGTCCTAATAGACAACTCAATTTTTCTCACCATGTATCCTCCGAAGGCAATATGGCAGGTCATCTTTACTATTTACAGCTTTATAGCATGACGTAATGTACCCAAAGTTGCTTGTTTTCTGTATCCGATTGGGCGGTGGCAGTGGTTCTAAGGGAAAGAGACTGTGGTAGCTGTCCACTTCCGCAGGAACTGCTAAAATCGGTTTATACACAGAAACACGTTAGGTGTCCGTTGGCTTTGAGAAAGTTATTACAGTAGCAGAGTAGATTAAAATTACTATCATTAATACGCAAGTTCCTTGCACCATCTTTTAGGTACATGTAAAGTTAAAATGCACTATTTTTGCTTTAATACCAACATATAGGTTCCTTGCAAGAGATTCCGCAGTGCTAAAATAATTGTCTTCAGAAAAACAGCTACATCTAGTTAAAAACAAAACAAAAACACAGAATAGAGGCACAGTTCCATCTGCCATCTTCTCATTTGCCTTAAAAATTCACCTTTCTGAATTACCTTTCTTTGTTGTTTTTTCCTGCACAGATTCATAAATAAGTCCTGACTTTCATACAGACTGTAAGAACCCTGTTTTCTTCACAAAAAGGCAAATTTGAATCCTACGTGCTGTAACATAGTGGTTTTGAAAACAGATAGAGAGGTGCTGAAGGTTTACAAATCAGATCAAGAGATTACACTTGCAAGAAGAGATACACTTGTACAGCATCTGGATGAGTAAACTAAACCACATTTTTTCCTGTATAATTATAATATTAAACACACATTTGAGAAGTAAGGATAATGCAACCAAAAAAAGCGATGTTTAAACCAATCTGAACACAAATTGCAAATTGCAAATTCTCCAAAATCCAAATTACAATTAATAGTATATGCTTCTCTTGCCTGACAACTAGTACAAAGCTTTCTCTGATATACCAGCCAATTCACTTTAAAACAAAGTAATTTGCTAGTTTATATACAGCCTTCAAGAACATTTAAAGGAATTCCTTTAAAGGAATACCTAATATGTACAAAGTGATACAATACTGTTTTCCACAATTCTTTGTTGACTAAATGATTTTTTTCCTTTCTCAGCAATTTTAAGTATTCCTAATCATTCAAGGGTTTCAAAACAGAAAGAATTGACGGAAGAAAAAGAACACAGAAGAAACAAATTTCATGTTTCTGAAATACTTTGCATATTGTTATCCACAGCCCAGACTGATGATTCATGAAAATATAAAAACATGAAAAATTTCACAAAAAAAATTAAAAACAGGTGGTGTTTTTTGCAAGATGTTGTTAATATTCTTGAATATGTATGGTTGCAGAACAATATGATCACAGTTTAGTTTATAAGAAACACTTACCAGGAATATCAGCCTGATCAATCTGGGCCATAGTTATTAAGTGTCTGTTGATCAGTTCCTAAAGAACAAATTAAGTCAAGGTTTTGATGATAATTCAGCTCATGACCTTCGATAAGTTAACAGTACACTGTCCTTGAAGCACCAGCTACTTGTAGTAAAACAGCAAGTTGATGCAAGTGTCTAGGACAGGGGTGGGGAGAAGACCACTAGCTTGAAAATGTTAATAAGAAAACATACATTCCTGAAGAAACGAGCTGCAGAACACACATTAGCTAGAGCTAACCTTGACAGTCACCTGCTACAGCAAAGCTGAAACAAGTCACAGCCAGCCCTCAGAGAAGGGCTCAATAACTAACACTTGCATATACTTTCATTTCAGCGAAAGACTTTAAAACTGGATAAGACTACAGCTCAAAGGAATGCTACATAGATAAACTCATGCACACCGAAACAATACACAAAGTAAGAATATATAGCTGAATAGTAAATCATGGAACATAGATTAGATTGCAGTCACATATGTTGTGACCCACCTCCACCCCCTGTTGTACTCCACACACTACAGGACTTGTTTGGTTTTTTAATTATTTTTTTTTATTCTCCACAGGAAAAACTGACTACACAGATTTTGGCTTGCTATTTCTCTTCTATTATCAGTGATTTTCTAGTTTTTTGCCAAGATACGCAATTTTCTTTGAAATTCCCTATCATCTTACCTGTCTGAGCTCATCTGCCATGAAGAAGGAAGGTGCATTTGCTTTTGGCTGCATGTAAGCAACATGAGGTGCAGCTGGATGGTAAATGTGGTAGTTTGGAAATACCTGAAAACAAAACATTTTAAGAAGCAGTTTAAAATACTTAAGGACAGGGAAAACGAATATTTTTGTCACCCTTTTAGGTTGAACTGCTGAACTACAAAGTCTTCATGCACAGTACATGTTACAAATATAGTGTCAAATACATTACAATTTCCTTGAGTGATATTCACTACCAATAATTTCAAGAATGTGTGTGTATGTATGTACATAGTTATTTTAACATTTTTGTAATTGCCTTTTCCCCTCCACTGTAAAGTTATTTAACCTATCAAAACAAAAACCTGATTTTTTCATGTTTTCTCATTATATATGTATGCACTGAGATACACAAAAAACTTTTTTTTTCTATTGTTGTAGAAAAAAAACCCAAAACCCTACACAGAGGTAAATGAAAAATATATTTAAAATTCTCTGGTCCTTAAATTTCAGTGATTTTGGAGAAAAATTGAAACAATTAAAAAACCACATCTTCATACAGAATAAGAGTTTTAGGGCATTAAGAACAATCATATCAACCAATTCAGCATTTGGAAACTCCATACAGTTCTGTATCGAAATCAAACATACCATTCCTGTGACAGGTGCTGGAGTTGTATCAGTGTAGAAGTACGTGGTTCCACCCACTGTTTCCTTCTGGATCACCTGGCCAGTAGATGGAGGCTGAGAGACAGCATTAGCGACAGAAGCAGAGGCACTAGTAGGCACCATATAGTTTGCTGGGTTAGGAGTATGACTTCTTCTTCGAGGAGCAGGAGATGTATGAGGAGTTATTTTGGGGGAATGAAGAGGAGAAGATCCTGCCGACAGTGACATTCCTTAAAGAAACAAGAAGATATCCTTGATCAAATCTGTCATGAAAAAAATTGGCAATTTGGAAAAAAAACAGCCTTCACTACCAAGAATATTCTATGCAGGTGAGATGCTTAAGGATTGCTACATCTGTGTGAAGAGCTAAAAGGTAAAACATTAAGTGCAAGACTGAACAGACATTTTCCCAAAAATCTTTGCTTAATTCAGGGGAAAAGGCTTGGGAACTTACGGTCTACACATGAAGAACTGGAATGAAAGATGTAGAAGTAGTAGAAATTGGGAGATAAATCAAATTAATGCTGTGTCTAGAAGACAGTTTATTAAACTGCAAAAAGATAAAATACTAATGCCTAAATGATAAGTGAATATTCAGGTAACAGTTACATGAGCAGTCAATGGAGCTTGCCAAACTGTAACTCACTTCACCTAACTACATGTGTACCTTTTCCTAGCACCAACTCCACAGCTATGAATGAGTATTAGAGTTGGATCTCCAGTAACTACAGCACACAAATAATCAATACACAATATGCTACTTTTAATAATTTCAGAGGAGAAATTATCTGCTTTCCTATAATTATAATATTCAAAAATCATCCTCCAAAACATCTATTTAATATGCAACATAGGTAACTTCTAAGAATATGAAGGCTGTTAGACATTCATGCTGAGATTTATCAAATTTATTTAGAATTATTTTACTGACTGCTGTTTACCCTCAGCATTAGACAGGCAACTCAATTGAAACTTGAGAAGCTCAGCTTCTAAACAAAGTACATCAGTGTGGAAAAACAGGGACAACTTTTTTTGCACACAGACATTTTAGTTACCAAAACCTAGTTTAGTTACTTCAAGAGTCATTGTACTCATAATTCTCAGATATGCTTATTTATAAAAGTAGATGTCAAAGAAACCTCCCAGGGATAAGAAGAGATAACGCTTCAGAAAACTCCTAGTACTACTAATAGAAGATCCTAGATATCCAAGGACTCAGATTAATACAAAGAGAGCATCCATGAAGCTTATTGATGCTCAGTTCAGCTTGGGATGTACTTTTTCTTCTTTAAAAATCAGAATTATATTAGTCATGCTAAATTATTTCTTGAATGGATATAAGATACAAAACTTTCATATTTAATGCTCTATGGACATCCGAGAATTCTTCTTTAGTTAAGAATTCAGCTGGTACTCATTTGCTTAAATTACCTCAATTTATAAGGTCTACTAACTAGAGTAAAAAACAAGAGAAACTTTTGTTTTCATACATGAATTTTAGTTACCAAAAAGCTAGTTTAGTAATTTCAATAAAGAGTTATTGTACACAGAGTTCTCAATATGCATCATAAGTAACATGCAGGAATGTTTTTACATTCGTGTCTTGTCTCTACAGTAGTTACATCCCTCCTACTTTTTTTTTTAAAACAAATCACAAAAGCAAATAATTTTAGTTTAACAGTTTAATCAGTAGTTGGGGAAAATTATTTTGAAATTATATTATTCTAACATAATTAACAGAATATTTGTAACCTTTCATTTAGCTCAAATCATTTATTTTTCTGATATCTCAAAAACTACACATTTTAATTCAGCACAATTATTTCTTTTGTTCTTGGAAAGTGAATAGTTCCAACAAAATAAACAAGATATTTCCATGTAAACCCTAAGAAAATCTTATGCCTTTCTCTTTAATAGGGTCTCTTCAGACATTTATTCTTTTTATATTATAAAGAACATGAAAATTATAAAAGTAAAATGTCTAGACTTTTTTGTGGCAGAGCTTTTCATTATATTAATACATGTACATGTGCACACACAATTTGTAGATAAGTAGTATTGTGGAATTGCTTGCTGATTAGTATATTAACTTAATAAAATGTGAATTATAATACGCACTTCCGAATGTTTAATTTTTAAAGTAGTTCTGAATGGTAACACAAGTAGTCTCCTAAAAATATGTATAAAAATCAGCTGTATGAATGTCAAATGTTACGCATTGTGATAGCACTGGTTTATGCTACAAAAGAAATTAAATTTCCATTAAGGTGAAAGTTGCCTTGAGTCACGAATACTTAAATATTTCAATAGCTGCTGCACAGATGGCTACATTTTTAACAAAAGCCTAAAACATTAATGCATTCTTAATCCATTGTGGGAAAACAGCAATTTCAAAGGAAACAATATATTACTATTAGAATTCAAAGGCTAACTAAAATGGCCATAAAACTGAAGCAGGTCTACAATTTGTGCCTATGATGTTCAAGGGATTCTCTTCATCCAGGGGAAGTCACTGACATGTCTTTTTCACTCTATTCCCATAAAACACAATATTAACTGAAGTCCTTGCTAGCATGTAATGTCTACCAAGATAGAAGTAACTGGCTTCAAGAAACTTTTATTTCAACAAAACATTCAACTGTAGGAACCAGGAAAAAGACCCAGCAGCCTTCATATATACTCAGGAAAAATTAACTGAAGACTTCTCTACTTTGAAACAAAAACTGTACATACAAGACACAGTATACTGTAAATCTTACCTTAGAAATGAAAGTGATGACTTGCAACCTTGCTGAAATTATATTGCAACCTTCTACTGAAAGTTTCTCAGAAGAAAAATAATCTATCACTAGGAGTTCTTACTGATACCATTTCAAACAATTTTCACTGCAAGATTTACTTTTTAAAAAATTTATTCCTGCCAGAGAATGGTTACAAATACAAATCCTTAATATCTTTGCTTGTGTATTAACTCAAGATTGAAAGCAAAGGAAGACATCCAGAGTTACACAAATCCTTTCAAATGACCTTCCAGCCTCAGTTACATCTGATTTTGGACGGACCGTGAGAGTTCAATGAAAATCATCTGGTGGGCAGAACATACAGGCTTCTCATTTGCCAATACATGTGGTGAATTCAAGATTTGAAAGAAGCCTGACTACAGTTTGGTTTTAAAGTACTAGAACAATATACTAGAAGAAATCTGCTGCTAGTGCTGCAGTGGGTACCAACGGGCTGAGTCGGCAAATATTCAAGGTGATAGATTATTCTGAGACACTTGAATTAAATTCTGCAGAGTCTAAATAAATACTAATTATGAGTCCAATATCCAAAAAAACCCAACCAACCAAAAAAAACCAAACCACCCCACAAAAAAAAACCCCACCTTTAAAACACTGGAACTGATGCACAGCTAAGTACTTACAGAAACAAGTAACTGGGTGCCCAAACTCAAGCAGATCCCATCAATTTCATTAGTATTTCAATCAATTAAAACCTTACAAATATTAATACTTAATCACAAAGAGAATTAGAGGAAAATAAAGGAAAATAGCTGTATTAAAAGGTGAACATACATTCCTACTGACTCATACTGAAACAAAAAGACAGTACTGAAGATATGATGGTAACAACACGTGTTAGGCAAAAAAAAAAAAAAAAAGAAAAAAAAAGCTTTCCCTGTGAGAGTTCAGCGTTCCCCTATATTAAAATTCAAATGCCAGCAGAAGTACTAAGATAAACACCAAAAAGGCTGCTTCAAACTGTCCTTCCTGATACTCATCTACCAGTAAAGGTAGCTCTCCAATTCTTTGTCTTGGTGGATCTCAATACCCTTCAGGAAGAGTCAAATGCTACCTTGAGAGGTAAACTGCAAGGAGAAAGGGCTTCTTTCGCTTCACAATTATTTACATCTAAAAAAATGGCATCACAGTATGTGGCTGTCATTGTATCATACCAACACGGAAATGGTTGTGGGTCTTTTCACAATATTCAGAGCAACTGTACAGGCTACCTACACATACTTGGAGCTCCTGCTGCTATTCCCATTTTAGGCAGAGAGATTATATTTACATATCCCTCTTTGCTGTTATATTTCAACTTCTTGCATTGTTTTGTTTTGGTTTTTAATTTTTTAAGTTTCACTGTGATTGAGGAAAGGGAAGTGGTAGATTTTGAAAGGCATTTGAGATAGTGCTCAAAGATATTTCATGAGATTAACACTCCTAATAAAGCTTTGTAGTGTGCAATGTCTTTGAATTACAAGCTAGGTTGTATTTTGAATCTAAGAATTCATACAGGTAAACAGGATCAAAGAAAGGACACCAAGCATGAACTCCCATTAAGGACTCATATGTCTATATTTTTTTGATTCAATGGAAGTTTACAACTTAATGAAGCAGCATTTCATTAAGCTCTGTGTGTAAAAAAAAAAAAATCAGCTGGCCTAAAACATAAATACTTTTTTAAAAAACAGAAGAATCCAATAGATGTTCTACACATACCTTCTTACCTTTGCCTACAAATTTACTCATCTATAACCATATAGCTATGCCTCTAAGGCTTGTAACACAGAGGTCGAAAATCAAGCATTTACTATTTTATTACTAAAATGTTTTGTACTTCAGAGATACTCTAGACTACTAGGTACATTTTGAAGAATAAATAAAAGTACATAAAACCAGACTACTTCAATAACTTATTTCAAGCAGCATCCTTACATTCACTATATATTTATTTTTATTGTAAGCTCGCTATCAGGTCATTAGCATTATACCTATGTATTTCCAAGTTAATTAAATATGCTTTATTCCCTAAAGAACTTTACAGTCCTTTCTCCTCACTTTTTCAGGGGATAAAAATAATTTTATATTCTCTTTGCCTTCTTCCTCTCTTGTGTTATTCTGGCGTGACTGTGGAGCTTCCTCCGCAGAATGCTGTGCCATATGTGACATGGGAGGTCAGAACAAGCTCCCGGAGCCTTAGGCTGCTCAAACTGCCTCAGATGAAAGTGCTCGATCCCCAGCTGAGGCAGGAGCTCTGAGAACTACACTTTTGCAGCCCATCATGAATGGAGATGTGTCAGCTGGACACCAGCACATCACTTTCACACTCCTGGCTCCTAAGCCTGCAGGTTCAGACAGGCAGCAGAAATGGGTTTTCTTACATTCCATACAAGCTCAAAGCCTGTCTTGGACTAAAGACAGAATCACAGCAATTTTCTGTCATTTCCATCACTGACAAAGGCATCATTCTTTAGCTATAACCTTAAGCAAACCCAAGCCAAAAAAAGATTTTCTCTGCTGAGGGCTCTGCATCTGCTCTCTCTCAAGTTTAATACAGCAATGATGTCTTATCACTTAGATGCCATTCATGAATTTCTTTCATATGCTTTGCTGCATAATTTAATGGTGCTATTACTCAAACTGCTACACAGACCTGGGTAAGCTAAGCTTGTTAGCAAAAGTACTATTTGAAGATTGTCAACAACTCACTAAATTTTGCATACAAAAGATAAATAGGTTGTGTTGGCTAGCACAGGAATAGGAGGAACAAAAATAGGGTATTGCTCAGGGGATCTTAAGGCAAGGAGGTTTGGAGAGGGTGAAAGAGATCTGTTCAAAGCTCTTCAGTACAACAATTTTCTCCACATATTTGTGTAAGTCACATTTTATCTCACTATGTTTTCATACTCTGTTAAAGGCTACCAAGATGAAGACTGACTCTGTGTTGATACTGTGCTAGAAAGCATTTATCTAAGTAAATACACAACAGTAGGAGCAACCTTCTTCCATGCTACACCCTAATGGATATGTCAGATGTGGAAACAAGTAATTATCTATTAAAACACATTAGGTTTCAGTTGTCATTTTTTCCAGTATTTCTGCAGTACTGCTGATAAGACAGGCAGAAAATATATTTCCAAGGATAATCAATTTTGTGAACAGTTATCTATGAAATACTAGATGTTAGAAGTGGTTTTGATTTAAACGTACCTTTAGGGAAATCTCAGAAATTAGAGATGTGAAAGAATTTAATTTTTTCCATCCTCAAGAGGGAAATCAAAGGTTTGTTCTCATCATCTACCTACTCTGTTATGGGTGAATTAAACTGTGGTACTTTTAACAAATGATTCCTACTACATTTCCTTACTTCTTATGAAACATCTATTTCTTCCAGTACCCTGTAAGCTACTATAAGCAATCTTAATCGCATGCAAATGCTTAAATCTTACATATATTTGCTCAAAGCTATGCTACTGGAGAATATACACCACTTAACTGGAAGGAGGCTTATCTTTAAATAAAGGAAAATTCTTATAAACTCTTTACATGGGTTTCACTTGACTTTGTTTCCACTTATTGAAAGCTAGCAGATCCAACGATAATTTCTAATGACAATTTCAGAACATATTTAGATTTTTTTATTATTATTATTCTGTTATCCAGTATAACCTAAATGGTGACATTTCCCCACACTTAAATATTGCTTTCTTATTTAAAAGCCCAATCTTTTAGAGAGAGCACCTCCTAACTCACCTTGAGTAACAGAAGTGTTTGTGACTGTATATTACTGACAGGCAAACAATTTAAATAAAGAGAGATGTCTATGAGTTTTATTTACACAGGACATTTAGGTTCAGAGAATTCTGAACTCAGTGTAGAGAAAGCAGCTTCTAGAGAAATTCAGAGCACCCAACCCAGATCCCTACTCCGAACTATATTATCTTTTTAATTACACAGGAAGAGCAGAAAAACAAGCCAACTTCGCCTGAAGTTAGCTCTTGTGAATACTACCCTCTCATCCATAAACAATAGTATTTGAACCTAGATAGTTTTCAGCATTGGAATCTATATTTCAAGGAGCTCAAATTGTTGCACGAACTTCTTTCATCAACAGTTTTACTTATCCTTTCAAGTATTACTTACAGATAGTAAAGAAATTGGACTGTGAAGGATCCCTCTGAGACCCCACTGGACACTTTCCAAAAGTAGATCATTTTACTGTATTCTATTTAATCCTTTACACACTTTTCAATCCAGGTGACAAGGCTGAGAGGCATATAAACAAAACAGTTTTCCAATAAGACTGTACAGCACAATAAAGGATGAATCACACAGTACTGTAACACGTTCATTTGGTCAGCAGAACCATCACTCACTTTCCCAGCCTGTTCTGACAGTAACAGCATGCGAGCTAAGTGCTGGCTTCCTTCAAATTGACACTGAGATTTATCCCCTGGCATCAAGAAAACTTGAAATTCCATTTAATAGATGGTAATTGCCAATACTGGTTTAAAAAAACCCACACATTTACAATATTTGCCTCTCTGCCTTTTGGCAGCTGCCTAATGCTTCTTGTCCATCACAAGAGACTGATGAAGGTTTAACTACGTACATGAACTTGCTAAAGTATCTGTAATGTGTAATATCCAGATCTGCTGATGGTTATATCTTATCTATTTCATTTTATTAAAAAAATACTAGAATTAAGCTAACTTTTTAAGATCAGAAGTCCAAAAGACACATAAAGAGCTTCAACTTTTTTCTTTTTTTTTTTTTAACACTTAAAAAGTCTTGTCAGTCAAAATTGTATGACTGTACGGAACACATTTCAGTAAGGGTTTTAAACACGGGAAATAATAATAAATTGGTTTTAAATGTGAGATTACATATGACAGATATAATAATAATTAACACTACTTTGCAGGGCAAGTTATTTTAGAATAAGCTTATCTTCTACTTTTTCTTTTCCGTCAAGATTAAGTTCTCATATGCATTAACATTGAAAATAATTACTTCTAGATAGCATACTATAGTAACAGAACAGCAGATCCAAATGTGGTAATCACAGTACACATTCACTGTAGAGTGCAGTGCACTTCTAGACTACGGGTAGTTCATATCATCATCTTCAGGTACCGCTCTGGCAAGGGCCGCATAGAGAGCAGTATGTGATAACTCAGGACTCCTTTTCCCCAAAAGGAGCAGAGTAAAAGCTAGGCCGAGTTAATCTCAGTGCTGCTGTGATGGAAGAAATTTCACAGCCTGCAGTGTGACTTCCATACTACTGGAAGATAAATCCCAAGTTCCTGCACTTCGATATGCTTGAAGACTGTCTCAATTTTAAAGCAAGAGGTAGCTACTTTTATATCTGATAAATCCGATCACTATCTATGCAGGGTTATGGTTAACATTAAGTTAAAAGAAGCAACTGTACTGCAAATGGTTACTCTCAACTTACCTGGTGCTAGCCCAGCAGTAGCAGGACCTCCCATGGAGGGGTGGGAGAACAAGGCTTGAGAGAAGGCAGACATACTGGACTGGGATACATTACTCAGCCTGGAGGTTGATCCTCCTTTAGGAATAAACTCACTTGCAGAAGGATTTGGTGTCTGTTTAAAAACAAACATAAATTAAATGTTTATTTTAAATGTGAAGATATAGACAGTACCTATTTGGTAGAAAATACTTTCTAGGCAAGCCTACTAAGTGCAGGGGATATATTTAAGCTACATGCGGCTTGCTGACAAGAACAGCAGATATTGGAAGCTGGTCTGCAGAAACAACTTTAAACATGTTTCTAGCTTACGTCTGAGGTAGCATTAGAAAGCTTTCAGCTGATGAATGAGTTCATGCAAACATTTTGCAAAAGACTTTGCATAACTACTACATTATAAAGTTGGAGAACAGACTCAACAGTGAGAAGGCCTCGCCACTGCTGCACAGACCGTTCCTACGTGACTTTAATAGAGATCCCATCTCAAACTAAGTAGCAGTTTCAAATTAAACCAGTAAAAATTATTCCTACTAAAGAAGTCA
This sequence comes from Pampusana beccarii, assembly GCA_013399365.1. Lineage (NCBI taxonomy): Eukaryota > Metazoa > Chordata > Aves > Columbiformes > Columbidae > Pampusana > Pampusana beccarii. The sequence goes on from VWYH01006481.1 coordinate 166,896, forward strand.
TTCATGCTTCTATTTATACTGTGAAGTTAACTTTGCTTGAATTATCTATTCCATTTGTGTAACACCTTTAATAATAAGGTTTAATTTGGTGCCACAGAATCAAATAGCAACAGGGTAACCATTAAGCATTCAGTATTTATTAGTACATAAAACGTATCACACAAGCAACTTTTAACTTCTGTTAAAATCTGTGCACAGGGTTTTGTAGGTTGGGGGAGTGTTTGGGTGTGAGTTTTTAGGGTAGGGAGGGTTAGAAGAAGAAAATCCTAATACAAGCTCAAAAGGCAAAAAGCTTATTGCACAGCCAATTACAAAAGACATTAGTGGAAGAAAAAAAAGCCAAGAAATAAAACTGAATTACATGAACACACTGAAAAGCCTGAAGATTATTCAGTAATCTTCAGAGTACCTCTCAAAAGTGTCTAAATAAAAGAGGTGAAATGAGAAGATACAAACAACTCCCAATAGACAAAGGATACTATTAAAATAACCCATAATGGCAGGGTTTTTTAAGCAAATTACACCAGATCACTTTGGTTTTAGAGAGCTGTAAAATGACCAAATATATCAACTGTTAGTTAAATTACCAATATTGATTTTAACAATACGAATAAAGTGGCAGTGAAGTTAAGTTAGTGCCAAATTAGAAAAGAAGTGTGATTACAAAACACTAAAACAGACAGTGAAGAAAAGTATTTGAAAAGTATTCTTTGTGATAATTTGTTTTTTATATTTTTATTTGAATACTTCAGCCAAATATCATAGTAATAATGTATTTCAAAGCACTGGAAAAGAGACAGGATTCTAAAAGCTGTAAAGTTAAAGGGGATGCTCAGATCTAAAAGCAAATAATACGAATATTCCCCCTTTAATAACACAGTAAACTTTAACCACTAACCACCTTATGATGTTACACATTAGTCATGCTGTATGTGCATGTGTCTGAATATTCAAAGAACAGCTATAAACAAATATGTAGACTGGTGAAGTAAAACACTTAGATTTACATGGGTAAAAGGTTCATAAGAATCTTAAAACTCTTCAAGCACATTTAAAGGTATACATCAATGTAGCAAAACAAATGGTAAGTCGCACTATATAGAGTGAAACCAAATAACTGATACATTTAAACGCAAAGGGTAATATTCTGGACTTGTCTGAATTTTAGATACAGGAATAACTAAGAGAATGGTGTTCCTCTAGATAGAATCTGGCATGCAACAATTCAGCCAAATCCACATTGAAACTGGAGAAAATGACAGAGGTGGTAAAGAGCTGAGTAGAATTCGTACAAATACTGATACAGCTGAAAAGTCATCATCAACCAAAACAACCAGGAGAGCAAGGGAAAGAAATTGTAGCTTCTTGCTAAAAGCACATAATTCCAAAGAACTAGAAAAAATCTGCGTTTTTCCACTGCTAAAACTCGCAATGATACATCCACAGACCTACCACACCTAAGCACTCTGTCAACTACACAACCAGGGCAGGACACAGCAAAAAAACTAAAGCATGCAAGTGGAGAGAAGGCCACGTTCTGGAAGATAACCTCAGCCTTTCCCAGAGAAGCTGTGAGTTCCCCAAATCCCAACCATACCATTCTGGGTAAACTCCTACCACTTTTACCAACTGATTCGATTAATGCCTACAGAACAAGGCTGCTTTTTATTTCTACATGTATTCTGCAAGTTTGCATGGCCCAATTTTGGTCTCTAAAAGTTGCTTATATTTCATCATGTCAGAATGAAGCTGCCTGAGAGCTCCAATTTAACTGGTGTTTTAATTTATTGAAGTGAAAAAGCCAAACCCAGCAATCTGCTAGAGCAGTTTGAATTTATGTTGTAGAATTACAAACACAGCAGTAGGTCAAGCCTGATAGAAATTCCATTTTTATTCCAATTTTTGGTTTCACAATTCAGGATCAGAATTAAAGCCTGCTAAGTTTAAGTTGTTTCTATATGACTTTGATGAAAGCATTTTATACGAGTAAACAGCTTTGATTTGCACAGCTAGACCTTTTACTACAACAAGCCTGTTTCACTTTTCTATGATGTTACAAATGCAAAGCTGTAATCCAAGACTTGCCCCATTGTTAAAAAGGGTGATTTAACTTTTTCTTCCAATTTTAAAAGACCCTGTCACATCCAAGCAGTTTCCTAACTACAGAAAAATACCTGAGCTCCAGAGCCACCAGCCAGAATAAACTAACCATAAAGCAGTATAACAAAATTTAATAATTTGTGGTCAAAACTGCACTACTTAAAATGTTTCTGAAAGAATACAAATTTTCATCTGAAGTAAAACACTATTTTTTCTGCATATGCTTCTCTTGCAACAAAATAATAAAAAATATAACTTTAAAAGCATGTAGGCTAGAATAAGTGACTATGCTAGCCTAAGTGAGGTAATGGAATATCACTATTAGTTCTTCAATATTTAGCATTTTCATTATTTTTTCAAACTTTGTAGACAACCTATTCTGCACCAATGGGCATGAAGATATGCCATAATTAGCATGCCACATGCTTAATGGCCAGTGATTCAAAAGATTATGTTCTCGGTCTGGAAAAATATCCTGCTTTCACTCTGGCAACCCAAAATAAAGTGTAAATTCCAGTGTTAGTTTTACATTCAGATCAATGGTAAGCTTGAAAATCTGTCTACAAGGGGACTATGCTTTAAAATCTTACAGGCCATCTTCACAGTTTTTCTCAGCCCAGCTCCACATACAAAAACAATTCCTATGTTTCTGTACACCAGAGAATGCAAAATGCTATAAAGCACATACAAATACAGTTCAAATGAAAGCTGAATTTAGTCTTGATGCAATTAGTAAGGATGGAACCACAAGAGAAGTAAAAAAGCAGGGAAGGACTATAAAACAGCTCATTTGTGTCACTGCTCAGCACAGAATCATCCATCTGGTGGCTTTTATGCTTCTAAAGATATAAAAGGAAGTACAATTAAAATATAATGTGGAGGGGAAGAAACAAATGTTTTGTGAGTACCACTAAAAAACAATTCAAGGCTCCTTAAAGGAAGGTGCAAATGAAAGTAAAGAGCAAGCCAAGGATCTCAGCTGAAGACCATCCCTGGGAAGACCACACAGTAACAAGCAGCATCACTGTGTGTTGAGGAGTTGCACATATCAACAGATTTCCATGATCCAGAAGATGAAAATTCCTGTTTCAATAACTATCAATTTCCCTATACATCCTTTTTTGTCTACGCTCCTCAGTGATAAACTCCTAAGGCTGCACTGCAGCATTCACACATAAATGAACCTTCCCCCAAAGTACGCTCTAACATGGGGATGGCACAAGTCATGGAGCCTGTGGAAGGTCATGCAGAGATCCCACAGGAATACTGGAAACCACCCTTCTCTCATTCCCAGTTTAGCCTCTCACAACAGAGCTGCACAGCAGCAGTAGAGCCACCAGCTCTGCATTGGTGGCTTCAACACTCCATTAGATCAGTCCTGGTCCCACATTCTACCAAAGCCAGCTACCTACAGCAAAAAGTAGGCTGATTTATTTCAGAAGAACGTGCTAATGTACTTACCACGCTAAAAAAACGGATACAAGCCTTTTTGTTCTCTTTCTAAGTTCTCTTTCACCTTCAAATTCATGTTGATCTGTTCAGACATCCCAAATTGCATAATCCTGTAATGGTTACAGAAAACCACCACTAAACTGTACCCATGCTATAAGCAGGGTAGCCTTCTACCAGTCTATTTTTGGCATAGTTTTCAGAATATCTCTTAGGAATCCAAAAACACACAAAGGTGGTGCTTGGTTTTGAAGTGTGGGGGTTTTTTTGTTGTTGTTTTTTGTTGATGTTGGTTTTTTTTGTTTTTTCCTGGGGGGTAAGTTTCTTTGTTATTGTTTTATAATTGACTGATGCGCCATCCGGAGCTTCACCTTACACAGAGAGCATGGCCACAATCCTGCTGTTGCCAGGAAGATTCCTTGTTAACTGTGACATCAGAGAGTGACACGTTCTGCGCTGTCAGAGCAGCCCAGCAGACACTGGAGGTCACCAACCGCTTCAAAGCAAGTCTCCTTCCTTCCCATCATGGCATTTGTGCAACTTGCTTCCTTATCTCAATTACTGTGACATGTCCTCACATCATCCATACCAGAAGCTCTAATAAAACTTCGGTTCAATACTATTAGCTGTATTGCTCTACTGCTCTTTCATAAGACTTAGACAATTTCATTGAAACCGAGTAAAATTTGTTAGCTAAAGACTTTTTTTTTTTAAAACCAGAACACAGGCTCAGACAAATAAAACTACTAGCAAAGTTTCATTACATTTTAGCAAGCAGATCTCACTAGAAAGTAAACTTTTGAAGACTCAGACCATTTCCACATTTCTTTAACAAAATACTTCAAACTACTGTAAAAACTATGAAGTTTTAGAAGTCCATGTTCTAGATGAAAAATACTTGAAAAATTAATTTCTATGATTTATTTTTTTTTGTTCAAGAAACAACCAAACCCAGTTATTCATGGTGCTGAAGAACAGATCTATATAACAAAAACTGCATTTATTCCTAATATTTTAAGAAGAATTGCAAATTGCTATTATAGTATGTATAATGCAGTGGCATAATACCTCCAGATATTTCCTGGAAGTATTGGTTAGTATACATTGCTGAAGAACAAACTTTGATTTGTTTGGTTGTTTTGGAGGGGTTTTTTTGTGTATGGTTGGTTGGCTTTGTTGGGTGGCTGTTGGTTTTGGTTTTTGTTGTTGTTGTGGCAGTTTGGTTGGTTGGGTTTGGGTGGGTTTTCGTATTGTTTTTATTGTTTTGGGGGGCCTGGGAGGGCTTGGGGTGTTTTTTTTGTTTGTTGTTTTTGTTTTGTGGTGTTGGTGGGGTTTTTTGTTTGTTTGGGGTTTGTTGTTGTTGTTGTGTTTGGTTGGTTTTTTGTCTGTTTTTTCAAGGCACACCCAGAATGCAATTCACTCTCTGGACTCCACTTTTAATCATCAAGTGTAAGACAGTATTTAAAGTAAATACAGCTGGTTTATAAATTCATAGCCCTGAATGAGAAAGTGGTTTACAATGCACATTGCAAACTACCTTGACACCTTTCGGACAAAAATCTCTAAACACTGCACCATGAAATAGTGCATTCCCACACCTTAAGCCACACACTTGGAAAAGTGGACATTCAGATAGACACATGAACTTCAACACCTGCTCAGCACTGCACACCCTCAGCAACTAAGATGTAATTCTGCTCTCATGTCTTCAAACAAATGAAAAACACACTCTCTAACAGATGTACCTCCATCACAATTTAACCTTTCTACTTATTGCTTAGGACTCACCACCAGCTAAAATCTACTTTCTATAACCTATATTCACACCCACAAAAATCCCTAAACAAACTGTATTTCAAAATACTGAAAAGCACTGCTATCTGTGGATTATTTACATACCGAGGTAAAAAAACAAGGTCAATCTTAAATCCCAGCATGAAACCACCCATTTTTAAGCACCTTAATGTACCAAACTTCTCCAGCTTTGTTTTGTACTTTTATAATTAAAACTTCTCATTTGTAGCAGTTTGAGCTTCATTTTAGCTTAGAAAATGTTCACACTAGAATATAAAGATTTGCAATTATTAGAATGAAAACATCAAGATAAAATTCGGTTTCTCATTTATGTAGAACTTTATATATCCTCATAACCTCCTTTGCAGCCTGTTTTTACAACTTTTTCCATTCATTCCATTCTCTGTAACCCCTCCCCCTTCTCCTGTTTCACATGGCTGGAACATCCTTCTGTTCTTATTTCCACCAGATATGCATATCCATGCTTTTCTAAAGTCTTGTGTCTCCATGGGAAGCTATGTAATTACATCATATAATACAAAAATCTTACACTGCACACACTTTAAGTCAATTACACAGCTGGGATTCTGGCACAATAAAGGACCTTGGGATTACACCCTTCAAAAGTCACACGCTCTGCAACCAAGCTTTTGCTGCTAGCCTTGAGGGGACCTTGAACCTCTCATTGTCGCACTTTCAACACAACTTTGAACTGCAAAGGTACTGAAAAGACAATTTTGCTCCTGGCCAGAAGCTCCAAGTTTCAGACGACTAGCTCTCCAGCCCCCAGAAACGTTAAGTTTTTCTGCTCTACTCTAAGTGAAGTAGATCAACAACAAACCTTTCTGCAATACAGAACAGCAAAGAAAACCATGTAGGTAGGACGTGCGTACAAACACGGCTCTTCTGCCCTTTAACATCCACATGTATCTGAAGACCAATTTTATGTTTCTCCTTCTCAAAGAAACTGTCTACTAACTAAGGTTTGCACTAAATTCAACTTGTCAGTCTTCTCTCCCTTGAGAAAAGTAGAGCTTCACTGGCTACAACCACTCCTCTGCAAACATGCCTGGTCCTTCTACCAATCTTTCCTTTACACTTCCTATTTACTGCCCCAGTGGCTTTGCTGCTCGCCCTGCAGCAAAAGGGCCAAGACAGACTTGAGTCTAAATGCCCCTACACAATGTAGGATCGGCAGTACCACGCTGCCCACAACTCCCATTTTCAGTAATGCAGAGACATCCAAACATCAAGTAATGCAACACCTGTATTGATACGGAAAGGCTCTGCTATGAGCTTCATATTGGCTCTCACATGGCAGAACTTCAGTGAACTGAAAGAAACTTTTGAGGTGCCACAAATTCTGTAAGTTATACGCCTAGTGTCAATTTACCCATTTCACTCACTTGAAAGACATCAAAAAGAACATAACCCTCACAGAAAGACTGAACTAACGATCACTGAAGAATCAAAAGCACCACACAAGTACAAAGCAGTAATAACAGTAGTGTCGTAGTTACAACCACTACAGTAACTTCCACCTAAACCCCATCTTATGGGACATCAGGCAGATTCCTCCCAGACTTCATTATCATCCCAAGGATAACCTGCTGCTTCTGTATGACATATGCTCAAATCCAGTTATACCTCTCCCCTCTTACAAAGTTGAAGAAAATTCAGAAATAAAGCAACAACGAAATTTAACACACAAGTAGAGAAATATAAATTATCCCAACATAAAATTTAAGAGTTTACACTTTCTAATTAGGGTGTTTACATCTTCAAATTCTGTACTGAGAGAATTTTTAATTTGCATTAAGTATCAACCATTTTAGCAAAGAACATGAATTTTACCAGTAGAAATGCTCCTCACATGAAAATTAAATTAAAAGGTTGTGTTTGTTTGCTTTTAAAATACATTTAATGATTACTTTTGCTTCTCCTCCACAGATTATAGCATAATCAAGCAGACTACATAGCACAGCAGCGTGTGAAGAGAATAAAACATCTCCGCAAGTCACTCTCCTGGAGGGCCACTATGCTGACTTTGTTAAATACATATTGCAAGCAATCTCAACCCATATTTGGAATAACTGCTTCTAACATTTTCCAAAATTTAAAATCAAGCATCCAAAATACTCAAAAAGTGACTAGTAAAAAATAATTTTACCTGTAAATTGTTTTCTGTGACTCTGTTCCACCAAACCATATTGATGGGTACTCCCGTTTTACACCTGTCAGCCAGACAGCCAATAGGGTTCTTTGATTTTCTTGCTTTTGATCCCACCGGAACTATCCTCTCATCCAGCATCCCCAGTCGATACTTCCTGGGCTATGAAAAAGAAGGAGAGAAACCAGGCCACTCCTAACAACCCTCATCTAAAGCTACACTAAGATAGGTATTACACTGTGATACGATTTCTGGATTGGTGGAATAGGAAACAATTTGCAAGTAAAATTTATCTGAGACTGTTTCCTTTCAATCCTGACTATTTGGTTATAATAATCAATACTTTAAAAAATTAAACTTCAGGGACTACCAATTACTTGTTAGCAAAACTTTCTATCACAAGTCAGTCACTGAAATATGAGCGTAAATTTGCGAACTCTAACAGAATGAGGAATTGTATTAAAAAAATCCGTATTTCTCAAATAGGTACCTTCAATCACATCATAATACTGAACTCTAACACTTTCCTTTGGATTTCTATGGAACAATAAACAAACATTGGCTTTTGTATGCTTCTTTTAAAGTTCTAATTTTCCAAGACTCATCTCTCGAAGACTTGCTTTTAAAAAAATCAAGAACTGAGTAGCCAACCGCAGCAGACCTCAATAAGAAAAACACTTCTGCTCAAATTCATATTCGAATGACTAACTTCAGCTACTGTCTTAAGTGAAGACAGACAATAATTATTATGATAAATACACTGGAAACTGACTTAAACTTCAGAAAACAAAACATGCTTCAAGTGAAAATGCAGAACATACTTGTGCTTTAAGTGACATTTCTATTACAATGGTAATTATATCAACAAATGAAACTATTTATAAAGCATGATATGAACATTAAATTTAAAAAAGCACACTGTAAGAAAAAAATCCGTTAAATACTTTCAAACAGGTAAAGTACACAAGTTCTCGAAATTTCTCTATGCATTCAAACCAATGTGTACTGACCTCAATAGTAAACACCACTAAAAGAAATATTACATTATGTATGTGTATTTAGACCAGAATTTTTATACCAAGTATACCAACAATTTGACTAAATTGTAAGGGGTTGGTCTGTTTTACTTTTTTTTTTTAAATGTGAAAAATCCACCTATCTTCATATGAATACAGACCACTTTTCAACTAATCAAAACTTACCTTTATTCAGATATCTACTTCATCTGGCACCTTAGAAATCTTAGCAACATCTACCTTGATTCTAGTTTAAAAAAATTGTTCCTCATGAAAAAAGGTGAGAATCCAATTGGAGAAGATTTCTCACACACGAACAACATGTAAAACACAGGACAAAGCTACTACAAAGTGGCTGCAAACCCAAAACCTAAACACATTCCCCCTTCTACTTTACCGAAAATTTTCAGGCTGAAAGCTGTGGAATAAATTAAAACTGAGTCACTAGTATTTTTCAGAAATTGGGTAAACTCTGTGATGTGTAGACACAAAGTCCTCCTATAGTTCAAATGCAAACCTGATCATAGCAAATGCAAATATTGGTTGTTTATTGGAGAATGACTCAACTATCGGGCAACTTACCATCTTAGTAATTCAGAAGGACTACTAAAATCATAAACTGCAAAGCTGTAAGGTCTGAGAAGCCAGACATACAAATAATGTTGGACCTCAGGGTGGGGTTTGAACGCAACAGGTGTTTTTCTTAGTCTGGCTATTGGAAAAAATGACAATTTAATTAAGAGTAACAGCTTCCCCATCTCTCTCCATGTTCTACCAAGTTCAGGGGCACAATCTGCCTCAGACCACTGGACTACAACCCCATGTCCAAATATGGTCCTATTCATAAAGGGTTCTTTTAATCCTCCATAATAGAAGGTGATCCATAAATATTTTGAAAAGGAGAAACAAAACAAAAGAGGAGCTGAGCCAATGTAGACAGAGGCTATTTCAGTTACAATGGGATTCAGATTCCAAGCAATGGAATTGCTTGGAATATTTTAGGCTTTATGAAGGACAAAACTGGGGGGGACAGGGGGCAAACAATGGCCAATTCTATGCCATAAACAACATAGAGCTAATGAGAGTTCATATACCAGTAGTTCTTGGCCTACTGGTATGAAAAAAATAAACTAAAAAGTGGGTGAGACTAAATTAAAATTTTATTTTCATTACCTACCATAAAACATCACCAGATTACCAAGCCAGGATTTCATTGTTCATACAGACATTAGAAGACACACAATACAATATTAACATTTGAAAATACATTTCTGTCTATTTGCATCAAAATAATTCTAAATTACACTTGTTTTCAATGAGCAAAACAGCATCTGATTCACAAATCAAATCTGAATTTACGAGAGACCAGAAAACACAGAAAAAAGTGTCTGCCAAGAGGAGAGATTCAACAGAAAGGGAAGATGATATAGTCTGAGCAGTCTGAATAAGCACATCAACTTAGCGACATCCCTGCCTTCTGCACAGAGCAGCAAATAAAGCGACAGAGGCAGAACAGTGCAGCTTGAGCCAAGCAAGGACTCGGCATCCCCTGATCATTTCTGAACCGATGGATCTACCTAAAATATAGAGCCATGACAACCGGGACTAACAAACCAAACTTCTTGGCACGGGGACAATTTCTCTTAATGATTACAAAAGCAACTGCATTTTTGCCTTCCCTAAATTCTTTCTGAGAGGTAAAAAAAACCCGTGTTCAGCTGTGCAGATTAAAGGATAGTTCAACATACGGAACTTTTTTTTGGGGGGGAGAGGTGATTAAAACATTTAAATACTTCATAATCCTTTAGCAAGTATTTCTCAAATTAGGTTGCAACTTCCAATGTGGCTACAAGTTCCAATGAGTTGTAAAAGGTCAAAAACGTCACATTTATTTTTAAATAGAAAAATAAGGTTAAACTACAACAATTAAAATGAAATTTAAGAGAGAGGAAAAAAAGGCAACAAACCAAATTATTACAAAGCATTGCTGGAAGAGTTCAGTTCCTCCAGGGCAAAGAAGTGAATCAGTCATAATTACTAGCTGCAAATGTTTACATGAGGCAGGGAACAGCTAACTACCTTTAATTGCTAGCAACAGCTTGGCTCCCCAGGGTGAGAAGGGTAAGCATTTTCAACCATAGCTAATAATTATAACCCTTGCCCTGTACAACCACATTGTTGCCAGCAATTAATGATAGGAAGCTATTGGTTGGCATGATTAGAGAGAAGGTATCTATTAGGAGAGATAAACCCCCGAAGTCTGAGAAACATTACACTTGAACAAAAGAAATCCACTCTAAAAACAAAAAGGTCCTTCCTGAGTAGCATCTTCACATCAGAACACTACTACAGATGAGTAACTTAATTAGCCCACGCTAGAAAATATTTCTCAAGTCAGCTTAACTGCTTCCTTCCCACTCATTCAACAAAAAGTTTGGGAACATGTTTCACAAGTCTGCTTTCTTCCTACCGTTCGCTCTAACAGTGTCTTCACCCCTAGTTCCTGCCATTTGGACAGGGGGCAATGTCACATTCCCTCTTTACAGTTCAGGGTTGGACATACCACTAGTGTAAGATGTTCTAAGCCTATCCTAGAGGAATAAATCTAAACAAGGAAAGGTTTATGAAGATTCAAACTGTACATGCTTCTCCCATCTAATAATTCCCATGTAATATTTAAGTCTGGGTAAACTGGCAAATCAAACTACACAGTTTCAAAGTTTTCTTCCACTGAAGATCTGCAATTGGATTTTTTCAGGATCATTCATGTCCCACATTACATTTCTGTTCCTTAAAATGCACTTGCTGCTAGTGGGTTTTTTATTTTATATTTGTAAGACATTTTGTGTACCCCAAAATGCACAATTAAGTTTGGCATATAAATACATGAGCAGGCCATTGTGTTTTAAAGTATTGTGAATAATCTGAGCTATGGTAATGCTGTCTATGAGCATATACTACTGAAGCAAATGCAAGTGCTCTTAAGCCTTCTCCATCACAGGCTGAATTAAGCGGTATTACCTTAAATTACCAAAGCTAAAAGGTATCACAGTAGCATTAGCTAGGGCTCATCTGTTGTACAGCAAGCTGACTGTATCTGCATGTACAAACAGATAAATATTACACTGTCAAACAAGAAAGATCAGGTATGCAATACATTTTCCTTATACTACTTATAATAAAATTAAGCAACATATGCTATTTTAAGTTTCAATGTTAAGTTGTTTTTTAAGACTTCATTTTTTTAACAGAAGCTAGTGGCAAAAAGACCATTAGAAAAACAGGTTAAACACTCAGCTAGGGTGTTAGTCTACTGAGACAGAACCAAATTTTGTTGTATTATATCTTGAAAATCAGAAGCTAACAAGCCAGTGGTATCATCACTGCTATTTTCCCCCAACAGCCATAACTGATTAGCTGAATTAAGACAGTGTTTGGAACACCCAGCCATGGATATGAACTTCAAATTTTATTGAGGAAAAGCACAATAGTCCAGGCAGGATCCCTATACAGGCACAATCAGCTGAGAAGCAACTTAATAGTGATACAACTATGTAACTGGATTTAGTATTAAGTTCTACAAGGCAATACAGCTGAACATTAGGTATGGTCACCAGGAGTATTGTAACTGCTTTGCAAGACGGTAATACGAAAAAGAGAAGCTGTCCTGTCACTACTTTTTAAGGTTTGTGCCCAATAAAAAAAAAAAACCACCTTTCAATTATATTACTGCAAATCACTCTTAAAGACTACAATACACCTTGGCATAGAAAGAATCAAATAAAGCTTGTAAATATAGACAAAAGTATCTTGCACATTAGTGTCACATTTGTAGTTAACTGCTCCAGGTTGTAAGCTGCACCTGACAAAGTCCAGGTGGCTGAGAAGTTATGCTTTAAAAATGGGGAGTTTTAGATGTCTGTAGGACATAACATATAGCTGACCTGCTTAAGATGCAAAACCAAAACAAGCAAAGGTCTTTTTAATACAATTCCAAGGTAAGTGCCGCACTACACAGCCATCTTATTCTGCTCAATTCTCCTCAAGTACAAGGCAACAAAAATATGACAAATCCTCAAAGTGTTACATATTTTTAAAAGGAAGTGCTTTAATAATCTGATCTCTCACATGACACAATTACCACTAACCCATAGACAAAAATGCATTTGAATAACATATTCTCTCATGCCACACTCTAAAACAAAGAATATCATACTATGTAGCAATTACTAAGACAGCAAAAGCACATGCTCATAACCTTATTCCAATAACTATTCCAAAGAAAAACTTAACAGGTTAGATGATCTCATAACCTTAAAATACTTTATAGATCAAAGTAAACATCATACTACCTGCAAACATACATTAGTTTTCTCTAGAAGCATAGTCTGCAACAACTTTTTTTTGCATCAAAATAAACTAACATTTTATTATCGCAGTTGGGGTGTATAATTCTAGAAGGAAATTTCAGGTTTGAAATAGAAATTTAGCCCAGGTACATTATAAAAATCTTTGTTGTCACAATTCTGCATTTTACAACACAGTGACATGATGTGGTGTTTGGTAACGACCCCTCAACTTTCCAGAACATGACTGATGCTTCTGAGATGGAATTCAGGAGGCTATGAAACATGAAACAACTGTCTCAGAACATTTTCATTAAAGGTAAATACAGTAAGACCAAACATGGCACACATGCCTTTTCAATTAACATCACTGAACAATCCAAAGATCAGGTAGCATAGGTGTCAAGATAGAGCTGGAGATGAGAAGCTGGAAAGAAATGTAGCTTCCCAACAGGGAACAAAGCTAGATGGAGGACAGGACACTCACAAATAGATGAGCAATAGTTTAGGTCTCAAGAATTTGGTTTCCACAGGATCTGAAGCTAGCTTTATTGTTTTCTTTTAACATGAGAGGGGAAACTCTCCTTGCACTCACTATAAAGCTTGCATTTACGAAGACTAGGCTTACAGACAGTCTTTTTTTTTTTTTTTTTAATAGTTTTCTCTGCTTATTTATTACTGCTGGTCAAAGTACACGAGCTACTGAAGTGTGCTGTCCAGTCTCCACAGAGAACACCAAACAGCAGCACTGGCTCAGTGACCTTCAGTCCAAATAATCTCTCATATACTTTCCATTCTAATGTAGTTTAGAGCCTTTTGGCCCTGGCTTTAACTCACCTAAAACCAACAGAAGGAGTTCTAGAAACATTTTCTTCAAAATACATACAAAACAGGACTAAAATTGTACAGAAAGTTGTTCACCACAGCAGTTGGTTCACTCCTTGCAGCCTGTGGACTAAGAGTAATTCTCACCTTAATGGCCCTCCTCTAGGTGTGACTGAACAACAACAAAATAATTAAATGGAAATAAACCAATGTTAGGAACTTTTCAGAAGAGTTCAGTTTCCATGAGGATTGAAGGTATGAAAAAAAAAGGAAAAATGTAAAAGCAATGCTTTTCACTACCCTGTCAGGCTGACCAGTGACAAGCAGGGGAACCCTTTAGCCTGGATTTGTGGCAACAGTCTCAGAACAAATTTAAACAAAAGTTTCATCATAGATTTTTTTTTTTTTTTTAGTATATTAAGCTGCCATTCCTTTGGCCATATATTCTGATCAGTTACATAGGCACATGTTTTTATGAACTATTTACCAGAACCACCAAAATGAACGCAAGGAGTTTTCCAGACAGATCATTTAAGGGTTTAGAGAGGAGCACTTTTCTAGATAATGGCTAAAGCAAATTTAGGAAAAACACCCAAGAAGTTCACATTCAAAATGCCACCCTATTTTTAACAAGCATAACACGTATTTGAATTTAAAAAAAAAAAGTGTGACATCATTATCATTCTCAGGAAAGAGGGTTAGTCTAATACTAACTCTAGTTTTTGTTCCATGCTTCACAATTCCTATTTGTGCATTGTAGATTAATACTTACCTGAAAATCTTTTATAGGAAATTCACTTTAAGGTTGCTTGTCTTACTGCATGTGGAGTTACAGCAACCGGACAGTAAATCCAGAAGGTTTTACGGTTGACAGAACCTCCACCAAGGCTCCATCTACAGAAATACTTAGCTCCTTTGATTTCATTTTAAGTATCCTATAAAAATGTCTTTAAATAGTAATCTTAGCTTTCCTGAAATCTAAAATTGAAATGCAGTTTAATAATTTCTAAACAGAGAAAACAACCTTGAGAATGTTCATAAAAATTCAAGGACTATGTTTACTTCTTAAACAAAAAGTAAAATGTCTTTAAACATCAAAATAATCATAAGCAACTTAAATAGCCCAGTCACAGTAACTAGTTCCAAAAAAGCTGTCTAATTAAAGAGCAAGGATATTCAGAATTATGATCATCCAGTCTTATCTCTAATATTTTATTGATATCAAATATTTACATCTATATGGCTTGCTCACTGTTAAAGGGCTGCCAGGATAACATGATCAGCAATATTCAGAGACAACAAAGATTAATAAACTTCCTTGCTTAACACAGCTATATATTACACGGTTTTACACAACACAAACATGCAGTTTTTATATAGTTGCAAATAACTTAACAGTTCTAAGTATTCAAAATATCACAACTCTAATTTGTAAATGAAAGCAACTGCTCTTTATTCACTTACCAAGGCTGTATTGTATCTGTCCTCCAAGTCTGTGATAAACGAAGGAAATGCTGGTTTTGCCAGCTAGTTCAGAACAAACAAAATCTTAGCCCTAAGCTCTTAGCAAGAAAATAAAGTTTTTTTCCAAATAGTAGATGTTGAGAACACCTACATTTGAAATAGGCACCAAGGGTCCCTTTAGAGTCAATGAACAGAAGCACACGCTTCCAGAAGGCCATCTATCTTGTCTTACAGCAGGCATCAAGCACTGGCCTGATGTATCACATTGCTCAAAGCTCTAAGTAAATGCCAATTACTGGGGTGGGGGAAATTACACGAGTTTTTAAGTACCTGGCACTCAAGCATTCAGTACTTTTGAAGAAATCACTTAATGCAATTTGAACAATTTAGATTTTTTTAAAACAATACTAAAAATATTAAGAAACTATATCCACAGATACTTGCAATGTATTGACCGGTAGTAAAAGACTGTCACAAAAGCATGATTAGTTTCTTATAACAGTAGCCATCAATTTTTGTCCACTTAAAGCAGTCCCTGACATCTTGTCTTTTCCAAGACAATGTGAGCTGAATGTTCCTTTAAGCTGCTCACCTCTCTTTACTGACTATAGAGGGAGCCTGGATGCCTAGATTTCAGACAACTCAAGTAACATTAGATGAAAGCATCCCCATTACTAGCATTATTTAACAACCTTTTATACAAACACACATTACAAAATAGCAGTCATAATAAATGATAAATTACTAATATGCAAAGCAAAACAAACCTCTTTCCATTAATGCCAGTTATGTCTGAAACATTAATTGGAAAAAATGGAAGTCAATCAGTTTCACAGATAAATCTTTCTCTTGATACTATTTTAGCAGTAAGTGACTTGACTTGCTGATTTTCTCTTGGGGAAAAAAGGGTTCAAGTCAGAAAAGACTCTACATCAGTATTTGAGCTTTGACTTATTTGAGCTGTATACTCTTAACATTAATCTGTTTCCATTTTGTACTGTTTTAATTAATTTTGATGTAACTTTTAGAGACGGTGGTCCCTCTGGTAATACTTCTGTATGACAGTGCATTTTCTTTTGTGTATGCAGTTTATTTACATAAGCACACACACTTGCATGCATATATAGTGCTTGCAGACTGTTAAAAAGGAATGGATGCTTATTTGCATTCCTACTATCCTTAGCAAGTGGACAAACAATATATTTATAGTTGTTTACATCCAACTTCCGGTGTGCTATACTGGCATTAAGGAAAAGGGCAATTCAGAGATTCCATGTAGTTTGGATACATCATAATATTAGGAAGTTAACGTTCTACAACAGCATTTCATTTCAAGAAACATCAGTCTCATGGGCCAACTACAGTAATTATCCTTACGACCACTCTTCACCTGCAGGGATGCCAACTGCCAACATAAAATAAAGCTCTTTGGAAAGTCACCAGCACACTGATGCAGTTTACTTTCAAGACAACATGTTATCAAATACAGAAAAGTTCAGGATCACGGGACTAATAGAGTGGTAAAACATGAAAGTCATCACTGAAAGCAAAAACTGATTACTGCTCGGGATAAGGTAACATCTTTTTCAATAAGCCACAGTGCACAAGAATGAGAAGGAACTCTGGTGTAGCCAGACTTATGTCTCCTATTCCAGTCACTGTGTTTTTAAGTTTTTAATTGGAAGACATCACAGCTTGTGTTGGCACAGGTCAAAGGTTTTTGAAGGCGCTGTCTAATCCTCAGCAAAAGAAAAATTCCTCAATATAGATGAGCAGGGGGAAAAATATCCCAAACCCTAGCTTTCCAATAATATTATGGTGTCTTTCAAACTAAATGCATTTCAAACTGCAAGAATTACTTTCACATCATATACAAATAAATGGGGGAATGATTCTTAATGTATTCAGAACTTGTTGCCATGAAGACTTACAGGTGGCTTGTGCCTCAGTACAATCAAAATAATTTGTTTTCAAACTCAATGGGCTATGTCCTAATTTTCATATTCGAAACATTCTTATAAACTTCAGTTTACAAGTGCTTGGAATATTTCTTAAGAGCAGCAGCAGTCTGATCTGGTGTAGCAAAAGTAAGATCTTATTTATATCAGCAGCAACAAATTAAAATAAATCTAGTAACATTAGAAGAATCATCCTTATTTCACACAGCATTTCAAGTAATTCCAGATCTTCTTGCCTGTCAACTCACATACAAATATACTACTTAAGACTTAGTTGTTGCCTACCTTCCTCCTTTGAGACACGCTTAGGGCAGCAAAGTCATTAAACAAGGATGAATTCGGTGAAGTTAGTGGATCTGTAAAAAGAATGTAAACCAACATGTTATACATCTCTATTATGAAAAATAAATTTTACATTTTACATTATTTAACTTACTTCTGTATGGAAAAAACCTCTGAACAAACTAACCAAACAAAGTTTAGCAACCACACTGCTAAAAACACAGCATTTATTAGATTCTGTGCAACTGCTCAAATGGTGCTTATTAGCAGAATTGAGTAAAATTAATTGCTGGTGATGCTATTTAATATCTATCTAACATTTCAAAGCCTTCATCTCCAGTTACCCAAAATTAATCATCTTCTGTATAACATAGTCTTACAAATAACGACGTGGATCTTACTTGTTCTGTCACCTTTATGCACAAATTTAAACCAGAACTAAGGGCAGCAAAAGTCTACATTCTGACAGTAGCTTTTTATTGCTTTTTCTTTGTCCCTATGCTTCCTTCCCAGAGCTGAAGCAACAACAAAAAAATAGCAATCACAGATGCAACTTAAAACTCCAATCTGCACAGATAGAACTGACAAATTAGTAGATGACTGCCAGCTGTAAACATTGGTGTTTTGATGAAACACTTTCTTCAATGCTAATCAACACTCCTTAAAAGTATAATTCTACAAGTGAAGCACAGCTTGGGAAGGGGGGGGGGGGGGGGNGGAGTGGCAAGAACCTGAGAGACAACAGCATTTAAATTCGATTTCCAAAAGTCAGTCTGGTTTCTCTCCTTCACATGCATCACCATCACTATTTGGCCTGTCACAGTCAAACTCTGCATTTAAAACTGGTGATCTCCACTGCCTTGAATAGTTAATTGTTCAATGGGACA
The DNA here is from genome assembly GCA_013399365.1 of Pampusana beccarii. Classification (NCBI taxonomy): domain Eukaryota; kingdom Metazoa; phylum Chordata; class Aves; order Columbiformes; family Columbidae; genus Pampusana; species Pampusana beccarii. The sequence continues at coordinate 185,187 of VWYH01006481.1, forward strand.
AAAGAAGCAAGATTAATCACAAAACTTACTGAAAATGAACCAGGAGAAAGAAAACAGAAAAAAGTCACCACAAATTTAAACTTTAAAGCAAGTTAATTTTACAGTACTTACTATCATGCTTTAAAAATTATAACCCTAGTAAGCAGACTAGCTGCAGGGTCAGACATGCAAATGGAGTTCCAGAACATCATTTACGCAGCAATTTTCAGAGCAGAAATATATTTGAAACACACGCCCTTGCCATAAAGGAGTAGTACCCTCTTCTTTAAAGACCTTCGTTTGAAAGCTACAGCTGAAATTATCTGCAATGATTCTGAAAGGCGCATTACAGATGTTCAATACACCCTCCACAAGAATTTAGTGAGTATGTAGGCCGGCACTACAGAGACATTTTGTCCAGTTGAAAACCATGTTCCCTATAGCAGGGAAAAAAATGTAAGAGGTAAGGTACTGCTTACAGGACAAAACTTATTAGCTATTAAAAATCATTAGCTTTGTGATACGTTTCACAAAACTCATACACCCTAAATTTAAGAATAAAAACCTGTACATTCATTCCACACAATAATTTACTTGAAAAGCACAATAAAAAGGGATAGTACTGCAGAGCAACAAACCCACAAAAATGCTTAAGGTATTGGTGCTTTACAGTGGATATTCAAACCAGCATTTCGCCTGAAGTGACAAGACCGATAACGACTTTTTTTTAGTTTATCTCCACTGGAGCAAAGAGAAGGCTGAAAATTCATTAGTTCAGTAAGTAGCACTCAGCTTTGTATTAAAAGTAATCACACAATACACTACCACTAAAAAATAAAGTTCTAGTGTATCTCAAATCAAATCAGAGGAGGAAAGAAAAAAACCAACTTCCTTAAGTCTCAGTTTTGCAAAAGTCAATTTTACATTTCTTACTTTTATATATATATTCCTTTAAAAGTACTTACCATGGCCTGCGTACTGCTTGGCACTGTCATTGAGAAGGCTGGGGGAGCTGCTGCTATTTGTCATCCTCTGCAAAACACAACACAAAAGTGTACACGTAAAATAAAGCTGTAAAAAACTAAGTGAGGGCATTGGGGATGACATTCGGAAAGTTTTAAGAACAGACTACGAAACCTGTGCTCGTTCCCCATTTAGTAAATACTCTCAGCAGACAGTGGTTTGTAGTTGACAAAAAACCAGTTTGCTCAAGAGTAATGTAAACCAAAAATGACTGTATACAAAAGCAAAATACTATCTTAATGAATTTCTTCTAATTGGGAGGGTCTAGCAAGCACATGGCTCTCCTTGTACGTTGTCAAAATGTTAGATAAGCAAATTACGTATCTCCTTAAAACATTCGTCAACACTGTACTCCTGAAGCGACTCCTCCCTTCATTATACACGATCATCACAGCATGAAAATTTTCCAACTAAAAATACTCAGTACAGCATTTGACAGATTCTTTTCAAAAAAGAACCTTTCAATAAAATCACACAACTCTTGTAAGCCAACAAGACATGTGAAACCTCCTCAATATTCCTCCTAGCCTCCACCTGCTGCTACATTCCTCTAGAGAAATGGCCTTGCAATAAACTGGACTAAGCGAGGCAGTGCCGATCTAAGAGTTACCACTGCTTTGATAGAGAAGTTTAAAAGTGTCTCTTCTTACTCCTGCTTATTATTTTCTTTGACCAGCATCCCAATAGGAAAAAAAAAAGTGAGAAGAAAAGCAAGGCAAGCCCAGGAAGTGTTCTCCATCACTGAGAGATATGACCAGTAATTTGTTAAAATATTTCCTGGCCTGCTTTTGGCCCACATCAACCAGGAGTTTCCCAGCCAATTTCCAGGCACTATTCAGCAGTGAAAAGGTTTGAGATCCCTTCAAATAGAAGGGATCCCAACAACCCCAAACACCGCATGCAGCCTCTGCTTTGCCGGGTAAGCATACAGCACCACAAACAGGCCAGTTCTGTGCCAGCTGGCCCTATGCATCAAGGACAGTTTCTGGGCATGTTTTACTTAGTAGTCTAGACACAGACTAAGACTCAAAACTGGTCACTGGAGTTGTTCTTTATGCTTATATTTTTCCACAGCCAATCTCTATGAAGGTGGCAGAGGGCAAGAAGTCTAATACATTATACTTGAAGGCTATTTCATTTAATTCTTGACCAGAAAGAACAATAATCTGGAGTAAACTGGGTAAGAACAGAGAAGAACCAACAGAAACAGGAGTGTTACCCAGTATGATAGAACTGCAAACCTCCTGAAATTCAAGTTTCTCAAAATTTGCAGTTTTCATACTATCAATGACTTCAGCAGAAGCTGCAGCTTTTAATACTTGTCTCTAAAAGGACTAATACATTGTGTGAAGTAGTTTTTATGTGGAAAGCAAGTTGTAAAAAAAATAGCCTGCATTACTAAAAAACTAAGTTGAAGAAAGTTTTGGTAAAATTTGGGTACTCCAGCAGGTATCTTCAAATGGTACCCTCTCAACATGCTCAGTCCCTCAATGCTTTAATCCCCCATGTATTATTTCCATCATCTGTGCTCCATTGCTACAGCAAACTTTCTACAATCATTCAGGCTTCTCTGATACAATTCTTCATTCAGTACAAGTATGTAGTACTAATATGAAGCAGAACTATAGCACATGCAGATGTCCTAGAGCAATATGTGTAACAGGTATACACATAAACACAATGTAAACCTTCAGCTTTCTAAAGACTTAAATGAAGAAAACCGTTTGCTATATGCGCTTTCCTTATTTTGATGTCATGTGTCTTATGTTCCTAACTACACTGAACTGACACAATGTAACTGTCACTAAAAGGTTAGTGATCAACTATTCTTCACACAAAAGGGATACCTCTACCGAAACAAAGTTTACCTGTTTCCACAAAACAAGGTAACACTTTATGAGATACACTAAATTAACAGGCTTTGCCAAGTTCAGGGGTGCTTGTCGTGCTCATTGTCATCAAAATAAGAATACATCAAAATAAATAATTTCTGGATTATAGTAGCTCAAGAATGCATACATCATATTCCCTTCCTGACTAAGCAATGGAAAGCAGTTAAATACTTTTTCACAAATATTTAAAAAGCATCTCTATTACACACCTTTTCTGGGGATTTGACCCATCCACACTGATCCTTACAAGAGGAAGTGATTTGGGAAAACATTTCCCAAAGGGAACCTTTCAGATTTGCACAAAATACTTTTAACATCTATTTATAACACTCAGATTTTCACAAAAAAAAAAAATCCTTTAAAACATAATGTTGGAACAGGGATAAATACAATATTGAGATCTAACTTGGTATCAAAGATGCTTAAGCACATGGCTTAAACTTGGAATGAAGCACTTCTGTGTTATCAATATTCTACTTGTTCAAGTACACGAGTTAAACATTCAGTCAACAGACTTGCAATGTGAATAGGCGACCGCAGGGATGAAAGTCAGTGCTGATACGATCACTAAAAACATATAGTGTGTACAACAGAGACAACAGACTGCCACAGAACACATTGTTCAGGACTCCAAAAGCACAATGCAAATAAAGCCTATGAACATCGACTGTGCTTTTACAAAGTCAAGTCTTGTTCAAGGTGAAAACATATTTTACATCAACCAAGATTACAAGAAACCAAAGACTCCCTCACTCATCTTGGGCAGCTCTTGCTTCAACAACTGCCTGCAAGCTGTACCTTGAATGAGGTTAAAAGCCTCCACTTCACTCGCTTTCATGAATTTTTCATTTGGCTCACTTTTATTACACATGCACAAGCTTCTTACCTTAACATTATTCATACAAGTCCTGCATGTAATCGGTAAAGGATTTTTAAACTGTTTTAATATTAAAACTTCTACCACACCCAAAAGCAGTTAGTCATAACGAAGGTTATTCCTGCATCTGATTTTTACCAAGTCAGGCTGAAAATGTCTTGAAAGGAAAAAAACAAAAACAACAACAACAACCCCAAACACCCAAGTACTATTTGTGTTTTCCAAAAGGCAGTTTTGATTTCAAATAACACTTCTCAATCTCTTCTAATGGTGGTGAACTATTTTTCACACAAATTCAATTTCAAGAAGAATGCAATCACTAGGACCCAAAGCCCAAAAGATGAAAGCTCTAGGAAGGTAAGAGCAGCCCTTAACAGAAGAAAACAAACTATTCATTCCTATTAAGCCTGCCAGGCAAAGCAAGCACACACGAGAGCTTCAGACTTTTTTAGTGCATCGTGACTTTCACCATACGTAAGTTAATACAGAAAGATAACTTTGTAGTAACCAAGCACCACACCAATATCGTTCAGTTCCATATAAACTCCTTTTCTTTGTCTGTCTATTGCTATGATTTATTGAGGTTCTTTAAGCACTAGTTAAAATTCAACTAGGCTGACTGGCATACATCCTGTCCCTCTCCCTTTAAACGAATTAAAAAGTTGTTTCTGTTCACAACTCAAAAGAAAGCTACTGCATAACAATAGTGCCACATTCATTACTGTCCAAGGGTTTAACCTGAGGCTTCAGCTTGAAGTTCTTCTACTGTTGAACCTTCCACCAGTTACAAAAATACAGGCTCTTGAATTTCACAGGAAAATCGAAAAATAAAGTTTTTCAGAATACTGTGTTAGTTCCCAAATATTCAAGCAATTAAGTTACAGGAGGGGAATACGCTCATTCAGAAGTTTTTACTCTTTCTTTGGGCACCAGGATTAATTACAGTAACTAATCTCATCTTAGCAAAAGACTATGTGAGAAGGTACTGTGTCACAAACGAAACTTTTGTCAAACTGAATCAGTATCTTACTTAGAGCTAAGGCAGCCTATTGCATACTAACACTTCCTTTTCAGAACCACTGCAAACTAAGGTCTTTTTTAAAAAAACATTATTTTCACACAGACTTTAAGAAAACACTGAGAGCAAATCAACATAATCACTGTAAAAATAATTTCCATATCAGGTTGCTATTTTAATAGTTTTGAGGACTGGACACTTTGCACAGACTCAGAGAGGAAGGGACCTCTGGAGGCCAACTGTTCCAGCTCTCCTGCTCAAACAGGGCCACCTAGAGCCCAGGACCATGTCCAGACAGCTTTTGAATATCTCCAAGGAGGGAGACTCCACCACGTCTCTGGGCAACCTGTGTCAGTGCTCAGTCACCCTCATACTGAGGGTGTTTCCTGACGTTCAGAGCGAACCTCCTGTGTTTCAGTTTGTGCCTAACACCACTGGTCCTGTCAACGGGCACCAGCAAAGAGAGCCTGGTGCTTTGCACCCTGCCTTGAGGTATTTGCCTACATGGATGAGATTCCCCTGAGCCTTCTCTCCTCTTCTCATTAAGATGAAGTATGAATAAAGCTTAGCTGTACAGAATTACCTCTATTTTTACATAGCATATGTTACAAGACTTATCTTAAGAGAGAGGTTTTGCTTTCTTCTTTACCATTTATTTTCCCCAAAATACATAAGAGATGGCATTTGTTCCCTCTGCCTCCATATCCCCTGCCTTAACCTCGAGAAAATAAGCACTTATCTCAGGTTCATTCCTATGTTAAGTATGTTATCTCAAAATATTCTGTACTACGTCACAACCTACGTTCTTCATCTTCATACTGTTCTACTGGAACTACGTTTCAAAATATTTCTCTGTAATTTTTAGAATAATGTTAATTGGACTATAAAAGAAGTCATCCCACAAAAGAGTGAGATTGTCACAACCAAACAAATAATTGTTTAGTTGTCAGATTCTGTGACCTACAAATGGTGATACCTTTTGCTTTCCTTTCTAAACAATCCCAAACTTGTTTCAACAGTTAACATATTTGGCACCATCTACAGCATGTCCCACTCACAACTGTTTGAACTAAAGCAACTGGATTTCTTCAGAAAGCATTATGTAAACAACTGCATAATTTTATATTTAAAATAGCACGCCTGTAGTTCCACTCAGTTCTCAACAGTTAATAATTGAAGACATTTACAAGCTTCTGTGCTATAAGGAGAGTTTTATTACTCAACTCTTGGCAGATGCAGCAATGGGAACAAAAGTCTTCGTGTTTATTTGGCTGCAAGGCTTTGAAGTGAGCATGGTCTCTACTTCTCAGGCTTTTGAGGAACACTTAGTTACCAACATTAGCATGGTGAAAGCAAACAAGACCGATTCTTCCCCATTGCTCAGCCTTGCCAACTTTAATACTGAAAACTAGAATCATAGAATAGTTTGGGTTGGAAGGGACCTTCGAAGCTCATCTAGCCCAACCCCCTGCAACAAGCAGGGACATCTTCAACTAGATCAGGTTGCTCAGAGCCCCGTCCAACCTGGCCTTGAATGTCTCCAGGGATGGGGCATCTACCACCTCTCTGGGCAACCTGTGCCAGTGTTGCATCACCCTCAGTATAAAAAATTTCTTCCTGATGTCTAGCCTGAATCTCCTCTCTTCCAGTTTAAAACCATTATCCCTTGCCTTATCGCAAAAGGCACTACTAAAAAGGACTGTTAGGTCCTTTTCTGTTTTGATTACAGTGATTTGTTTTGATTAGTCATTAATTGAAAAGTTGTGATTCTTACTTTCTACTTACCTGCAGTCCAATGGAAGCCATGTAGTTATAAATCTCATCCTAGCAAAATAAGGAAAACTGGATTTCTGTGAAGTAATATACATGAAGACACCTTCTACTGTCTTATGTTCTTACAACCAAATTGCTCAATTCTAATACGATATTAGAAGTTTTAACATCAAGGTACTCCTCTGCCTCATCCTGCTACAAACTCTCCCAGATTGATCACATATCCTTTCACCATCCCAACATAATACTGCTAAAGCTCGTTCCCATACCATCTGTATCTTTGAGCAAGCAACGAGCTACTCAAGGGGAACACCAATGCCAGAGGAACACAGACACCAGCCAGCCAAGCGGGCACAAGCAGAGCAACTGAGTGAACAGACAAGCACCAGAGCATCCTGGCCAGCCAGCTCCTGCCTCCTTACTGCTGGGAATGCCAAAAGCAACGAGCTGCTTCTTGAACCACACCTCTGCCTGTCTCTTGGCAGCTGCTGCTACACTACAAAGGAAAGAACAGCTTTGGGGACAGCACACAGCCTGTGGGCCATGTGCTGTGCAGGCCTGCTCTGTCATTAGAGAAGGGGAAAACAGAAAAATTTATGCTTTGATAAGCTGGAAGCTAATACGACAAAGGTAAAATATGAAAGCACATGCAGATTCAGTCAAGAAAAGACATATGAAACAAAACTGTATTATGGGAAAATGCAAACCAATGAGGACAGGACACTACTCATCAATAGGAAACTAGTCAGTAACAACAGAAGAGGCCAATGGAGGACAGTCAAAATTTGGCTAATAGCAAAGACCTTTGAGGTAGGAGCGGAAGGATGGGGCAGAGATATTTTTCAGAAAGGAAGAAAAGAGAACTAGAGCCACGACCACTTAAAATCTTGCCTCTTCCAAAGTGTGTCAAAGGTTTTTTTATTCTTTTTTTTCCACTGCAAACTGAGCATTACCATTAACTGCATTTTCACCACTAATCTAGCCCAAATGAGGTGTTCTAGATCTCATAACATATTCTTCAAATACAAATTAAATCTCCAAATCAGAACTATCCATTCTCCAGAAATGCTGACCACTAGTTGCCTACATTATTTATGATCGAAGAAGCACATCCCCCCCCAATTCATCAGAATACAATCCACTTTTACTTGCCTTTCTTTTGCTGCTTAATACTCTAACACAGATTATGCACTGTACACAAAAACATGATGATTGCAAAATCTGGATATATCTTTGCTTGAGGCGATTTGGCCCCATTACATATGCATTCTGATAAACCCAGTATACGCAGTCACAAACCCTTTTCAACAAACCTCAGTCTTATTTGCTGCACATGACAAACACATTCTGAAGATTAATTAGCAATAGTCAAGAAGACTCCTCTATTGAATCCCTGATGATTATTTTGGAAGGTATCTAGGGAATAAAGTATTGACCTCAGAAAGACTATTTCATGATAAAACAAAATGAGCATTACCTAGAAGAGACCAAATCTATTGCTGTCTTTGCCAGATTGAGGCCAGTTAAGGAACCTGAACCAAGCTTTCTACAGGTGGCCACTAACTCCACTTCTCAACTTCAATCTGTACAGGTTAATTTCAAAAACTCTGGGGTCTTTTTGCCATCACTGTTGGGGAGGGGTTTTTTTAATTGCCATCCTTTTTCTTCCCATGCCTCTATAAAACGCAGACTTTCTTCTTTCATAAGGAAAGAATTCCACAAAGTCGGATACCATAATTGTAACCTGCAGAGGAAAGTGCACTGCCAACAGTGTTCACAAGAAGGATATGACCAGCATGCAGTAGTAAAGCATGGAACTGTAAGATGAACACTTAACTGACTATCACATGGATGCTCATTATGCATGCATCATGCATCTTGTGTCCTGAATAAGTCCAACTTGCAATTTTCCCACTGGAAATTATACAATGTTATGAGGAATACAACTTTATATATAACTTCAAGGCTACATTGGCAACCTAAACTTAAGATTTCTTAATGTCTAACTATCTTACTAGTGATCTTAGTGTTTTTCTAGCAGTGTGTTTATTTGCATGTTCGTACAACTTCTCAGTTTTAAAAAGTAAGTTGAAAACGTTTCCTCGTATTGCATCAGTGATGCACCTATTTGTGAACTGCACAGATCCACCAAAGATGACTAAGTAACTCATAGATGGAACTCATGTTTTCATCTGCAAAAGTAAAACTGAGAGCCTAATGAGATATTTTACAGGAGACTCCTCATGTTTCAATCAATGGCAGAACACTCCTTTTCCAGTATCACTAGTTTGATTCAAGGACCTGGGGAGAAATAGACACATGGATCTGTTCTCTCCAGCCTACTTTGCCCCAACTTTGCATTATGCTAACTTGTTTCTTTGTTCCAGTTTCTCTCTGTTTCACTTGTGCAACTGCAGTGCCCACCCTGTGAGTGTCCCACCATCACATCTCAACTCCAGTGCCTTTGCTCAAGTCTTCCCTAGTTCCTTATTCACTTATCTTCAGCTCAGTTTCTCTAAGACCACAATACAAATCTCTTTTCTCTTATATACCCCTCTGCTTCAATTAACACAGGTGCAGCTCTCTTTTTCATTAAATACAGATCCACTTCCATGCTGCTTCAGTCTGAAGTGGAAGGAAAGAAGGAAACAAAGCACATCAGCATTCCTGCTTGGAGTTCAGGTAAGGCCTAGATTAGGCCAGAGCTGTAACAGCAAGAATCTACTCAAGCTGGAACATGTAGACTACATCTTTGGGAAATTATCTAATATCTAGGAAGTCTACAGTGGGTCTATAAAAACCAGTTTTGCAAAGGTTTAATCAAGTGACAAAATCTGGGCACATTTTCAGAGAGAGAGCAAAAGCTATATCCTTGACATAACCACAAATCTATCAGATTTGAAGTCTCCATTCCAAACCAAACTTAATTTAGAAGCTGATATGCAATCACAACAGACAGCACTACCAGTTTTATCTATGCAAACAAGAACTTAAAGTACTATTTAAAGGGAAAAAATATCAATAAGAATGGTGTTAAAACTGCAGTTTAATGCCTATAAGCATTTTCTCAACACTAACTATATCCTTCTTCAGAAATAATTGTCCTTAGCCTCCAATGGGTAAGAGGCACACCAATTTCTTCTCTTTTCTCAAAGAGAAATACAATGCCTTGACTGTAATCTCACAGGCACTAGTATTTTAAAATCCTATGAGCATTCATGTTAGATGCATGCCTTATTGCCTTTCTAGAAGAAAGTGATATAATTAAAAATTGTGTTTAGAAATACACCAATGTTGCTGTAGAATACAGTTTAAGGATACAAAACATAATGATTTTGTGCTAAAAGAATAAAATTATATTACCTCAGTGATACCAAAACTTGTAACTTCCAGCTTCAATAGTACACTTCAGGATCAGAGCCTAATTTTTTTCTTTTTAAATCCTGCCTCACTGCCACTAATAAACTTTTCCATAGTTTCACAATTCTCTTAAATGAGAAAAATCCAGCCTTCTCAAAAACATGCAGTGAAAAAAAAAGAAATTAAAAAAGGGAACACACCTAATTATTTCCCACCTTTTGCTGAGTTATTTTTCAATCCATAATACAGCCACAACTGAGATCAAAGTAAGCTCACAAGGAGAGTTTCCTTTATATAAAAAAAGAGAGTTGTTGTCAGAACTCAGTGCGAACTGTTTGACTTGTGCTCTCTTTCATTTACCAGAAACTGGTTTATTAAACTTCTGAGTAGAGGGAGAGACCTTCTCCTTTTCAACTTTTAGAAAGCGTAACAATTTGAGGCAGTTATAGTACTTCATGTGTTAATTCAATAGATACTCACTTAGGTTTTAAATACAACAGCCTTTTCCTGTAAATTTTGCATAATAATACCTACACAATAAATTCCACCTCATGGGAGTTCCTATGCCAACATCTACAGAACACTATGAATATAAGAAAACATTTCAGAAGATTTAAATGTGAATTCAACATCACTGAATGACACCAGAGACTTGAGCTTACAAATTCTGAAATTTTTGCCTAGTAATTTACAAGTTTCACAGTTCACATTTTGCTTCAGTGATTATTGATCTTCAGAATGTTTCAAAAGCTGATTTTTATTTATTTAGTAAAAGGCTATCAAAATAAGCTATGCGCCTAAAAAGAAATCTAGAAACACAGTTACTATATGTGGCAAAGCCGAACGCAACAGCTCCGATAAGAGTCAATAAAAGTGGCAAACTTTTAAAGCGATGATACTGTTTCATTTCCATTTGCAAGATTGAAGTGAGTATATACTCTGTATACCCTACAAGATGACACATACCAGAAGGCTCAATTTTTTCCTTGCCTTTTGAACATTTTTTCCTTTTTGGTGTAACGCTAGCCAGAACTAATGAAACATTACACAATTCACTGCTATTACCTGCATCATGGGATACTTCGTTTCAGCGGGACTTCCAAATCCATTAACGCCAATGAAGCTGGTGCTGAAGTAGGAATCCGTGAGACTGGCATCAGCTAACCCACCGCCATCTATACCAGGAACTAAAAGAAAAACAGAAAAATGTTTCAGAAAAAAATTAGTTTACCATGGGTTTATTTGCAAATATAGCTTACTTTTTTTTTTTTTTGGCAGGGAGGTAGAATAGGAAAAGGTTGGTAATACCATATTTCAAACCTACTTCTCACCAAAACAACTAAAAACATGTTAGTGCACAGAATGAAAAACAAACTTTATGAAAGAGGTTGCTAAATGACAGCATACGCAGAAAGAGGCAAAAAAGTAAAAAGCTTTGACAGAGACAATGAGGCATTTGAACTTTTGAAACAAGAATAACAAGGAAAGTAATGATACAAGAAAGAAAATAAATCAACTGAAAAAAAGTGGCAAACTTATTTTAAGAAAACCTACATTCTTGCTTATCCATCTTGGAAATGTAGGTGTTGAGTAGAGTTTTTAGTTGTATGTACCGGTTCTTTTAAAAGGTAACATATAGAAAACACGCATTTAAAATATACCAAGTCCTTTCACACAAATCACAAACATTTTAAAAGCTTCCTTAAGAGCATAATACTATTTTTATTATCTCCTACTTCATAAAGTGGCAACAATCTTATGAAATGTGGCAAAAAAAAATCTTTTAGGCTGAAAACAAGTGTAAAGGATGTAAGAAGAAATTAATCGTCTATCTAGAAACAAAGGCCTTGACATAAGTACAGTACTTTAACTGCAAATAAATGAATTCAATACTATGAAACATAGAGAACAAGTAGTCATAAGTAGCACAAAACACTCAAACAGGTATTACTTTGATAACCAAAAAAAAGAAAAAAAAACACCACCATAGAGTTTACAATGGTACACAAGCTGCAGTTCAAATTAAGCTTCCACAAAAGCACACACAGCAAATTATAAAGACACTAATCAGTATGGCCAGGCCACTGCAAGCCAACAGGCATGAGTAATTGGTAGCTCCAAGGTAGGAAGGCACACGTCCAACTCGGAAGAACATCCTGTACCAAACTATCCGACTTGAACTCCTGGGAGGACATGCAGCCAGACGGTGACACGCGGAAACAACTTCCTGATCCTAATCCTCAAAGGAAATAAATGCAACTTTGTGGCAGAGCTAAAGGAATACAGATTGTAACCCCTCAGATTTCATCAGAATGGGAATTTTCCCTCCAAAGGAGACTACATCATCTGGCGAGCCATTTCCATGCAGTAGGCAAAGGAAATGGCAAAAGAAGTACAGCCAGATGAAATCATAGGTAGGACCAGAGAAGGGTTGACAGCACCTAAACTGCAGACCGATGGAACCACTGCCCAGCTGCACTCATCAAGACTGAAACTGTGTGCACTAACTGACCCAGGATAACACCAGCAGCGCATCAAATAAAGGGGGTACACGGAGAGAGATCAAACAAACTGAATGCTTCAGTGGCAATACAGATCAGCTTTGCAAGCCAAAAAGATTCTTAAAGTATTGCTGTCAAATCTAGAAAACTATTTCCATACTCTGCAGGTTTGAGGGAGACACCTGAAGTTATCTACGTTAGAAGTTATCTAAGAGAATAGGAAAATAGAATTCACTTCACTATCCATGCCCTAGATCCTCCTCCATAATTTCAAAGGAGCAGCCACACAGAAACTTCAGAAGTCTTCTTGCTTACAGCACTAAAAAAGACAAAACTTTTTGGATTTGTCTTTTAAACACCTGTCCCTCTTTTGCTTTTATTTGGGAAATTTACAGTCAAAAGCCTGGGAAAAGTATTTTATGGAAGTATTTTATGGTTGGACTATTGGATCAGGGTAAACATTAACATCTTCAGGCATGCCAATTACTGTTTCATCCTACCTCTTACAGTCAGTCCCTAACCAACACCATGAAGGACAGCATTCTAACACAAGTGTTTTCTGGAGTCGTGAACAATACTAGCACTCGTTCATACAAGAAAATCAAAAGATAGCAAATCCATGTTTAACTATGAGTAGTTTCAGTCTAGTTTGCCCATAAATTATTCAGGGTTCACACTGTGGTTTTTATATATTTTAAAAATGCATACCCAATACAGCTTTCTCTGCCTGCATTTCAGCCATTATCAAAAACTGCTGTGGTTTTTATGCTACATCTTGACTGTAAAAGACCAAGAAAAACTGTTTAATTTCCAGGAACAACTGTAATTTCAAGGTACACCATATAATTTCAGGACTACATCTGCTATTTCATCTTATACTTCTGCCAGAAACTCCAGACTATATCCAATTTTTAACAAACTAGCAAGCAACTCCTTCAGATTACAGCATCAGCTTTACAAATTCTTCAGCCTTTGTTAAAGAAGAAACAGCTGATTCTCTCCACTTCTCCCACTGCTCCTCACTACACTAGAGTCAACATGATAACCCACCTACCTTCATTTCTCTGATGTACAGATACAGCTAACGCACAAAATCCTTAAAACGGGAAAGAGGCAAGCAAAAGCTTTCACGTTTAGCCACATTCAGCAGTAAGGCATGCAAAGAGTCTTCTGTGTTTGAAGAAACCCCAGAGCTGACCTCCAATAACTCAAGACAACTGGTACAGGTACAGTTACCCAAAGCAAGCACTGGAGCCAGTGCCGGCAGCCTTGCTGGGGCACAAATACAGCACCAGCTTCTCTGCTCCCGGTCTCACTGCAGCATCCTCAGCATCAGGCAGCTCAAGCTGGAGGCAGGAGCAGGCTTCGGGCAGCAACCTCAGAGCTGAGCAAGGCTGAGGATGCTGCTGGGAATGACCAAAAGTTGATGTTTGACACTGCTCAAATGCTGCTGCCTTTCCACTGCTAGTATATGCAAAGGTAGGTAATCCAAACCACTTAAAGCTGCTCAAAGCTACAATTTAGGCTTTTTATTGGCACACTGATATCTAACTGGATACTCCAGACAGGAAAAGCTACTCCTAAACGTTTCCTTCAACCTAGCTGTATGAAGATTATCTCTCTACTCAAGTGCAATGGTTTGGCCATGCTAATCAGCCTCCTTGTGGGGTTACCACAAATTGCTGTACCCCACGCTGATCCACCATCATACCACTGAATTCTACCCGTGTTCCACCTGCTGCACTAACCATAGTAATTTCAGCGTGGCTTTCAACTATGAGGCTTTCTATTGTCCTCTTCTGAACAGTCTAAAAACATACCTCTAGCTAAGGGACCAAGACCATAAGAAAACATGCTCTGCAGGAACAATCAAAACCATCAGAAGGTAAACTGACTAGAGCAGCAGGCAGTTTGCTTGGCAGTAGCTTGTATTTGGAACAGAATGATCTAGAACTGATAAGTACAAGCACTGCCTTCAAGAGAAAACTCAACACTAGCTTCCTTCAACTAGCTTCCTTATAGTAACAAGCAAGAAAATTAAGACTAGCAGAGAAAAGATGTAGCTTACACAGGTATAAAAAAAAAAGTAATTCCTGCACATCCTACAGACCCAAAAAAGTGTTCACTGTGTACTCCGTTTCTGTTCAAAGAAGGGACATTCAGCTGTTACAGTGATGAAAGCTCAGCAAATACCAAACACCCAAGGCAGGTTTACTGTATTTGGCACCAGGCCTTCTCCATGAGAAGTAGGCGGCTTTTATCCTCCTTCTGCCAAACATTTGGCACATCATAAATTCTCACTTGCTTCTGGAAGACCACAGTGGTTCAGAGCATGAAAAAGCAAAGTGATTTATCACAGGAGAAGGTCTTCAGAAGCAGGCAAACTTCACCACACAAGCAGTGTGGTATTAAAAAGAAAATAGAAGTCCAAACTGGAAAGAGACAGAAGATCTTACTGCTTATAAAGTTTTTATGCTCACATGTTTCTTAATTTGCATCAGACCCTGCATTCAATGTGTCTCTCCAGAGCTTTCCTACATAACAACTGCAAGCACACACTTTGAAACACTCTGCACGTAGCACTATTAGAATGACAAATAGAAAACTTCTTCCAGGGTTTATGTCTTATCTTTTAAAGTATTGCTTATAACTTCAGGTAAGTTTAGACAATAATTTTGGGAAAGTCTTGAATTGGCTATTTTTGCCAAAGGAATGTGCCTTTCCATTTCCTAACCATATTATCCATGCATTGAAGTTTACATTTCCAATAGACTATTCCTTGCAGAGAAGCAACAACTTCCTTATAAAGGTCGACTAGACAGGTCTGAGAAGAAAATACGGATGTGCAAGGGAACAACTAAGAATCCAGCTGGGAAAAAAAATGCTAACATGTTACATAAGCATACATGTGAAAATAAGAAGAAATTGCTAAATCACATCAATATTAAAGCCAGAAGTTACACCCTGGCAATTCTGGAAAGATATTAAAGAAAACGTCTTGAGAAATTCAGAAGACTTTTCATACACACATTATCTAATAATTTTTTGCTTGGTGAGTAACACTACAGCTTAATGTGACAACTGCAATTAAAAATAAATATCTTGTTATATAATTCTTCTCCCACTGAATTTTAGCAGAAAGTAGGCTTCCCATCAGATGCAGGCAAAGAGGGGGGGAGGGGAAAACCACAGATAGTTACTTTTGCCTTACTTAATACAAAAACATTTTTCAGGAATAGGGGTTCTCATCCCAGCTTAAGTACTCGACTACCACTGTGATGAACTCAAATATACTCCAACAGAATGGGTGGGTTTCAGTTGCTTTCAGTTTAATGCTCATCTTGTCCAGCACTAGCAGTATCTGAATACTAACACTGAGACTATCTGAAAAGATAAGAGTTTCTGATCTTTTCATTCAAACATTTCACTAACCAGTAAATAAATACTGTAATATCCTATAATGCTTCTTTTATGATCTTAGTATCAGCACTGGTCATCTCAGAAACTGTTATATATAAACTGTTACTAAATAAAGAAGGATCCTTTACAGTAATGTGATATATTGGCACAAAAAATAATGGGCTAAAGTAAGATCACAATAGATTCTTTGAACATATTTTTCAAAACAAGAGTTTAAAGATTTTGGGTGAGGTAATAAAACATAGATTGAAATAATTTGTTTCACTGTTATCGCTGCTTAAAAAACTGTACAACAATTATTTTTATGCTGGGAAAAAAAGTTTACCTATATATGTAATCTTGATTTAATCTCCTAGCACTTCTACAGTGCAGGCACTTTTCACCTCAACACAGCTTGGCAGACTGAATCATAAACACACTGCACACATGCATACAAAGGACAAGCTGTTGTCTCCAATGGATATAAAGCAGTAAAAACTACAGTGCCATATCTCCAGTGGAATTTTACACAGAGATAGTTAACCTAATCTTAAGACAAGAGCAATAAAACTTCCATAGAAAGCCTGTCCATGGCAAGTCATTCATGACTTGTGTCCTTTTAGTCTCCCAGAAACATGGAGGTGGCAGGGGGAGCTTATGCTTGTCCTACTTTGCTTTGTACTGACATGTTTGTATCAGGAAATAATCATGTGCTTGAGGTGCCAGCCTCACTTGTGCATCTCTGTAACAGTCCACAAGCATTACACAGACTAGTAAGTGCATCTCAGTGCTGCTTTCTCTGCAGTGTCACCACCCTTGTGATTTGCTAGGGAAAGTGGATTCTCCAGCGTTTTTATGCCTCTCTCATTTAAAGCAATGTTTTTGAAATGCAGACTAAGAATCAGTGAATAGAAACAACAGACAAAGAAAGTGAACTACACCCCCAGGCATGAAGAGAGAAAGTAAAAGCTGCTGCCTGGGTTAGGATGCGGTGACAGAGTGCAGTTGGAGGGCAGACAGCATGAACAAACCAAGCCGGCTGAAAGGCAGAGAGGAAGCCAAACAGTTTGGGAAATGCTGCTGTATTTACAAACACTCCCACCAGGCGATGAGATATTCATGGGCAAGGAAAGCAAAACAGCAATCTTTTTTTACCATAATATTAAACGACTGGGCTGTCTTTTTTTTTTTTTTTGTCTCGCATATCATAAAAGCATCTGATAAGGACTGAAAAAAAGGACAGGTGTCATCCTTTTGCTCTATTAAAAACTCAGTACAGAGTCTAGAGCAGCAGGACTCCTCCTCATGGACCAAGTCCAAAAGCATAGTGATAATACAAATTAAAATTTATACTTTTTCAAAAGAGTAATCAGAACTACTCTGTTATCAGAAACAGCAATTCAAAGTAATGTAATTACTTAATATCACAGCTTTCAGAGTTAAACCTTTCCAAAAGCTTTCACAATTCCTAATACATTGCATCAAATTATTTGATAACTGCATCGAATTTTTCAAAGCACGTTTAAGCTTTTGTTTTCAACAGCCTCCCTGTATCTAAACCAACTTTTTTTATACAAATAGTTGTACGAAATGTGTGCAGCTAACCTGATCAAAATGTTAGGGTGTTTTTCACAGCAGTGGGAGAGAACACATAAAATAAAGGTCTTCCTGCCAGTTGCATCAGCATTAGACCAACTGAAGTCAAGAGAGTCTACCCACAGACTATAGGGTAATAGATATGTATAGAGTAGATATGTTGCATATTGCACAACCAACCTAACAACAACTTGTACAATGCACGTCTCTACTCTCACTTTTGCATATCTGTACTTTATTTCTAAATCTCTATTCTCTCTTTTTTTTTTTCAAGTCAGGAGTAAAAGGCTGTTAGGAAGTAAATTAAAAAATACAAATAAGTTCTAAGCACAAACTATGTTTGAAGATCGAACAAAACAATCACGTAACTGGAACTTTTTTAACTCCTGGAAGACTCATGGAATGAACACACACAGCATAATCTACTCCAACTCATCTCCAATACACAGCAAATACACCAAACCACTTTTCTGGTGGTGCAATGCATTACACATCTTGACTAGAAAGCAACAGATCAGGAAAAAATCAGGCACATCAGCTTACTATCTAAATCTCTCTGCTGACCCCCTTTTTTTTAGTTGCCCCACAACCAAGATTATTTTTTCTGCTTTTGAGGTTCTACAGAAGTGCTTCTGCCTGTGTTTATAACCCCAACCTCACTTACCATTTGTACACTTTTCCCACAGCAGTCTAAATTGGCTTCTAGGTGGTTCCTTACATATGGAACCCTTTCTGAGCTGGTGCCCAAGGTCACTATGTTCTGGGCACTCAAATGCTTCCTGAAGGCCCGCTCCTACAGTGATACCTACAAAAAAATCAGTTATCTAATATCTGCTAGATAGAAACTAAACGGGGATGCTCTGTATCTTTAAAAAAAAAAAAATTATCAAAACTCCAAGTTATTAAGCTATAGCATATAGAGTTTGTTTACATGATGTAAGTATCCCCCACACATACGCTTTCTTTTTTTGCCTTTGAAGCAGAAAAGCAATTACAAACAGTAATAGCACTTTCTTTACATTCTTCAATATCCAGCACAGAGTGGGTACTACCAGGAATAAAAAATTACCAGTACCCCTCAGGTATCTGTAATTCCTGTGGCATACTTGGACTTAGAATGATTTCCCATACAATAATGAAAGCCAATAAAGTATATAAACAGAAACAATCAGTTTCCAAGCCAATTAATAGTGCACATTTTTTGAAGTTTCATATGCTTAATCTGCCCCTCAAAATCCCATGTGATTTCGCAGATTGAGAATTTTTTCCTTCTCTCCTTTCTTTTTCCTTCGCTCCCACAAGTAATTCTCCTAATTTCATTTCCACATGAAACACATAAAAGGAGAAAGAAAATCCATGTCTATAATTTCCTGATTTCTGGAGCTGACATAAGAGACAAAAAGTGATTAAGTAAAATCTGTAATTTCCATTTTCTCCCAAGCATCTCTAACTGGTTATCGTTTTCACTCCTCAATCCTCAGTTGTCTCTAACCTCCTCCAAATGTCTCAAAAGTCTCTTAAATTCTCAGAACTGTCTCCTCATTTCTTAAAAATACTCAGAGCAAAACAAGATGACAGTTGTATCAACTCCTGGAAAAGTCATCAGGAAAATTAGAAGGGGAAATGTCTGTCTAAAAAGAAAACTGAGGTATACAACAACCCATACAGCATCACTTGCAAAAAGTACAAAAAAGTTTGGTAAAAGAATTCTCAACCATACATCACACACTATAATACCTATTTTCTGTATACAGGCAAAGAAGAAACAAACCCAAGGAAAAGTGACCACTATGTGACCCACCACAACTATATTTACACTTAAAAGTTTAAGATAACTGCCTGTTTCTAACTATTTCAAGCTATAAATACTGAAATGCTACCAAAGAGAAGAAAAATCCAGATTTAGAATAATCCTGACCATTGTTTCACTGCATTAAAAAGTATAATCCAACAGATTACCTTTAGTATTTGTTTTGCTGAATAGTTTATCTTTCCATTTTTTTCAATAGCCACAGCTTCATTTTGTTTAAAAGAGGAATGGACTTGTAAAGACCTAAACACCTTTTAAAAAACAAAGTATATATACAAATATATGGGCCTTTAGACTCTAAGCCTAGCATATTTACGGATTTCACAAAACCTAAGTATGCTTACTAAGCTAACCACCAAGCGATTGCATACGAGCTGCTAGAGCAGTGGCAACTACTCACCATTCCTGCAACCTCTACCCACCACTGCTGTCACCAGCCCTGTAACATGCAGGTCACAGGGTGCATAAATAGCTGTGGTGCTTTTATTAGGCTAACTCAACGCAACCCAACCCTTGGTGCCCCTTTCTACCTTCTCACAGGCTTGCAACAAAGCCTATTCCCAGACAGGGCTTCTCACAGTGAGGCCGCTTGGGGAAGCATCACGGGCACGTTGCAGAAACACGGCCCTATATTTTGACTAAAGATTTCCTAAGAAGACTTTGAGAAAGGCTTTCTGGTGGAGAAACAGATGGAAATATCTCACAAGGATACATGAGCTAACCTCTGGTGCAGGGATGGCAGGCAGCAGCAGCACAGACGCCATGGCCAGCTCCTCTGCCTGCAGCTCAGCCAACCACCCACCCATCCACCCACTGCTGCTGCTGCCACTGGGCCTGAGCAGCATAGGGAACTCCCAGCTCAGGGCTGCTGTGTTTTGGTCATATTTATAGGCATCAAAGACAAGATGAAAGAGTGAGCACTATACAAAAGGCGAGGTGGAAGTTAGCAAATGTTTAGAGCCATACCTCAGCTCATAGCTATTAATATACAACATCTACATGCAAAAGAATATTACATTGTTAAACTACTCAAAAGCTAACAAATACAATTGCAGTTGCCCATGCAACTTTAACTTGTCCAGCTTATGTATAGAAATGATACATTTTAATACCACATTGACATTTTTCTCTAGTTAGTCCCTCATGATGTGTCAACAAGGCACAGTCCTGTAGGAAGGAGGCGGCAGCATGCAGCAAAGCAGGTTTGCATCTTAGAGAAGTTGGGAAGTGCCAGACAGAACAGAAAGCAGATACAAGAGAAGAAATTTTTCATGCTGTTACGTCCCCTACTCATCCTTCCCTGGGCTGTTCCTTAAAACCCTACTCATCATTCGTATCTTTTCCCTTAAAGGCCAAGTAACAGTAATCGCCCCACCTCTGCTCCTTCTACAGCCTTCCCAGATGAGGTACTGCTGCCATTGCTGCTCACCAGGCTGACGTATGGGATCTACATCTACTAGAAAAGCACCACGTGTGGATTTTGGCAGCTAACAAATCCAGAGAAAACTCTGTTTTGCTTTTTTTTTTTTTTTTTGTCACAGAGGTCCTGTGAAAACGGTTGGGTCTGTTTGGTTGGTTGTTGTTTTTGGTGGTGGTGGTGGTTTTTTGGTTTTGTTTTGTTTTTTTTTTTTTTTAAATCAAACTTTAGACAGATATTACCAGCTATGTCTCCTATATTGTAGACAGCCAGGTCTGTGCTAACTTCCGAGTGTGGGCAAAGCTCACTGGCATGGTCAGTCTCATTTCCCAAGAACGTTAAAAAGCCACACAGTCAGTCCAAATCCACATTTAGCCCACTACCTCATCTCTAACACAGGACGGCAGTGGATATGTGAACAAAAGCATAAGCATGAGGCAAGGATAGAGCAGCATTTCTCAGCAGGCTCTTAGCCACATGTAGAGGAAGATGAGTCTGATTCAAAGATTATTTTTTTGCAATTAGTAACATCAAGCAGAGTTTTCTTCCAAGAACATCTGATGACTTTTGGAATCTCTGTCAGATGTCAGTATCCAAAACATCTATGGCACAGAACAGCTGGACCACACATCATGCAAGAAACTTCTCCTGGTTAGCTCTGAGGATGTCACCTGCTCATTCCATTTCATACCTCCATAGCAAAATACTTGTGCACTGGAGTATTTCTTGTATTTCCACTGTTCACTTCCTTATCACCCAACGTTCCCATCACCTATGTTGTGAAAATAAATTGGTATTCGGGGAGCCTTTGTGATTACCACAGAAAAACCTATAAGTAAATTAATAATCCTGTACTCAAAGCAGGATTAGAGTAACACATGTTAGAATGAGGCACTGACCCACTTTTAACAATAAATAGGACTACACAGTTAATTAGTCAATGAGAATTATCTGCTCTGTGCACTGAATGAGGCTGGGGTCCAGTGAGGAAGAGAAGGTGGCAGCCACATAACTGAAGGCTACTAAATACCTTCGAATTAGGAAAAACAGTCAGTGATACTTTACAGGCAGGTGATTTTTGGCTATTCCAAATTTCATGTTCTCATCTTCAGAACTCTATTATTTAATACAACTCTGTGTGTTACTTTCTATACCTATAGAAAGAAAACTTCAATTTCATTTGGAAATCATAGTGTTAATACTACAGGTCATCAGAAAGGTAAGGATTTTAGATATTAGTTTGTCAGTACTCATACATATCAACTCCAGATTTTGAACAACTATTTTCCTTATTTGTTTCACAAGTGCATCCCAAAGCAAAGAAGCTTAGAAGTGAGACTGGGCCCACTACCTGCCTCTTCAACTTCAATTTCTCTCTCCTTCCTTTTCTTACTCTTTTCCCTAGTTAGTCTCCTTCCTGTAAGATCTTCTTCTATCAGTCCAAGCTTTTGCCTCCTACCACTTCAAGTGAGGTGGCTTTCCCAGCAGGTAATCACTGAAAACACCAGAGTGGGTGCAATCACAGAGAGCTCTACATAATTTTAAACCTCTGACACATTCAATAGAAGCAAGTTTTTCAAACAATTTAAGTGCTCAGGAGGATCAACCTCTGAGCACACACAAATTCTGATATTTTTTTTTTCTTAGATTTACGACTTGGGCAAATTTTGGAACTCTTTCTTACAAGAACAGCCTTCATATAGGTGCTTTTACCCCCAAGCCAAATTATGTATCCTCTCCCCAGTCTTGAATATCTCCTAGTTTAACAAAGTTTAGTGACTTCCTTTTGCATAGGGAAAAAGTATATTTCATGCCTAACTCTGTCCGAAAGAAAAATGAACAAAGATCAACTTATTGCTGCTGAACCTCTACAAGATATGTCTACTTGTTAAAAAAAAAAAAAAAGAAAAAAAACCAAACAAACAAAAGCACACGCAAGAAAGACTTCAGCTTGAATAACTGAAGCTTGACAAAATGATCAAAGTCTGAAAATAGTGTATTTTAATAGAAAGCATTAAGCAATTTTATATTATAGGCTCCTCCTCAAAGGGTAGACATGACAGGCATGTGTTACTCTAAGACACTGACAAGCTACCAACTACAGAGATAATACTGCTAAGTGGCACAAGCTCGCCAGACCTGGCAAATAGCAGTTGCAGGTTCCTGAAACATGTATGAAGCACTAAAAACATACATATAGGATGTTCAGTGCAGTTGCATCTTAATTTTACAAAACATACGGTTGTGGCCATTTAGTAGTTGAGTCATTTAATGTAAACAAATGCCAGGTTTATGGCATAAATCAATAATGCAACCAAGTTTAATAGACTAATTTAAAGGGGCACAATGTCTCTGAAGGAGCATCTTTTCCTAGCTGCAAAATCAATAGTTATTAAAATCAGTCTACTGCAAACACCATCTAACTATTAGACCGCACGTTAGGAAGATGCATAACCAACCAGTAACAGCAATGCCACTCTGCATGGCATACAGGCAATCTGAACTCTCATCATCTGAGAAGGGGCTGCACATGAAGGTTGACGAAGCCTTGGAAAAAAAGTTAGAGGCAATTTCTGCTCACAGTAGCAGATAATGTAAATATATAGCTACTTATGAAATCATTTTTGTATATTTTTAATCTAACATTTCAGCTGGAACGTTTAAAACTTCCAAGAGCTGTTTGGAGGAGCCCATCCAAGGGTATCACTTGGGAAAGCACTGCCTCCCTGCAACCACCCTCCTCCCACCCCGCCTTCGGGCAGAGAGGTCCAGCGAACCCGCACCGCGCCTAGTGCTGAGATAACCAAAGGGCAGCTGCCCGGCGGCCCCCAAAGTCAGCCGGGGGACGCCCCTTCCCACACACCTGCCAGCTCCTTCCCCATCAGTAACGGCCGGGTTCCCGCTGCGTGCCCCGGGGCGGCCGGCACAGCTCCAGCCCGACCCGCCCGGGACCCCCGCGGCGCCCAACAGCGGCCGAACGCGGGGGCAAGGCGGTGGGGCGGGAGGGTGGCCGGGGACCCCCGCCGCCACCATGGCTGTTGTTATTTGTTTCCGGTAGCACCACAGCGTGTCGGGGAGCAGGAACAACGCGCCGCCCGCCCCCCCACACCGCACCACCCCCAGGCCGCCCCGCCGCACTCACTCGCCAGCCGCGGGCCATCCAGCCCCCCGCCGCCTCCGCCGCCGCCTCCCGCCCCCAGCTCGGTTTTCTTAGGCCCCACCACCGCCGCCGAGCCCGGGCTGGCCCCGTGCGGTGGGTAGCCAGGCCCGGCGGCGGCGGCCGGGGGGATGCCGAGC